>VZRH01002374.1:860091-877714 GCA_013397555.1 Urocynchramus pylzowi | reverse complement strand
TATATATATATATATATGGCATAGTACCTCAACAACCATCAAAACTGCTTTAACTGCCCTGGTTTTATCCATGGGATGTACTGGGAAAGAAATACATTCAAAATAAGAGTTCTGAGTCTATATGCTACACGACTACACATGTACAAATCAACAACAACAGAACTTATTTACACACATTAATACCTACAGGCATAAAGACCAAGTTTAATACTTGTGAAATGTATCTGATTGCTAGATCCAGAGTTTTCCACTCTTTAGCAATAACAGTAGCATTTCTGCACTGCAACAGCCACAGAGTTTCCATCAGGTCTATTCTGCATCCAGTTGATCTTCTCATAAGACTGAAAAGTCTACAGGTATTTTCATTTCCATTTATAACACAGACAGGCATCTGCTACCCAGCAGAGACCCCCCAACACTCTTCCCAACAAGCAGCCAGCAACTTAGAGCTGGTACTGGTACAGACAAATCCTGTCTGCTCACCAAATGTTCTTTTTGGATCATGTGGGTTCATTCTTCAAAGTATACATTTCATCATCTGCTACATTTTTAAGATAAAAAGGAAGATAGTATAAAATCAATTCTGTATGCATAAAAACTTAAGCCCAGAAGTGGTAAAAAATAGACTAAGGTGGGCATTATTAGTACCTAATAAAAAAGCTAAAAGTCACATTTATGGAACTCAACACTTCACTCAGCCATACAGTTAGCTGCCCTCAAAGACTAACAACCAGACCAATTCACAAGTATCTAAGTTGCTTACGTAATTAAAAGAATAAGATGTAAAGTCAAAAAAATATATTTTATCCCTTCAAGAACAGGAAAGTAAAATAAAATGCTGGTTCTGTAACAGTGCAACAACTGCATCATATTTTGCACGCAGCACAAGAGTTGCTACATTTAGTGGCACTTAAGTATTATGCAGTAAATACTGAAAGTAAGACAAGTTTCTGATCTGCATAAGCATAATCACATCATTATTACCAGAGTTGCTAAGCTACAGCATTCTGAATAATACCAATTCAATTTTAGCACTTCCCTCACTAGCCTTAATACATGGCAACGTCCTGCTTTACACCTTGCTAACAAAGCAATCACTGAAGCCAAATGTTTCATGTAGTTGCCAGCAGGCTTGGACCACGTTCAGTCTGACCAGTCGTTCTCATCAAACTCGGAGTCGTCGTCGGAATCGCTGTACTCCACGGCAATGCGCCTCGACAGGATGGTGGCCACGTCATTGCCAACGGGCTCGCGCTTCGCCTCCTGCTCACGCTGCTCCTGCACCTTTTTCAGCTGGATTCCTGCAGAGACAATCGCTCTCAGACAAAGATTTCCAGGCAAGAGATTTCGTATTTGACACTCTTATTGCTGAGTTTGTTGTACTCTCACAAAATACTTAGGAAGAAGGAGGGGAACAAAGAAAGCAAGCATTGAGAGAAGAGAGCCTCCTTGAGCAAGGAAGAGGGAAGGACAAAAAAGGCAGATGGGAAATAATTCTCAGAGATTGAATACTTCTGGACTTCTAAAACTGTCAACAATATGCTGAAGCCAAATATTCAAGACTGTGCAGGTCATTTTGATCTGAAGATGAAAGTTTTCAAAATTGTATTTGGAAATAGTGTTAGACCTACGGCTCCATAAGGGAAGAGGTCAGGAAGAGCTGTAAGTCACTGGTTAAGAAAATCAGTGGCCTGAAGCCTGGTTTTGGGTAATTCAGTTGTTCTGAACAGAAGCAAAAACCCATGTACATCTACTGGCACCTTACATAATGAACACAAGTGCTGTGCTCATTAGATTATGTCCACACAAACACCAGAACACGCTTGACAAAGCTGTGCAGCTTTAGGTGCTAGAAAATGATCCAACCTCGCGGCTGACTAATGTCAGAACAGGTGTGTGCTACCTGTGGTTAATGAAATCCTCCCAGCCGGGAAAAGAAGCCATAAACTCATTTCAGTGGAAATCACTGTGCTCTCACTGAAAAAAAGAAACACCTAAAACTCAGTGTGCACTTACCCATCCTGATGGCAGCCAGCAGATCGCTCCGTGCATCGCTCATCGGTGTCTGCTTCGCCTCCGACGCCGGAGGAGCGTGCATGGGGGAGGAGGAGAGGGATGCACCTGCAGCTGGAGGGCCTGGAGGGGGAGGAGGTGGGCCGGGAGGAGGAGGAGCAGTGACAACAAGCCCACCAGAAGGAGGAGGATGAGTAGCTGCATACGTAGAGCCAGTCACCAGTCCGGAATGGGAAGGTGGCACAGGAAGCTGAAGGGGACTAACAAATGCAGTTTGTGCTGAAGGAATCATAGGAGGGGGAGGAGGAGGGGGAGGACCTGCAGGATTGTAATAATCCACCATCTGAGCTGGGAGCATCCTATATAAAACAGAACAAAAACATGTAATGCATTCAAAGTTCGAACTTACAAAATTATTACCCCTTAAACTGCACTTATCCAATCTCAGGAAAAACAAAAATCAAAAGCAATTTTAACTGGTGACTTAAATATGCAAGTGATTATACATGTAAGAATTGTCAAATATTGTTGATATACTGAGATTTAAGACAAATATTGTAGTTAAAGGTAATGTCCTTTCAGCACTCTACAAAGTGAGCTTCTTATCTTAATTCTCCTACCCAGGTAAGTATGAAGCTGCATTTCTTATTAAATGTCTACTCTGTGGGACTGTTAAGTACAAAGTCTTTGAAGAAGAAGGGACCAAGAAAACTGCAGACTACACCCTTCAATTCCATAGAACGTCAAGAGGTAATAGAGGATATACACATGGAGAATAATGGAAAGTATGAAAGGAAAGATTTACCCAAAGGTAAATGTATCTCATGTGCTTCTTCAGTCAAACTTATCAGTTTAAATACCATTTAATTAAATTGATACATTTGATCGATTCTTTAAATAGGAGGCACAGGGAAGAGCTCATTTCTTTGTTAAAATGTCACTGAAAGAAATCTTAGTCAGGAAAAAAAAATTTGATAGAAGTTATGAAGCAGGTAAAGAACTAGATACAGGAGACAGGAGCTGAAGCAAAGTGACTGATGTCACTGAGTGACACATGCCAGTGTATACAACTGCGCCACCCCGACAATGGTCGTGGACCTGAGGACTAAGCACAGTGATGTCTTTACACACTGGAAACAACAGAGAAAGGGCAGGCTGGAGCAGTCACTCCTAACTGAGTCATCTGCAGCACAACAGCCATGAATCAGGCAAAGGCTGTCCCAGGATGCATCAAGTAAGGATGACAGACCTTGGCTTGCATAGCAAGGCAAGAATGACTACAACTTTCCTGGGGTTACAACCTGAAAGTTTAAGCTATTTACACAAAAGAACAGACACAGACTCATTATAAAACAGATGTTTTCTGCTACAGGAGAAGCAGAACTCTGGAGCAAGCCTTCTTTCAGAATGCGTTTAGGCAAAATATCTACACAAGCATTTGATAAATCTCTGTCTTGAATTAACAACTGGCATTCCTCCTGTGGCAGTATGGAATTTGTGTCTGAGGAGACCCCTTCCAATTCTGTCACAAGCTTCTCTAAAAAGGCCTTTCAGGGATTTCAGAGATGCAACAAAGACTGCCAGATTAATCACAATCAACAATACTCTTTCTGCACATTTCCTGAAGTTTAAAGTATTATCCAAATTATCCTGTAACTACTTTCCAATTTAAAAGAAAATCATCTTTTAATGATGATTCAATATTGTATTAAGCACCCTTAATATTTTGCAATCATACTGACTTCACCAATACATGCTTCATTCAATACAAACTTGGTTATTTCTGCTTTCACTATTTCTTCACTTAAATTCAGTTCATACATAGAAATTATACCAATTTCCTTCTGTCCTCCCCAAGGAGGTAATTAATGTATTTGGGGTCTTTTTCTTTGATGCATTACATGTTACAATGGTTACGAAAAAACCTCTGCATTCCTCTGGTTTTGCCAAGAATCCAGTAGAATAAATCAGACTTACCCATACTCTGCTGGTACCACAGGTACTGAGCTGTGCTGGCCATCTGAAGGCTGGGGTGGAGGGGGAGGTGGTTGCTGAGGTCTGTTTAACGTGGCATGTCGAACAGTGGTGGAGGGTGGTCTGTATTCATGCTCATGGCTTTGGGATGCTGCCATGTACTGTGGACCATCTCCTGCTCCATAGGAAGGCATTGCTATCTGCTGATGGAGGGAATGATTCGGAGTAGCAGGATAAGAATAATCTGTAACATCGGATGCATGGGACCTAAAATTAAAGTAAATTGATGCAGATGAACAGATTATTTGAGTGTAACAGGGCATTACCTAAATAACTGACAAAACAAGCTAAAAAGAATACAATCAGCATTATTTTTCTTGCAAGAGGATTCCCCAATTTATCAAGTACCACTCCCTTTTAAGTCCACAGAAAGCACAAGAATTTTAGTAGCCATAATGAAGCTTATGGTTTTTGTCAATGATTTTGACAGTCCATTGTTTGAAGTGGCAATACTTACCAGCCTGCCTCAAATTAGCAGTGGCAGCAGAAAAAGAAAAGCAATACTACAAGCACTTGCAATTATGCAGAACATATTTTACCAATGCAGAGAAAACCAATTTTGAAAGTTAGAAAATGCTTTTTATTTTGTTTGCACAATTAATTTTGTTGGAAAGGCTTAAAGAAACTGGGAAACGTAAGTATTAGTTGAGCAGAGAGTTCATAAAGATACAAAGTCTAGGATGTTCTGTCAAATAAGCCCAAGAGAGGGAGCAAAAGGATCTTTTCATCCCATTACTGTGAAGACTTGTTTTAGTAATGAACAATGGTGCAGCCTGGCTTTTAGTGAACACAGTGAACTGATGCACTTATCTGTGAGACTGGAAGCAAGGTAAGCAACAAAAAGCCAGGGCTTTGAGCAAAACAAAATAACAAACCCTTTGGGCATTTTGTCCTCTTTCATGCTTCCTGCCTGTTCCATTTTCTTTGCGTCACTCATGAACTCAATGCCCATTTTCCTTCTCTCCCACTCTTCTTTTCTTGTTCTTACTTTTCTCACATTAATTTGCTGGTTTCTGTTTGGATTCAGCTTGTGTTTCTCTCTCTAAAGTACAATAAGTATAACAAATACATTGTAAATTGCCACAGTCCAAACACCGGGATGTCAACATTTAATGCTTTAAGTCTTACAAGCAGCAAACGAGAAGATATGTGACCAATTTTTTTTTTTTACTTTAGCAGTAGGAAAAAAAAGACAGTATAACCAAATACACTTCTTTGGAACCTGAATTACAAAACACTGCTCATGCAGTAGCCTGCAGCACAAAAATGTCTCTCAAACCAGTACATATTTCTATATGTATGGGTTTTTTATAGCTTAAGACTACTCAAAGGTGAGAAAATAGAAAGCCCTCTCTCCACCTCACTGTCATTCTCAGAATTAATGCTTCATGGATGTAAAACAGATTTCAGGAGTCAATCTCAGATATCTGATTCACTGAAATATAAAATAGTCCATAATTTATAAAATATAAAAGGCATATGTAAGTACAAGGTATCTGTCAGAAAAACAACATCAAAATCCAACACAGACGCACCCTACAATTTCTGCTTAAAAAAATCCCACAGATTGCAAATACCACATATCTGCAAACAGCCAAATACATGTTGACATTGTTGGGAGATAAAAACAAATCACTTCAATATGATAATTTAAACTTATGAATCCTGGAAGCAAGATGTTAAATCTGAAAAAGAAAATTACTCAAAAAGTGTGAAACAGAACTGATGAAAAAATCCACAGCTTTTACTAGATCAACCTACATAAAGCTTTGTCAGTCTGCAGTGTTTCATTAAGACTAACAGGAGACAAAGTTTTGCATTAGAAACTGTAAAATAAAACCAACCAAACAACAGTTTTTAGACAAGGAGGGAGTCTGAAAACATTTTTGAAAGACCAATAGGAATATTAAATACTATGTTTCAATTACAAGTTCATTACTTTTCAGGAAGACCATAGCATTGCAAAGTTCTGAGCAGATTTTTTTTTCTTTTAAATTAATCTCCACTGGACAGTGGACTAAAGGTAGCAGTCCACACTCTTGCAGTGGTAGCTGCTTCCTCAACTTAGCCATTCAACAATTTAAACACTTTTTCCAGCGGACCCTATTTATTTCTATGCTTATTGCTAGTACTTAATCACAACAGACAAAGGAAATAAGTGGGAAAATCCTCTGGTGAGACCAGCTTAGTGCAAAAACTGAGACTTCAATGCACATCAGGTAACTCCCACTGAGCTCAAAGGAAATCTCAGTCAATGAAGACGAATTCTGCTGTGTATCTCTAAGCAGAGATTTTTCTTATTTCAAGCAGTAACATCTCATCTGGTTTTGTAGCTTGGTTTTTAGACTAATGTAACATCAAAAAGCTGAACTCTTCTCCCACCAAAGCATTCCTTAAGGCAAAAGTATTCTCCACTGAGTAGATCACAGAAAAATATTTATTAAGCTACCAGCAGAGCACCAAACAACAAACTAGACACTAAGAAAGAGCTACTGACATTATCTAGTAGAGGCTCAAATGCTTTGTAACTACAGCTACTGAAGATGAAACACAAAGCATGCAGCAAACACTTCTTTCTCTGCAATACATAACATTAAGATGATAAAATACTCATGTGACGCTGAGGAGGGAAAAAAATCATTACAGAATCTGTTATGTCATTTACACTTTAAAATAAATTTGAAAAGAATATTTTAAACTCGCATTGTATGTTTTGTCTAACTATTCCCATCCTGCAAAAACACCTAATTCTACTCAGTATTGCTGAACACACAACTGTGGTATAACAAACAGCTTTGCTGTAAACAGACCTAGTATCTGGGGACAGTGATCCCTCGGAAGATGCTCCATGGTACACACTTTGAGACAACCTGTTGTCAGGTCTAAGCTCTTTGTCATATGCCATCATATTCCACTCCTGGCGTCTGTTCCTGGCTTTTCTAACCTTTTTCACCTCACGGGTGGTGCCATCTATACGCTTTTGCTCCTAATGTCCAAACAAAAGAAATAAAGCATGCAAAGAGAGAGAAAAAAAGGAAAGGAAAAAAGCTGGTTAAAATGCAGTTAGAGTGCATGAAAACAAGACCAGATTTACAGATGAAGCCAAGTCTTCATAAAATTTCTCTGCACTAAAATAAGAGGATCTCCTTATGCTATGAACCTCATTAGTAGCAGAACTTTTGATCTGCCTTTGTTCTGTAAGGATGCATGTGCTACTGTGATGCCAATCTCCTGGTTTCCTGAATACAGAAATGTGACCAATTTTAAAAGCCAGAAAGTTGAACAACTTCTGCCATCATGTCTTCTATTTAGACCACCCGGAAGCACTAGTAATTTTCATCTCCTGAAAATCAAACTTCTGAGAATGTTAAATAAGCTCAGGGCTATTCTGGTTATTCATTATGGTCACAATCAACAGGGCCAGGGGAAGTATGGAGGAATTGGACACACTTCCCTAGCTTATGTGAAATTATTTTTGTTTGTTTCAACTTCCTCTCCCTTCTTAGATCTAATTAACTACTGAAATTCCTCCTAGTTTGTCCTCATCATTGATATAAAAATGAATTACACTAATTCTCTCTGCAGTGAGTCAGTAATACTCAGGCCAGCAGTATGGGCAAGACAGCTTGATAGGCTCATGACAAACTTGGCTGCTTTTATCTTTCAATACAACATCAGCCTCAACCAATGTCAGTGTTTATCATACCTATTTATCTTTACCTCACTGACAGCAAGATCTCCTACTATTGGGACCTAATGCTTTCACACTTTGGAAATGTTGTACTCACCCACTTCTGGCTTCTCAGTATGAATATAAAACTCATACTGGTGCTTCAGCACAAAAAATGAGCAAGATTACTCAATTCAGACTGAGAAGGGTCTGCTACTCCTTCTCTCAGTATTCACGAGAGCATAGAGGTTTTTTACAGTTGGCTCTAGATCCTACACCTTAGAATACATGTCTGATCTACTAGTAGGTTGGTGTTAGGCTTTTGGCTGCTAGAAAAATAGTTTCTCAGGAAAGAATTATATGCCAATTCTATATGGCATTTCTCTCAATAAAATGAATTTTATTGAGAGAAGAGCTTGGTCAAATTCTGGTAGGCAAGTCTTTTACTGGGGAATCTAGACCCACAAAATAAGGGATAATAGTTGGAAAGCCAACTCAACAAAAAGTTCATCACAAATGAACACAGGTTTTTTACTCCAACTGTCAAACAGCACTGAGTAAATAATTCTGAAATAATGTGTTTGGCATTGCATAACTAATGTCCTTGTCCTTGTTTTGGATCCCTTGCTTGTTCATGCATGTTTGCATAAGGGACCTGCTGACCCTGCTAACACTTCAAATGACAGAAAAGACTCCTTGAAGTTCAACACTCAAATGTTTTGACAAATCTTGCTCATTTCTACAGTAAACAGATTTTTGGTCTGATTTATGTTACATAACAATGATCATCTTGGTTCTTAATCAGTTCTCCCAAAATATTTTTCCTCCACAAACTTTTTAGAGTCACACCCTTTTTACATCTGATAACCCCTTTTTCACATCAAATTCTGCCAATACAGGATTTGGAGCAGAAAGGACAAAGATTCAGCCATGCTTTATTTTAAATATATAAAGTTTTGCTATTTGCCATGGTTGAATATATGCTTGTTAAAAGCTTTTCATCTGTCTTTTTCAATTACTTGCTGCAAATATTTTGGGTTTTTTAAATTTTTGACTTTTATCCTGATTCACTTCTTAAGATTTTTGTCACCTGAGTCATGTTATATTTCAGAAGAAAACCCAACTAAGCCTTTTCACTGAAAACACTTAGTTTTGTCTTCTTTCAGAACAACAATTTTGTCATCTGGGAGTCACAACTACATATTTCTTGCAAGATTCTAAATAAAATATTCACCTTTTGACCAATATATGATGCTACTGGGAAGACAATCACTTTGATACAGTTCCTGTACAATCGTAAGTGCTTACATGACTGCTTACAGTTACTGCTTACTATTTATAAGTTTAGTTTTAAGATTTTTTTTTTTTTTATGAAAAGGTATGTAAAAACAACAAAAAACAAACACAAAGTTTAGCTGGTTTTAATTGGACCAGATTTCAGCTGGACAGGTTGTTCCAGATCAGCATCTGTAAGCATGCTAATGAATAAGTACACTTGAATCCTTTTTACTCAAGCAGTACTAAACCCTACTGGGTAGTGATATTTTGATTAAATATTATATCAATATATCTCCAAAACATTAAATGTCTTCCAAAACAGTGGGGCAGCCCTATTACTAGCAGCTGACAAAGCTACATGTACCTCTAAGAACAGTTTTAAGTTGTTCCAGTAGCATTTTCATTCCCTTGACAATGGTGACAGCTCTAACTTTACTACCCAGAGCAAAGATGGCAGAGTTGTTGAGGAGCTGAAGCCTTTCTATATAGATAATTACAGCTGGAAATATTTCTCAGAAAATTAAAGTCATATTAAGAGGAGTTACTTTTTTTTAACTAACTGCAATAGAAGCTGTGGCAGACAAGTGGGTGCTGTAGATTAAGCCAGAAAACAGGTACATCATTCATGTTGGCAGGCAATTATTTCAGCAAACACAAAACATATTAGAGCCTTCAAACAGGGCTGAGTTAATTGTAAGTTTGATATCTGCATCAAGAATTAGCAAAGGATATTTCAAGCATCTTAATAAAGAATCAAGAGCTAGTAATTAAAAGTAGCCTCAGCAAGTATTTGCAATACTTTCCAAAACCTAGCACAAGCCTAGAGTATTTTCCTAACCACAAATTTATAAAATCCTATCAAAACACAAGTCATCAAGAATGATTTCTGAAATGCAAGCTTTCCAAATTTAAAATTTTTACTTGCTTGAATAGCTAATTATTCTAAAATAAAAATTAAAGAGCAAATTAGAACAGCTTACCCTTTGTTTAATCACAACTGCCCTACCTACAGCCATTCAATTTAGAATACTACTGGTACATACCAAGTCAAAACTACACTCAACTCTCAGACACTGATCTACGGAAAGTAGATTTTCAACTTAAAGAAAAAAATTGCATTTTTCTTCAGAAAAAGTTTGCCTGAAATAGTCACATCAGAGGAAGCCAGTCAGATATTTTCAATTTAACTGTATACAGAAACAAAAAGCACGATATTTGAGGCAAAAAAATTAAAGAGCTCATAAACCTTCTGCTACAGCAGCTCGAGCGCTTAGGGCAAATTACCAAAAAATAATACTGGAAAACTGATTCTCTGGTGCAGGGACTACTCTTAGATTTCACCAAGCACCTAAAAAACAGAGGCTAAAAACTAGCTGTATTTGGTCAGCTGAGTAGGATGGCATTGGGACGTCGAGCTTGTACTTTGTTAAACAATTCACATTTATTTCACCTGCACAGTTTCTCAACAACTATCAAGATTTGTGCTTCTGTAGAGCACAAATTGAGTAAAGAATTCTCATTTAGCAGATTGAAAATTTAAGTTCAGCTATCAAATTGTTAATAAATGCTCTGGATTAGTTTCTGCTACCGTAAGGACCAGAATAAAAGAAAAAGGACATTTGGTTCAGCAACTTGTGGAACAAAGTGTGCCTGGGAGACATCTCACCCAAAACATCCTGCTCTCCAAAGGACACAGCCTAAAATGAAATGCTTGAAAACCATCTTCTGGAAAGCTAAACCTGAGATTTCTTCCCATCACAAAATTAACTTTATCCATGCAAACTCAAGTCTATGCTGCTTTCTTCTTAGTTAGACTTGGCATATATTTAATCAAATCAAATAGCACTTCAGCTAGAATTTACCAAGGGGTATTTCTGTGATGTATGGCTATAATACTACATGACTGGAATTGAGCATATTTGTATATGTAGACTGTAATAACACAAAACTTACAAAAAATATACCATGTGTTGCTTAAGTTAAAGTCTAAAAGTACATATATATATATATATATATATAAAAATTAGTTTAATATATAAAGTAGTTTTGTAGAAATCGTTCTAAAGGAATAAAGAAATGTTCAAGTGATTTTATAAATTCTTATAGAAGCATCTGTATTTTTTCCTTTAAAATCAGAATAGAAAAAATGGGACACTGGAATGGAAAAAACTCTAATTCCAATTCCTTTCCTCTCCCATTACAGTGTTTTTTTCTAGAGCATAACAGGGCCGTTTTTCTGGGTACCAATAAACAGATACTGGCAAAGGATTCAAAACAGCATCTTGGAAGATAACCACAGCACTCTTAAAATTCAATTTGCTGCCTTCTTAAAATAGACAGGATAAGCTATAAAAATGGAATGCACTGAATCTACAGCCACACAAGAGGAACAATCTTTCCATGCACACAAACTAAGTATGACCTGGAAATTTTTATGCTTGGACAACTGCACATAAAATTGTAATGCACAAACGTGCTATTATGTTTCTGCTTTTACCTTTTGTCTCCTCTTTTCTTTTCGCTTATCTTCAGTATCTTGTAACATTTTTTCTTTCCAAAGATCAAAAAAATAGGAAGGATCGGTATAAAACTTCAATCCATCTTTCTTATCATCCCTGAAAAAGCAGCAGAAGAAAAGCTAAAAATACATGAACTAGTATCTTTCAAATCAAGAAAACTTACCTTTGATGATCATCCAAGCCTCAAGCTGATCAATAACAACCCTTACTAACTGGAGGTCCATAAACAAATACCACCACTGTCTGTAGCAGCAGCAAAAACACATCCCTTGGTCATAAATCCTACACATTTACCTTCCAATTAAAAATTCTTATTCTCAAAAATAAAATACACTGCAAATACTGTGTTATACCATTCTTGAAAAAGAAATAAATTATTTATTGCAGATTGAGTTTTATCAATCTTGAAAAATCAAATCTCAATAATTAATATAGCTTTTCCCTTCTGCTATAATTATTCTCTGCATACAATCGGGAAATAAAGGGTAAAGTACAAGAAGGTAAGCAATCAATATTTCCTCACCTATAAGGTGAAAGAATATTCAGAGGTGGTGGTTTGTCACTTTGATTATAAATATCAGCCACCGGGTTCGGAATGCTGTTCTTTGAAACTACCTGCTGGTCTTGAACTGTTGAGCTCTTGAATGCTTTTTTCATGTTGATGTCCTGTAAGGATACTGTTAGAAACAGAAATAATTTACTATAGGTCTGAAACAAATGAAAGTGGATACACAGCATCCATTTTTCACTAATTATCTGAAATATTTTCAGCAAGTTAACAGAAAGACAGGTTTTTCCTTAGTGGATAATCCTGATATTTAAGTGCAAAGGCATGTAAGAATTACCATAATAAAACAGATTTAAGTCTCACTTAGTCCAGAACCTCACTTAAAATAATGGGACCATGGACTGTATCTTGGAAAATGATGCAAGAATGCTGTAACAAGCAGATGTCCAACCATTTCCCCTTTTTATAAGGTTTATCCTGGAGTTCTAACAGCAGAAACACTGGCTTCAAGACTGAAAACACAAGGCCTGGTATTCCTGACACAGTGTGTTTTATAATAGCACATGCCATCTATACACATTCCAGCTCATTCTAAGTATAATTAAATTACAGCTGCAGCAACCTCCTGTGAGAGACAGAGTTCCTCTCAGTTTACTCTCTTTCAACTCCTATGTCTCCCCATATAACTAAACACTTCTTGCTCTTAAGTTTTGCTTAGGTCTCTACAGAGAGAAATACTTATACTCGTACTTTCATTTTATCTTTCCATATACACAGCTCTGGGGGAAACAACACTAGGCTTTTCTTTCTTTCTTTTCAAATGAAAGGCTGAAGTTGGTTTTAATTGTTCCTGTCACTTTTATCAAGACTGACTTTCATTCTTAATACAAGTTTTCATGAGATGCAGCAATCATTGTTAAAGAAGAGCTAGGTAAAGGACAATCACAATTTAAAAGTGGCAGTAAGCTCTTGATATCATCTTCCACCCCTAAGCACCCTGAAATACAGGTTTTAGATTGCAGTTGAAGAGAATGTTGAAGTCTTCACTGGGTTGTCTACAATGACACTGACCACTTCTGGATTTGATCCAAGTGTTTTATAAGAGTGTAAGCTGTAGGACTTGTGCAAACAAAATGCACCAGCTTAGTCTTCTTTTATACCCATTGACAATTAATCTAATACTTCTTGCCCATTCATCCAATTTATTGAGTCTCAAGGACAAACTGAGAAATTTCACAAGGTAAATGAACAGTAATGACCACAAATGTAGTATACTGATGACCTCAAAAAAGACAAAGGGATGAAATTTTACACTGTTATTGTCTGTCATGATGGACACCAAATCCCACTCAGACTTCTCTGCCCAGCTACTTTTGTTATCTGTGCTGAGGTCTTGCTTCTCACTCTAAGAATTACTTACAGTTACAGAATTCTTCTGTAACTTCCACAATAGCAAAAAATTAAAGCCAGAGTATTTAATGTCTAATACTCATTCCCCCATTCACATCATATGAAGTATCAAAACATCATTTCTGGAAGCACCTTCTATTTAAATCTGCCTCTAAGTAAAAGGTACTTCAGTCATATTTTTTAGATGTATATATTTGAATTGTTTCATTCTTGTTTGATGGAAGACATTCAAAAGAACCAAAAAAAAAAATCTGGAGATTTTTGGAGTAAGTTATTTATATATTTTTGAAAACTTAACCTCACTTATTTTAAAATTTTTTTCAACTGTAGTTTTTCATATATAAATATTTTTTATATACACTGTATTAGTTATAGCTAAGAATATAAGAAATCACTGATGCAATAAAATCTGAAGGGCTTTTTACAACAACCTTGCAATTGACATTTTGCTTAAATGCCGAAGCTATCCAGAAACATTCTATTTCTGACAGTACAATGAATTATTATAAAGACTTCAACTTCTACAGTGAAACAGCTAATACATAAAATTTACTACTGACACTAAGGTGACAGCAGTTTGTATATACAGCTTATTAATATGAAGCACAATTAGCAATGCAAGAGTTAACAACTGCTGTCAATTTAAAATAAACACTGATTAAATTCTCAGTCCATACACTAGTTTCCCCTTCCAAAAGATTGCTTTTAATTATTCTCCAAACTTTGAAAACTAGCTGGGTGGTACTGCACAGCACTAATGAGACATTAATGAGGCATTAAAAAAAAAGGGAAAAAAAAAAAAAAACCAACAGCAAAACCAAGATGAGAACTGCCATTTCCAAAAGTACAGTATATTAATGTCATCTAGTTTGCTCACAGTACCAACACAATATGCCTCAAAACCTAAGCTGAATAGTGATCCTATAGGAGGTTAATTTATGTTCCCATATAGCTCTTGACTCCTAAGACAGCAAAATGCAGGTGCTTGTGCCAAAAAAACCAGAGTGGTGTGGTCTGGTTTGGAGGGAACCTTAAAAATTATCTCATTCCAATCTCCCTACCAAGGACAAGGGCACCTTTCACTTAACCAGGTTTCTTTGGAGATAGGACATCTACAGGTTCTGTGGGCAGCTGTGATAGTCTAACAGTTAATATGTTCCAAAACCATAAAACGACGACACGTAATAATTTCCAGACAGTAGCCAGCCAAAAAAAGGCTAAATATTACACCATTACACTATTAAATATCAACAGTACAATTTAATATTGGCACTAATAATTGGCACTATAAATATATAAACCACAAAAATCTGAATGGCACATGAAATATATAAGCCATATAAATAGCACTATTAAATATATCACAAGTAGCATTAACTACTACTGAGTCAATATTACTACTGTACTGACAGAAAAAGCTTTTACACTTTAGTAAATGTCAGGAATCACCTAAACAGGAAGCACAGGCACTGGCTGACTCAGACATGTAGCATGGAGGCAAGATGCATGTTAACAACTTTTAAAGCTAGACAGAGAAATGCTTTATCTACCCAAATAAGTACTTTCAAACAATATAATGATGTTACTTAAATCCTTTGTTTTTGCTGTATTTTTCTGTATTTATGAAGTGAATGACCAAGCTCATAAAGCAGGAAATATTTTTAAAGCAAATACAGCTTCTAGTGAGTAGAACCCCCTAAAGAATTTCACCTAGTTGATCCAAACACAGTGCCTTGTTTAGATACAGAGTATTATATGATCTTTGATGACCACAGAACAGACTAATGCACTAATGTAGTTTGTGATTACCCTACCCCGAAATTGATAGGGACACCCAGTGTCTCAAACTTTTTCCAACATTCTGACTTACTCCCAGTAAGGTCTGTATTTATTCATTTATGATTTACTACACTCACAAACTCAAAGTTTTCCTCATGAAAAAGAAAGCTTAATAGCTCCATTACTACAGGGGCTTCTTGACTCAAGAATACTTTCACTTGCTCTGCTGAAGTGATTATTCCCAGCTTGCCTTACTGAGACAACAAGATGAAATATCGTTACAGGATTACTTTGAAAAGACAGAGGTTATTGTGCAATTAAATACTGTGCTCTTGTCAACATCACTTCTGGCTCAATGCTTTCATGCAATTACCTACCCTCTTCCACTGTTGAATCCAGCTGGGTGACTTTGACAGCAAGGCGATCAATTCTGTCTTGGAGGGAATTTGCTCTGATGTAGAAGCTGTTGGCCTCATTAAACAATTCACCAAATATGTCTTCAGCATGTTTGCCTGTGTAAGAAAATAGACAAGGAAATCCCTTTGCTAGTGGCTTACAAAACACAAGACAAACTGCAATATCATGAAGTAAAATAAAATACAGTAGCTGTAGGATTAGAAAAGCGCAGTTTGTCATTCAGCAAAATTTGGGGCAACAGATTTGTACAAAAAAGTCAAAATATACCATAAATTCTGCCAGAAGTCTATTCCTCTGGACATCCTGGTTAGCAGTCTTCTCAAAAACACAGGGAGACTTACAAATTCTAATCCTTATGTAGCTGAGCTAGTGCCAACTGACAGAAAACTGGGCATTAAAACCTGCCTCTGCGATGAAAAGGCCTGAAGTTACTGCAGTCAATAAAAGCTTCCGAAGTAGATTTTGAAATTAAAATCTTGCAATCCATAGTAGCACAGGCCAACATCAAAATTAAACAGCGTGAAACAGATAAAAACAGCAGCCCACTTACATCTACAAATGCCGACTGCATACATTGCTGTCCCTGGAGTCATCTGAGAGAGGGTCAGAGGCCGCTGACCACATTTACCCACGGCCACACTGGACTTGGTGCACAACCTTTTCAGCCTGCCTTTCACCTGCTCTATGTTCTCAATCACTGTGAGAGTGGACAATGCAGATCACCAAATCACTGAATCAATTAGGTTAGAAAAGACCNAATTTAACAGCGTGAAACAGATAAAAACAGCAGCCCACTTACATCTACAAATGCCGACTGCATACATTGCTGTCCCTGGAGTCATCTGAGAGAGGGTCAGAGGCCGCTGACCACATTTACCCACGGCCACACTGGACTTGGTGCACAACCTTTTCAGCCTGCCTTTCACCTGCTCTATGTTCTCAATCACTGTGAGAGTGGACAATGCAGATCACCAAATCACTGAATCAATTAGGTTAGAAAAGACCTCTGAGATCGTCGAGTCCAACCTATGTTTGAACACTATCACTTCAACTAGACCATGACACCAAGTGCAACGTCCACTCTTTCCTTAAACACCTCCAAGGAATGGTGAATCCACAATCTCCTGGGCAGCCCATTCCAATTTCTAATCACACTTTCTGTGATTAGAAGACATTCCTCCTCATGTCCAACCTAAACCTCTCCTGAAGCAGCTTAAGGCTTTGTCCTCTCATCCTGTCACTTGTCACCTGGGAGAAGAGGCCAACCCCCACCTGCCTACACACTCCTTTCAGGCACTTGTAGAGAGCAAAAAGGTCCCCCCGAGCCTCTTTTTCTCCAAGCAAAACACCCGCAGCTCCCTCAGCTGCTCCTCAGACTTGTGCTCCAGACCCTTAATAGGGTCCTTTGTTGTCCTTCCCTGAACCCACTCCAGCACCTCAATGTCCTTCCTGAACTGAGGGGCCCAGAACTGGACACTGTACTCAAAGTGTGGCCTCACCAGTGCCTAGTACAGATTTGCAGCCTCAGGCCCTTCCCTGAAAGTGCTCCCGTGGACAGAAGGTGCCACACAATAAACCAAATCCCTCCCTGATGCACAGATCATTGCACATGGCCATTTCTCTCCCAGCCCCCTCACAGAACTAGGCATACTCATCCACAGTTTGACTCTCTTCGTGCCCCAGATCACAACTCTCATCCACCCTAGATCAGTGGTTCCAGATACCCAATTTAATAGTTTGCCTGCCCCAGAACTTTCCCTATAAATTTCAGATTCCCCCCAAACTCATTGCTCCCGCTCACTGAACTGATGGTCCCTCCTACCCAGATACTGATACTTCATTTCAGATGTCTCCCTCTACCATTTCTGCAGCCCAATCCCCTCAAGAAATCCTTGTTGAAAGAAAAGTCCTGCCTCCCGCACTTAACCATGCTTTTTAAACAAAAAAAAATTTCAAAACCCTACTTCTGAATTAAGCTCATCTTGTTACAACCTG
>VZRH01002374.1:825117-859981 GCA_013397555.1 Urocynchramus pylzowi | reverse complement strand
AGTAAAACTATCTAATTAGTTGGAAGAATATGGAACATGCATTAACCACCTAAATGACAGGGACTTCCAAAGCAGCCATTATTGACATTTTAAGTTGGGTCCAGTAAGCAACCTTAATACTTCACAAAGAAAAGTAAAAATACAATGAAAATTTTATTCAAGATCCTATCCTGTAAACATCTGGAGATAATAATTCAGTGTGAAAAAATAGCCCCACTTAGGAAGTCAACAGGACAATCTGGCCTTTTCTTGGTCTCTTACCTGAGAGGGGAGAGGAAGCAACAACTAGACTAAAACATTATCTGAAAACACAGTGAATCACAAGGAAAAAAGTGACTGCCATTGAATGAAGGAATTTACCAGTAACAGTTTTCATTACTACATATAAGATCAGCCAATAACTAACCCAAAAATGTTAAGATATGTCAGTGTATGCAAGCTCTGCTTAATATGTGTAAGTGGAAAGCGGATAAGAAAGGTATGCTATCTATCTGCTCCTAATCTCCTCCCCCTCCAAAACAGAAGTCACACACAACCACAGAACAGCTGAAGTTCAAAATCATCTGGTCCAATTCCCAGCTCAAAGCACAATGAGACAGGACTCTGACCAGCTGGGTTTTGAATACTTGCAAGGATGGAGGCTCCACAACTCCTCTGGGCTACCCATGCCAATATTCAACTGCCTTCACACTAAAAGTGTTCTCTAAGTGTTCCCAGCAGCTAGTTGAAATTTACTTATAATCCCCACTTGATTTAGTTGCTCCAAATGAAGATGCTATTCCAAGCTATGGAAAAAATAAGCTTTTCAACTCTTCAGCTAAATAAAGCAGTTATTACATTCTTTAGCCACCAGTATTCAGATCTCAATCAATTGTAATAGATGTTAGTTTATATTAATATATTGAAATCAATCCTGCTGTGCGAGGACTGCCACATCCTAGGATTAAACACATCACCCCTAGAGAAGTTAAGGAGATGGATGTTTGTCAGTTATCTTTCAGAAGGCAAAGTGGGAGCATACTTCTTTTATTACTTGATTTTTTTTCAACACTTGCTAGCCCAGAACATGTGAAAGACAGATTGTCAATCTCCTGTCTGTGAAAAGTGACATGGTAAAGCAGTACTGGACATGCTGTTGTGATTAACATGATACAGTAAGTTTTTGGAAACAAAATAATACTTCAAGTCTTTTCTATGTTGCAATTGTTTGAATTAGATCTTTAACAAAACAGAAATAAGCAGGAAAAAAGCAGGTATCTCTCAATTTAAGAGCTGATTTTGGTACTGTAAGACAATAATTAAAAACAATAGGTGTCACCCAATATGTGGCCAACCTATACATTAATTAAAAAGCCCATCTAAGAAATTATACTGTCTTTCCTTCTATGGTTCCCTCCAACTACATAAGACAGTGATTCCATGCGTGGGTGGAATCACTGTAACTGGATTAACTAGAAACATAAGAATCATGCTTTACCCCTCCTCTTTTTTCAAAGATGCAAAAGTGGTAGGTTGTTATTGACTAACTCTTGATTCCCATCTCCTTTCTCACAGTACCTCCAGCACTTAATGGCAAAAAAGCAACCTTTCCAACCCAGCCTGGTTCAGCAGTACTACAGAGGAAAGTGACACAGAGGGATGCAGTGTGCTCAGGCCTACACAAAAACCAGTGAAACTGAGCCAATGGCCAATCTACCCAAGAAAATACTAGGAGGCAAGTTGGTGGATGTTGTTCTCTGCATGAAAAAAAATGTCTTCCAAGTCTCCACAGATTACACTTCCTCGTGCTACTTAGAGGTACGGGCTGCAATTGCTCCCTGTCCTTCCCCTCCAGTAGATTCTCTCCTCCCAAGTGGAAGTGAATCTCCTAGAGAAGATCCTGCCATACATAAAAGTGCACAGTTTCATACAGAATGCTGCTCACTCTGCCTGTGCTCTGAGCCAGCTGGCTGGAAACAAACCCAAATCTGAAAACATAATACAGAAAAACTCTCCTGAGAGCACATTCCCTTTGGATAGGAACTTGTTCACGTCTACCAAAAAGAGCAGAGGCAGAAGCAAGCCAAGCTTGTATGCAACAGTACAGACCTGCCAGTTTTTAAAATCCACACTCAACTCACAGTGCAAGACTAAAAAACCAGTGTGATTGCAAGATAGACCTGAACTTGCTCGCTCTATGCCTCAATCTGTGGGAACACCAACCAGCCCTGATGCAGTCAGCAGGACATACTGCTTCAGCTCCAGCACAGCATTTTTCTGTGCTCATTTCCTTGCTCCCAGTTGGCTCAAAAGACAGGCAAAGCAAATGCTGTCTGCAGAAAAAACCCTCTGCAAACATGACATATTTCAGACTGTGGATGAGAATGGTGGTACATTTCACTCGTTAAATACCACTTATTCATCTGTTAAGACTAAGGACACATCATTTATTTGCATAGATCTTTAACTTGACACTAACAGAACTTTAGGGGCTGTCTGCAAAGAATTCAGATGACCCTAGAAATCTGCTAAGGGAAAGCTGCCGGATATGAATATAAGTAGCCAGTTCCTCAGCAACAATCATAAGAGGATCTAAATACACTGCATAACAGATTAGCCCCAAGAGCAAATCTGGATAAATGAAAGCTGTACACATTCCTAGCAAGTCAGAAAAGGAAAAAATGTATTTTCCACACTTGGACAATCATAGCATAATACCAAAATGAGGTCTTATCACGTCTCCTTCAGTATAATTAGAACATTAGCCATTGTCACTTTTTTGAAATTTAAGGATGGCACTACTAAGCAACTGTCTGAGAAAACAGTAAATGAAGCTCAATGACAATACAAACACAAAGTAACTCTAAATAACATTAGACACAGCTGCTGTTCAAAAAAGATCAGAGGATCACTTGCAAGCTTATCTGAAAATAATAATTCAATGCTTAGCAACAATCAAAATTCTACCAATTCCCAGGGCAATAATGAAAAAACAGAAGTCTGTTTTGCTTATGAACTGAAGTTCTCAACACTCCACCTTTAAAAACCCACAATATACCCTAACTTACATATCCAAAGTAGAAATAACAGTGATCAGAAATACAAAATGGTTTCTATTCAAGAAGATCACTTACAGATCAGGACGCTTCAACCTGGAAAAGACATCACCAGGAGAACAGGATAAAGACTTAATAAAATCACAAATTATTATGGAAATGCACAAGATGAAAGCACCTTTCATTATTTTTCATCACATCAGAATGAGAAGATATGAAAAGGAAGAAACAGGTCAACTTCCACTGTGGGACAGTCTGCCCGCAGGTCATTGGTCAAGAAGAAGGTGTAATCCCTATTTCAACAGATCTAAGCAATACCACAGATGATAGTTTTACAAATGCTCATTACACAGGATGATTCAGATGGACCTGCAGCTCAGAAAAATCCCTAAATCCCTGGCTANGAGAAGGCATGAAAAGGAAGAAACAGGTCAACTTCCACTGTGGGACAGTCTGCCCGCAGGTCATTGGTCAAGAAGAAGGTGTAATCCCTATTTCAACAGATCTAAGCAATACCACAGATGATAGTTTTACAAATGCTCATTACATAGGATGATTCAGATGGACCTGCAAAGAGGAAATGCTGTGTTTCTTGTCCTCTTTCCCTAAGCAAAGGCTTTTTCCTATCATCATGAGCTGAACACCAGTGGGCCCCATAGTCTGAGCTCCATACAGAATCTCAGTTTGAAAACCACGTCCATTTACAAAGAGAAGCAACTGACGAAGCAGTAATTTCTTTTCTAGGACCAGCGTATCAGCACAAACAACAGCTGCTGATTGTTAAAGACTGTCTGAAAAACATCTCTTATCCCTTTCATCAAAAATATTGTTCATCTTGCAAACACTCCAGTCATGCTTCTAGAATTGCTAGTGGTGGTGTCACCTGACAGGTGTGGTGTGTAGGCTACAGAGCTGATGTTAGCCTGCCTCAACAGTAGCCTGCAGGCTTGTTCAGCAATTGGCATCCTTTCAATGTGCTTAATTTCATTCATATGAATTGAGCACACATATATATAAAAGAGAAGGCTTAAGAAATACTAGCACACTACGAAAAACTAAAATTTCACTCAAATGTGTCATTTGATGCCAAGAGGTAAAAGAGTTTGCTGGCTCAATCCTGTAGAACTCAAGTGCTGGTCTTGTTTCTTGCACTAATTTCTCTCACCCTAGAAAAATTTCTGGTCTTCTATGCTCTGGTCTTTAGGTTGGGGCTTATCTTGGTAGTGGTTTTTTTTCCTGCTTGTTTGGTTTTTTTTGTTAATTTGTTTTTTGGACTGGGGTTTGGGGGGAGGGGAGGGTTGGGTTTTTAATAAACTTCAAAATATAAAAGACCATAAAGGCAATTATTATTATAGCATATTATTGCAATACATAAATGGTAATGTCCCATACCATACTTTTGCTATTTAAAACAATCCATCTCAAAGCTTTTCATCTCTTCAGATTTTCACCACAAATCAAATACTTGCAGGAAGTTACATATACTTACTTAAGCTGCTTAGCTGGCGTATGATAGCAGCAAGGGTGCTATTTGTTACACATTCCAGTTCACTTGTAATTCCCTCTGGCAGAGCTCCTCGGCAGAGATGCCGTGGTTCAATGTTCCTTTTCACCAAAGGCATGGCTCACAATCTGGAATTTACAAACAAATACATATGACATTTACAAAAATGAAATGAAGAGCTCTGAATCAGTGTAGCACACAATCAGGCTTTTTTTCTCCAAAAAGTACTTCACCTTTCTTCTTTTAAAGCCTTGCTTCAGCCTTCCCACTGTAAGATACTGTACAATTCCTACTGGGGCACTGGAGCTGTGCACTCATGCCAGAATTTGACAAGAGCATTGCAGGGCAGCAGAGAGCAAAGACAATACAGGTAATGTAAGCTTTTTGCTTTAGATTTGGTGCAAGATTTATTGTATGCACAGACTTATGCTGCAGTTCCAGAATCACTGGACTTCAGTGCACATTTGCATTTAGAAAAAACTGGCAGTCCCCACAGGAGTGGCAGGAAAGGTCACTGTCTGGAGCAGGCTGGCATCCTGCCTTGGCAAGCTGGCCACCAACAGACTGACCAAGCACTAACAGCCCCCAATTACGTCGGACACCGACCTACCCCAGCTCTGACAGTTTTCAGTAAGAATGATAAATTCATCTGACATGTAAGGGCAAGTGCCTCTCAGAATTAGGCTGCATGAGGAAGAAGATGGTTTTCCACAGGTGGTGCTGTATGGCATTCTGAATGGGGTAAGGGCATTCACTGAACAGCTTTTGGGAACATGCCAGATGCAGGAAGACATTTATCTGAGAAAACTAAGGTTGTCAGAACTAGTTTTCTTGGAAAAATGAAATAAATGAGGATGGTGTCTTGGTTCCAGCCCAGACCAAGGGGAGGGGCCAAGACATTGTGTTATTTGATGCCATCTCACATCATTGCCAGGAGCAGAGAAAAGGGATTCCTCTCTCATTTTCAAGAAGCAGTGTATTCCTCTACAGTCAGGAACAACCTGACTTCTGTCAAGTCAGACTCTGCATTTTTTGAGCATTTTTGCACATGAATTGTTCTCTCTTTTTATATACTTTTCTTATTAATATTGTTGCTGCTACTGTTTGTTTTCTTATCTTATTGCTGTTTCCAGTAAATTGTTCTTATCTCAAGCTGTGATCTTTGCCTTTTGTGCATCCAGTTCTCCTCTCTGGCCATCCAGGGGCTGGGGGGCAGAAGAGGGGGAGAAGGGGAGTGAGTGAGTGACAGTGTGGTTTGGAAAGTCTGGGGGGGAGAACTAAATTGTGGAGTACCATTCCTAAACCACAACAGATGGGGAAAACAAACACAAAAAGAGATCTCAAAGCATCACAAAAGGGCACAATGACATAGAAAACACAGGCCTGCAGAGAGCAGCGCAGAGAGCAAGGATGCCTAAGCGAGACAGAATTCTCCCAAAAGGGAAGCAATATAAAACAAAAACATCTAAAGCAGCTTTCTTTAAAACTATATTAACACAGCATTCAACTTGATTACATTTTTAACAGCAACAATTCAATGTCCAAGTACTATTCATGATTAATATTCTGTTTAAAACCATGTAGCATGGAAATTTTCTGGAACAAGAAGTTACATTATTACCAAGGACATAGTTCATTTGGGAAAGACTTAGCTGAAAATTTCTTTTTTTCCGTACTAAAGCAATTAAAGTAGCCTTTCAATTTCTCTAATTAAAATCACATTAGGAAATTAAACAAGCCTTTTGTCTTTCAAATGTTGCACAGTAATTTCTGTAATGACTTCTGCCAGAAAATTTAAAATATTTTCTTCTCAAGAATATTTCTAAAAGCTTAACAGCCTTAATAAACAAAAAGAAATTATTTAACATTAAGACTATTTCATAATAGGTCAGGAAGGAACAAGCCCATGACTTCTACACAGTAGTCTTGAATTATATTGTACGTCTTTCTTAATATGAGAATTTGAATACGTCAGAATTTAAGGCTAGCTGAGTTTGCTAAATTTTACACAACACATCAGAGGTAACAGAGGAACAATTTCTGTATTTGATAAAAAAACCTTCCTGTTTCTGTTCTATGCTTTTGTATTCCTCTACAAACATATATATTTCAAAACACTACTTCATATCCATTGCAGACACTTTTCTGGAAAAATAAGTCAAAACTGGAAATTCCCTGTTACTGAAGAGCAACATCTAGCACCAACACTCTGCAAACAGGCTAGTGCATTGGAGCTACGAAATAGAAGTCACGATGAGGAATTCTTTCACTGTAATTTAAATGTTACCGTGAAAATGCATTTCATATAAACATAATTTGTAAGAAATAAATTAAAAGAAGCACAAATTAGTGCTACATTAATTTTATGACAAGGCCTGTTTTTCCCATGGCTTTCTGTCTAGCACTCTCAGAGCTGCCCCCTGTCCTCACCTTCTGCAGTTCACCCAGCTCCCTGACCAGCCCACACAGCACTCAGCCCAGCTGGAGGCTGGCTGCGCACTGCCCAGCTAACTGTCTGCTACCTCTTGAAACACCTACCATACTGAGCACAATCAGAATGCCTTCCACCAGGAGCTCTTATTTAAGTCCCTTCTCCACATAATGTTCTTTCTTGCCTGTAAAAGCTAATTTGAAGAAAACATACAACTGCAGTTTGAGCTTTTTGTTTTCTTGTCATTTACTGACAAAATGGTCCAGTGTGTTCGAGAGCTACCGGGGGAGTGACAGACCAACACAAGAAATCCCATTTCTCTAAAGAGCAGGCTAAAGTACACACCAGGGCTGAGGGTAGGGGGGAAATAAACATTTTTCATATTTGAATGCATTATTTAAATTATTATGTAGCAACCTCATTTCGGTTTGAAGTTTAATTCCTAAAGGTAAACTGAACACCAATGGGTAAATACACGCAACTTAAGCGATCCACTACCTGCTCCTAATCAGAGGAAAAGAAAAAAAGAACTCTGCAACTGCAATAAGTTTCTTCTAATTTAAACCCTTTATCTAACTGAATTAAACACTTACAGACCTATTCAGATATTAACCTATTACTAAGTAAAAAACTTGTGTCCTCACTATTAAAGCACAACCACCTTTTTCTTTACCATACACAACTCAGATGAACTTAATCCTTTTTAAAGAAAATGCATGAGAAGTGAAGCTAAATTCATTTCAGAATTTATGTAGCAAGAAGTTAGACGAGGAATCAAGACAAAGCAGGCCTCTGAATTACAGGGTCTTCATGAGACACAACCAGACTGAAGGGAGTGTGTTACTAGGAGCAGAAAACAAGAATTTGCAATGGCAATTCCACTGCCTTCCACCTTTATCTTCCACGTGTTTTGAGTCACACTCAGTCCCAATTTCTTCCTAGACAAGAAGTACACTGTGATGTCACTATATTAAATACACTGGCAATTAGAAATCGTATTCAATTTTGCAATACAGAGGTTTAATAACTTCTCTTCCCTTCTGCCGTGGTTTAACCCCAGCCAACAGCCAAGCCTCACACAGTTGCTCTCCCTGTCCCCCACCAGCTGGATTAGGGAGAGATCAAGAGAGTAAAAGATAGAAAACTCATAGGTTGAGATAAAGACAGTTTAACAGGGAAAGCAAAAGCTGCCCACACAAGAAAAGCACACCAAGGAATTAATTCACTGTTTCCCAGGGGCAGGCAGGTATTCAGCCATCTCCAGGACAGCAGGGCTCCATCACACATAATGGTGACTTGGGAAGTCAAAGTACTGCACCATCACTCCAAACATCCCCCCTTCTTCCTCCTTCTTCTCCTCATTTTATACACTGAATATGATGTCACATGGTCTGGAATATTCCCATGGTCACTTTGGGTCACCTGCCCCAGCTCTCTTCCCAAATCTCCCAAGCACCCAGTATTCTCCTTGACAGTGTCAAAGTATAATAAGCAAAAAAGGCTGTGGCTCTGTGTAAGCCCTGCTCAGTAATAGCATCTCTAATTTATCAACCCTGGGTTGNGGGCAGGCAGGTATTCAGCCATCTCCAGGACAGCAGGGCTCCATCACACATAATGGTGACTTGGGAAGTCAAAGTACTGCACCATCACTCCAAACATCCCCCCTTCTTCCTCCTTCTTCTCCTCATTTTATACACTGAATATGATGTCACATGGTCTGGAATATTCCCATGGTCACTTTGGGTCACCTGCCCCAGCTCTCTTCCCAAATCTCCCAAGCACCCAGTGTTCTCCTTGACAGTGTCAAAGTATAATAAGCAAAAAAGGCTGTGGCTCTGTGTAAGCCCTGCTCAGTAATAGCATCTCTAATTTATCAACCCTGGGTTGAGCACAAATCTGAAACACAGCTCCCTACTAGCCCGTGTGAAAAAAAAATAACCCTACCCCAGCCCAAAACAGAACACCTTCCATCCACAAATAATTGAAAAATATAATGCAAATTAATTATTATTTTCAAAAATTATGCCAGTGCAGTAGATTGGTCCCAATCCTAAGTTTGTGATTTTTTTACTCATTTTACCCCAGCTAAGTACACAATGAAACCAAAGACTTATAATTTGGATAAAGGGGTTCATCTCCTCTGTGAGGCCACCTATGCTTGATAGCTGCCTTTAAACCATCAGCTGCATCAAGCACAAGAGAGGAAGACTCTAGAAAGATGCTATATTCCACATGTACAACTGGTTGAAGTGGAAACGTATGACACATTAGTGTCAGACCAGAAAAATCAGAGGAGTCAAAAGGGGAGAGAAGAAAAACGAAGAGGGTGAGATGTCGCTTAACATCTCACTAAACCCATGAGTGCCTCGCTGGACATGGATCAGATTCGACATCTGGCTGGACTGAACTCTGACTGGAGTACAAACGGACACTGCTCTCCAAACCCTCCAGGCATCAGCAACTCAATTTCCACACACATTCTGAAAGGACAGGACATCAAAAGCTTGAATTAGCTTAGATCAACCCATTAAAATTCAGATTTTGCATGCCTCCTCAGTATTCTCACCTCCCTTTCTCTTCTCTCTCTCTCCCCCTCCCATAAAAACCTGCATAACAACTCCATAACAACTTGCCTTTTGTCTTAAAATTAGAAGGCACTTATTCCAGTAGTCATTGCTGTAGAGGCAAGTGGGCAATGGAAGGACTTAATCAAAGCATTTTTGCTTTTCTTTGCATGCTTCCCCCGCAGCCACAGAAGTACCACTCCAGGTTAACTCAGACTGCCTTCCCCTGGACAGCAGCTGTTAAACTGCATGCAAGAAGTCTGACACTGCCTTGGCAAGTCAGATTCTTAAAAAATCATGTAGAGAGCAGATGTACAGTAACAAACTTGAAAGATGACAAACACCATGTGCAATCTTTCCAAACAACAGCAGAGCATAGCTATGACAAGAGACAAGTTGAATTTTTCAAATATTTGAGCTACTGGCAAAAACTCGAAGTACTAGCTGTTCCCCAAACCTGCCTTTTGTCCTTTCACATCCCCAAAATGGCACTGCAATTTACATGAATGCTAAATATAATGTACCTGAATTCCATGGTTCTTTATTTTAAGTTCTTTATATATTCACTAATGCCACAAAACAAATTCCAATTCATTAACAGCCTCCCTACTTGTGAATGTTTACTTATTACATTTTATCAAAGACACAAAGATTTATTTTGTTCAATCCCTTTCTTAAACTCTTCAGAGATTTCTTCATATATCCTCTAGTAAAATATGATAAAGCTGAACATTTTACCATGAAAAAGAGCTTACTATACATCAGTTCTAAATTCTCCATGAATATAGTCTATTCTTTTCAGAGAGCTTTGGAGCTTTCCATTGATGAATCTCCCAGCTCTCTATAAAAAGACAATATACCATACTTCTATGGAGAAGAAAAACGAGACAGACTGAATACACAGCTTGCCATGAGTAATGTACCAGATGGGATTCCATTCAGAATTAAGCACCTAAATTTGTATGACTACATATCTACGAGCTCAGAAGAAGCCCAGAGAGCAACCAAACCCCTGCATCTCTTGACAGATACAAGAATGACATGGTGTGCTCAAACACCACATGTGTAAGCTCTGATAGGCACTCACCTAAATTTCAGTGTCTGAATCTAGAACTGCATTTCACCTCATCAAAACCAGAGAAATACCATTGGTTTGCTCACATCAAGCCACCCAATCAAGTTACATTATTTCCTAAACACAGTCTCTATGTCTAGGGCATTTCAACATTTAAAATCTTTACAGACAGTTAAGTTTTCCCATATCTGATGTCCTAACAGTCCAACACACAATTTCCACCTCTGAATGGCATCCAATTTGGTAATACTGCCCATTTTCCTGTTCAAGTTTGTAATTCTAGACAGCCTGCCTTCAAGATTCATGTATGTGCTAAATTGGAATAGAAGAGAAAGCAGAAAGGTGGAAGACCCCAAGCACCAGCTTTCAAGATGCTCTCCCATCCCCATTTTTTTTCCCCCATGGAAGTGCCATTATCATAGATCTCCATGTCCTCCAAAGGCTCTTCATCCTTCACGAGATGAAAGAAAAGGGCTACATGGAGAATAAACACTGCTATCCCTCCTATCCTAATGGAAAGAAAGGAATAAAATATGCCTTTAATACATGCTCCTTTCTGTTTTTTCCTTATCCTAAGTGACCGAGAACCTGATGTTTGTGAACCTTTCCTATCTGTCATCTCTGAATGTCATTTACCACCTGATCAGTAATGACAAGTTAAAAACAAACCATAACTAGCATATATTCAGGAAATTATTGAATTCAAGATTCATCTAATGTCATTTTTCTGTACTTATAAAAGTTTTGTGCTTTTTTTCATTTTTTTTAAAACTGGCTTCATTCTAACAAGAATCTGAATCCACATTTTGTATACTGTAAAACAATACAGAATATTTAGCCATCAGTTATTGTCTCACAGTGCTCTCTAATACCACAGAACTAATTTTTCTCAAAAGGCATCCAAACAAGACTAATTTTTAATAGTCTCTTCTAGCTATTCGAATTCTATCAAGTATGCAATTCCTCTCTCAGCCACATTACTATGTAATTAGTATCAAAACAAAATATTGTTTTACTAAACCACAATCATGCTTTAAGTACCAAGTACTTTACTTTTCTTAGAGCTAACCCAATCTAAGGGACATTGTATTTTTTAGTTAATATAAATATATATTTTTTCACATTTCACATAATTTTTAATGCAACTCGATTTTGATAGGAGTTTGGTGATGCAAGGGAAGACTTTTGCTGCAAATATGCACAAAATCTAATATAATTCTATTTCCTAAGGATAATTAAAAATCAAGAACATTTCTTATCCACAACAAAGCACATCTTTCAAAAATACATGTGAAGTGAAATGCCTAGAAAACGTCCTCCTCACTACAATTTAATATATAGCCAATTCTATCATCATAGTTTTCATAGACCCTCCTCCTGATTGCCAGGTCTGTGTGAAAGCAATGAGAGTCCAGGCTGGAATGAAAGCAGTCTTTTTCCTCTCAGTATCAGACCACCATCTCATCTTCCTCTCTCATCATACCAGTTTAAGTACCAGCAATAATGAAAAGGGCACAGAAATTCCTAAAGCTATTTTGTTTCTTTAACAGAGCTCTTCAATGTCTGTTGCAATGAGCTGCTTCTGAAGGTTCACCAAGTGGGACGGTTGTTTTGTTTTCTTTTCTTTATTTGGCAGAGTTTTTGTCTGTGCTGAGATCTTCAGGGCAGATTTTATGGTCCAGTGATATTATGAAGGAAATCAAGACATTAAGTAATGACAAGAGAAAGGACAACAGGAGAAGGGATGGTAATTAGTTTTGCTTATCTGCAATCTAAAATTTTATGGATGCACATTTTCCTAGCCAACCCTTCTGTATCTCCAAGAAACAGGTAAGAAGCAGAACAATAGCTACCTCTATTAACAGAGTGGGCCTGCAACACAAAAGTTTGCAGAACCATTAAAAGGTGAACTCATTAATTCAGGAATTTCCACTAATTAAAACTGGGAGAGAAAAAAGTGAACAGATCTTCACAGTAGTGAACATTTACAGGTACTTTAAATTTAGTTCTCAATATTTCAGATTAACTATAAACTTGCATAGAAAAGATAACATTCACAAATGCAGGAAAAGAGGCCCTGAGGATGATTCAACCTAAAATTAAGTAGCTGTTCTTTCCTTTACACTACAGACTGTAGTATAAAAGGCTTTAAAATATAATCAACAACTACAGTGTCAGAAATTGACTTATTTTCTCTACAGCTTCCAGGATGAGTATTTTGGGGTCTTTTCCCCTTTGTTCTACAACCTCATGTTTGCATTACCTGTCCACTGTAGCTCAAGATGATCTTTGGGCACCTGCCATTCTTTGATAGCGTCAAAAGTCTCATCAACTTCACTTAAATACTTGTGTCTACAGTTTACTGCCAAGTAAGAGTCCCCCAATGAAGAAAAGAAGACTGAGGGACCACTTCAAAGTTATTGCATTAACTTTTTCCTCTCAATAGAACTGGAACATTTCAAAACCACAATCCCAAGAATAATTCTTCCCATTTACAATACTTTTCACAGCAGTTTCTAAGAAAATAAAAAGCTCATCATCAGGAAGTACAGACAGATTATGATGAAGTTTCATCTCCTGCTCCAAAATAAGGGAGCACATACATCTCACCCAATTAAGTGGCTTCATCATTGTTTAAGGAAGAAATAAAGGTATTTCTCACACTCAGCTAATGAAGCCACTTAACTAAAGGTTAACACTGGTTTATCTCAATTTCCAAGTAGGCAACTTTTCAGGCCCAACTGCAACATACCTATGGAATACAAAATGTATTTCCTGTATTAAGTTCTCACTGTTCAAATTAATGGACTTTGCTATTTATACTCACAGCATTTTTTCCACTGCCCAATATGCAAAAATCTTTCCCAGTAAATTGCATTGAATTTTTTAACTCCTGTCACTTAAATCTTTATATTTTTTAAACATGCCTTATCATTTTCATAAAAATACAGGAAAAGCATATACACAGTATGTTTGTCATACTGAAGTACTTTTTTTAAACATAATATTTTTATTATGAATATTTACTTAATTCCATCACTCCATTTCTTCACAGAATAAGCTTTCCCCAGAACATCTATGCATATCCCTTAACTAGTTTTACCCTCTCTTATTTTTCTCATATTTCTCTTTACTCTGAAAATGGAGATCTGAAAGCTGATATATTGGATTGTGTCACTTTCTTCTGATTATCTTCTCTCTTAGAAAAGCTTATGGCACTACAGTAGTAGTTTCAGACTTTAAGCATCTCCTTTTCAAATAATCTTCCTGAATTTGATTTCAGATTTCCATTTCTTAAAATTCTCTTCTTTGAAAAAACCACAAAACAATGCAAGAAATACGCTGTGGTACCACTGAACCTGCGTGTTAAGCTCTGAAATCCAATTTCTCCTTCACTAACACATTTTAGTCTTCCTTGACACCCAGTGCTACTCAGATATCTATTCAGAAACAAATTTGCTTACCTGAAATCTAACAGAAGATCACAGAGTGCACAACACAATAGCTTGCTGCACTGAATCCAATCCCTCTGCCAGCATCAGATCCACCCACCCTTTTCTACTCATTCTGTTTCAGAATACAGATGACCCAGGGCACCTTCACACATGACTAAAGTCCCTCGCTTCTAAACCACAAGCTGTCCTTTCTCCAACCAAAATTTTGCTCATTAAGCCAGAACACTTACACTTTATCTCAAAAGGGTACTAAAGAAATCCATCTGAGTAAACTGAAAGACATCCACACATGGTATACTTGTTTCTGTAAAAAAGAAAAATTCAGGGTAAAAAATTAAAGTTCATTAAGAGCATGAACTGAAAAACATGTACGGAAGTTTTTTCCCAAATAAGTACATTTGAATCTGTTTTAACAGAATGCTATTACCTGACACTGTGCTTAATGGTAAAAGGTGGCCAGTCACATCAATACAGCTGAACGGGGAAAAAGTTGGTTTCTGCCTGTGTGGGTCTAAGTCCAGCCTGACTACCATTAAATTTATTAATGGTTCTATATAAATCACATTTTCTCTTCTGCCTTCTTTCCATAGCCACGTGAATGATCTTAGCACTCAGGCAGTCATGAGACCTCCCATTGTTTCTTTCTGCTGAACAAACAGTGACCAGTTTAAAGTATCAACAAAAGATGCCGACACGTTAATCTTGTTCTTAGCGTGATGGCTGCTCATCCTGCCTCTAGTCCCTTCCAGATGGCTCAGTGTGAAAGAGATGGTGGGATGGGGAACAAGGAATATTCCATGCTGTTCTGAACATCTGTTCCACTGCATTCATACATGTAAAAAAAACAATAAAAACCTTACCACCACCATCAATTTTACAATTTCAACCTACCACTGCTAGACTAACACCAAATACAGTGTAAATGTTATGCGTGCACATGAGAAAAGAAAAAACATCTTTTCAAATCATGTAAGAGCATTTGTTTCATTTCTGCTATCTTAAGAACAGACTTGTTTCAATCACAAAGTACTTATGCTGCACTGAAAACACGGTTTTCTTTCATATGACCTTTCTGTATTATACCCCAAGAGTTTATCATCCCTTCTCCTATTCAAGCAAACAGAATTGAACCGAGTCACCTTTTGTTTCCCTTTGGTTTTATTATTTGTCTTTACAGCAAAGATGCACACTACGCATTTGTTGGAACTTGCTTAAATTTCATTTGTCCAGTTTGGTACAGCAGCTAAAAAATACTTTGCTGGTGCATAAAATAAATAGTGGTAGCCTTTTGTTTTTTAAGCAGGGTTGAAATAAATACTACACTATACTGCCTACCTCTCAAGTGGCATTTACCCTTTAAAAATGCCACCTCTTTCTTGAAAAGAAAGAGTTAGGAGAAACTCAGAACAGAAAGAGGAAGAAGCAGTGCTTTGTCCTACAGCACAGGAAAGAAGACTTAGATTGATCACCCCCCTCTTTTGTATCATCTTGACATGTGCGAGCCATACGGCTGCTGAATTATTCAGCTCTTTGTACTTGGAATACCTAATGATTACATGTATGAAAATTTAGAAGTACTAAAACACTGACTGGAAGAGCAGCAGATTGTAAAATCTAATTTTGTTTTGACCTTTAGTACCCTACATGGTAACATTCAGAGAGAAGTATAAACCAGATGAAGTCAAAAGGAACAAAATCACAAAGCAGCAGAGAGCTAGTTATAACACCAAGCTAATTAGGTCAGGAACAGCCCTCCACTAGCAGGTCAAAATGTTTCCAGATGTCATCTGGAAACAGGCTTGGGTCTTAATCAGATGTGAGCAGAGTTTGTTATGCAGACAGAGCCACACAGCTCTCACTTTCCACAGCAAAACTCAGCAGCCCGGACAGTTGAGAAAATGTCTACAGGCCACTATCCCAAAACCCAGAAGTATTCCCATGAACTGGCTAAGATTAATTAAGCCTTAAAAGTAAATCATGGTTCAAGTAACTTGCTGTGTACTGCAACACTAGTCATTCCCACCTGTTTAGTACCTGTTAATTTTTCTAGCATAGTAATACCACAAAGCAACAAACAAAAATTTTAAAAAAAAATTTAAGTATGACAAAACCAAGAGAACTGCTAAAGAATAACATTGGTACTTAATTAACAATACCACCACCTGAAGGAAATTTATTTGTTCCCTACCCACCTACTGCAGTCCAAAAAGCATCATCACAAACAAACTCCTTCTTCAGCTGACAATTCAAATAGTAAGACAAAGTGTGACTTTGCGTGTCCCAGTTTAGGAAACACCACTGAGAAACTACTGTAAGTATGACTCTCAATAGTCTCTTGAACGAGGGCATTAAACACCTTGCAGTGCTTACTTTAAGCCTGTTTTGGTTATCTGATGCACATTCTTTTAAGAGTTTAGAGTTACATACAGTCACATTCTATCTACACTACAGAAATGGAAAAATTCTGTGACAAGAACCATTATCCTATAATTTCTTTACACTGCTTCAGACAATTTAATGCTGGAAGAACTCGTAATAGAATATTGAAAGTCTGCAACTGTAAACAAGCCTTTTCTTAGCGTTTCAGACTATAATAATGTACAAATAACTCCTGCAGACCATTTAAAGTACACTTGTCCCAGTCTTCCTCCTTCACAAACAGCAAGGGTTATCAGAAGCAAATGCCTTGATTATATTAAGAAAACCTAAGTTGCAGCTAGGCTTGCTGACTTACATTGATCCCATTTAACAGAGCCTTACTGGATTTAAAGTGCTCGAAATAACTGTCTGGGTCACAGCCCATGTGATAAAGGCCACCTGGTGAGGCCTCAGGAGCCCTCCTGCAGGGACAGCATGCCATTCAGATCCTCCAATGACCTCAAGCTAAACCAGAAGCAAATTCAGTAATTTGTTTCTCAGAACTCCAATTAACCTTAAATTGGAAGGGAAAGTAAAAAAGGGATCAAGGATTCCATTTTTTGTCAAATAATATCCATTTTATGGCAAAACACAGTGTTCCCCATTTCCCATATCTAATATTCACCATGAAAAACCTTTTAAAACAGGATTTTTTTGGGGAAAAAAAAATCTGTTCTTAAACTCTTTTTTGTGATCTAAAATGTCACATGGAAGTGTTTCATTTTCACATAATTCAGTTAATCCAAAATTTAAAATGTCACAGGGAAGAGTTAAGTTTTCTTATAGCTCTTTTCTGTACAAGAAACCCTCTGGATGTCACATATGCATATACACACAAGTACACTTTGTGTACATTTATGTTCTATATATACACACGCAATTTATACACATTTATTATACATATGACACACAGAGATGATGGAAGAGACCAATAATGTAGGTCAAACAGCAAAAGAAAAAGCACTTAAGATTAATGTTGAATTGCCATGATACTTTCTCCAACGCTACTCCCAGCAAACCTCTTCCACTCCCAGTTCTCACCAGGCAGGAAAGATTTTCCCACTAGGAAACACCTGCAGTGATGCTTTTTCAGGCTACCACACTATGTATCCTTAAAATACTTTGCCGTCAAAGCAACTTCAATATCCTTCTCAACAGCAGCAGAAATTTCCTGGTATGTGTCAGGAAACACACAGACTGCCCATGAAGATTTAAATTATTACAAAATAAAGAAACATCCCTGGAGTTCCTCAAAGTGAAGCTTTACACCCACACCACAAACTTTCCTGATTTTGACACTCCTTCCAACACTTGACTTTACCTATATATCAGAAACCTGGAAATGGCAACTAGTCTATGTGGGGGAAAACCAGATTTATTTTGGGTGCTTTCATGGAAAAACTGAACAAAACATTTTGTGTCTGGATCCAACAGCTGAGTCTTAAGTGAATTGAAAATTCCCAACTATTTTTATCCTGAGCCAAGTGTGCCATCTGTTCCCATGAAGTCCATCTTCTGGTAGCTACTATACTACAGAATTATCACAAAGTGCCATGTGATCAAGGACTGGTGTATAAATCAAGAAAGATACTATGAGCGACAAAAAGCAATAATCAAGACAGTAGTAAAAATAAAAATTAAAAAAAAAAAAACCAACAACCAAAAACCAAAACAAATATAAACAACACAAAAAACCCAACCCACCACCACCCAAAAAATCACCACAAAGCTCAAGCAGCCTTATCAAGGTCGCCTGTTAATACAGCTTTGTGTGTTGTGGTTATTTCACTCTGGTGCCGAAGGAAGGCTGAGCTCTGGTCAGAGACTTTCCCACAGTGGGGACACATTTTATGTCTTTCCTATACATTATCTGCCTGTGCACAGTAACCTGAGCATTAAGGATGCTACTTCCCTCTTCCAGCTAATCTTCCCACTCTCTTCCACACAGTTAACATCTTCAAGTTAATCACAGAAACCATTCCTGCTTGACCCATGAGAAATAAGCAATGTGTAATTTTTCAGTTCATAAAATGAAATAGTAACAGTTACAGAAGACAGCAGAACATCCAGTTATCAGAAGTACAGGAGGTCCCTGTACCCCAACAACTGAACAACAAGCAAGTAACATGGGGTCCTGCAGAAATCAAGACAGATCATACTCCTTTTTTCTGCCCTTATCAATACTGAAGACATTTTTTATGGGCTGATATCCATCCGTACCTCTCACCAGAAACAGAATACTAAGAGAAATGAAACCACAGTAAAAAACTTAAATTTAAACACACTTGATATATTTGTTATTGATATGTAAGGCACACTAAGACTGCAAGCAGGTACAATACAAAACATCACATCCTCTCTTGGTGTTTCTGGCTCTTTTGTGACAGATCCTCTCTCTTGCTAGGATCACAAACTCAGATGTCAAGGTTCTGCCCACCATTACCTTCTTAATAATTCAACATATAATGTTGGTCTCAGATTTTTCTTTTTCTGCTGTTCTGAGGTTTTAGTGGCATTTTGTGTAGGGAGTTTTGTGGGGGGTTTGGTGGTTTTGGGGCTTTTTTTGTTTGGGCTTTTTTGTTGGCGTTTTCTTGGGGGGATGTTAAAGCTAAAATCAGTGTCAGGCAGTACTACAAGTAACATGCTTTGATACAGTAACACTGGCATACAAAACCTCATTTTCACCATTAAAGAGATTTCCTCATTACACATACAGTAACTCCCATTGTGAGACAAATAAGCTACTGTAAAACCATAGTGAGTCTCAGACAGAATTCAGCAGTTAGTCTTCTGTAAAAATCCTCTTTCAACACTTGAAGGCTGGAAAGAAAGTTGTGTTCCATGAAATCTGGCATTGTATCAACACATCTCCATGGAGCTGGCAGGATAGAAGTGCTCCAGAAACCAGCTTCAACGAAAAAAAGCATTCTTACCATGTACAAATAGTCACTAAGAAGAGGCCTAAGCAACTTTTTCTCCTAGCTAAAAATCATCAAATCATAGCTAAGATTACCAGGGATGCAGAGGTTATCAATGATAGCACTAAATTCTTTAAATTTGCTTTATTCCTATATTTCAAATCAGTGCATTAAAATACCCCTTGTGGAACCTTTTGTCTGTCTTTCTTCAAGACATATACACATACATACATATATATAATATATATATATATATATATATATGACTTGAAAATGTAAACTTAGCTTTATAAGGAACTATGAAATTTCAGAACCTGACACTGAGTTCTTGAAAGCATCACACTGATTTATAGCTATGTCTGTAATTCTCTTCTTTTAGTCAGTGCCAAGCGTGGGTGAATGCTAAGTGTGAGCTTGGAAGAAAACAGTCTTACATAGAATAATAAAAGCACAAACCATCAAAATACATGGAGTCCACAATAAAGAATAGCATGAGCCATCAGGTTTTTCACCTGTGAGCCTCTGGGAATGTTCAAAGACTTCAGAGACTGAATTAGCAAGTGTGTGGTACAATAGGAGCATAAGCACCTTCAGAGCTGAATAGCTGCTGGTGATCCTGAGTCCATCTTGCATACACTCTTGTTTTTAGGGAAACAGGAATATTTGTTCCAAGCTAGTGCTCTCCCAGTCTATGGACTACCAGATGCTGACACTGTCACATATGCCCCTACAGACAATGTTTTGGTTTTACACTCATCTGAAAGAGTTCATATACTTCACATCTGGAGAATTTGCATCATAAATATAATCCTGGATCCAAACCAAATCTACAGCATAATACATCCTACAATGTTGTTTTCAGCATGCTTTAATTTGCTATATAAAGGCTGAAAAAGAGTAGTTTTATTTTGTTTCAATTTTGTCAGGACAAGATGTAACAAGAGAGGCAAATACAGGTTAGAAAGAAAAAGAATCATCTTAAGGCTGAAAATATGTCACAGTATTTTTAATTATGCTTCCCTATAATACTTACAAATTAAGCCTCCATGGAAAAGGGAGGAATAAAAAAAAATATGTAGAGGAGTCAGAGTTCTCTTGATCCTCTCACTCCCTATAACGCACTCGGCCTTCCAATCCTTTGGGAAGGATCTCATCTTCCTTACTAACTGTCAGTCAAAACACACAGCAAAATCCTGGCAATAGAGCCAACTAAAACCCACTGAGAGAGGAACAGACTGCCTAAATCTAGCAAGGCTGCAACTGCCAAGGAGCATCACCAAGCCTATTACAGTAAGGTTACCCAATACCTGCACTCCTACAGTATCTGTACACCCTGACATTAAATTTACTCTCCAAGCATAAGAAAGGCAAGAAGCAGCACCTCATTTTACTGCTGAGCAGCACAAGAGCCACTTGTGTGCTGGTCAGCATCATTAAGGCCTGTAGAAGGATCAGAAATCGGACCTAGATCACATCAATACTTAGCAACAAATGTTTCAACCACAAGATGAGTTATGTTTCCTTCTCAGAAGCAAAATCCAGTCATTGCCTTAAGATCTGCTCCACTTAAAAGTTGTGCTTTTGAAGACAGCTGTAAGCCAACCGCTCCTTAATTTAATTATTCCTGTTTCAACATTTGTGCTATTATAGCTGCTGTTCCTGGCTGAGCTGCTTCTCCTGCTGGAATCAGATTGGAAGTCAGCAAAATCTAATCCAGGGGAAAGAAGTCAAAGCAGTTTATGGAATTACTACCCTTATATCTGAGAGCGTGGAAGTGATAGTTAAAGCAGTCAATCTGCTTCAGGACAAAAGAAAAAAGAAACCAAAAAACAAAGCAATTCAAGCTGACTCCCATTTCATACCCAGTTACAGTGTTTAGTCGTGTATGTGAACAGCAAGCTAAGCACAAGCAACTAGATAACAAGACTGAAAGATTAGCAACTGCTTCCTACAAGAAATGGTACCAATACTGTCACATTAAAAGAATTTTACTTGAGTCATCAAATATGCTGAGTTGGGAAGGACCTGTGACAATAGTCCAGTCCAACTGCTGACCACGCAGGGCAACCCCAAAGTTAATCCAGGTACTTAAAAGCATTGTCCAAATGCTTCTTGAACTGACAGGTCTGGGGTCATGACCTCTTTCCTGCAGAGCTGGTTCCAGTGCTTGACCACAACTCTAAGTGAACAACTTTTCCCTGACACCCAATCTGAACTTCCCTGATGCAGCTTTATGCCATTCCCTTGCATCTTGTCACTGCACACATGACACAGGCTGGATCAGCACCTCCCTTTCCACCCCCTTCACAAGGAAGTTGTGGACAGAATAAGGTACTCTCTTCCCGAAGATTACATGTAGTACCTTCAGCTGCTGCTCAAAAGTCATTCTCTCCAGTCCCAGTCCATCTTATTAGGAGGAACACAAACCAATAACACTAAAGAGCTCAGAACTCTTGCAATTTTTGGGAATTTTCTGCTGACATATTTCCCAGAATCACATAGGCATCCCAGCAAATTCTGAGCAGGTCAACAAAAAATTTCCTGAACAGAAGAAAACAGAAATCCCATGTGTGCATTACAAATTCTGCTTATCATGTTAGCCACATAAGTCATTTATGTCTGTATCCTTTCCATCTTTTTATAAAAAACATGCTTTTAGTGAATGCTAACCTGGTATACATTGATTTCTGTGGTTTGTTTATAAAAAGAAACAAGCAGCATATACACATAAATATTTAAGATCAAATTTATTTTTAAAGAATGAAATATTAAATATGTACTTTTTAAATAAATACACAGTACTCTGAAACAGAAGCGTGGGTAGCAACTCAAGACAAAAATTAGTATCTTCTTCTCAGGAATAAGAAGTCACTTATCTGATGAAAGGTACCATTACATCTCAAGGAAAGTAGTCACCCTTAGGTCCTGGTAAATTGTGAAGGTCCCTTTTTTCTTTTCCAAGAGACTAAGATAGAATCAAGGACAAATCATTAAAAAAATTAAGGAACCATTCTCTCTATGTTTTCAATCTAAAATCCAAATTTAATCCAAATTGATCTTGTAATTCATAGAGAACAGAATATTTCTTTACCTGTTTACCATTAATCACTAGTCATAAAATGCAAACAGGTAGATTGCATGCTGAACTGATCACATTCATATTTCCCAACTGCATCTATCAGCATTCCACAGCCAAACACCTGAAGCCACTCAGTCTTATACTGATGATAAGATGCCCTGCACATATTTTAGAGCCACAATCCAACCTTCTCCTCCTTTATAGGAGTCCTGCTGCTAGTGCTTTATCTCCTCCTTCACATCCAGCACCGCTGCTTTGTGCATATTTGCTACCCCAGTTGCCAACACAGCAACCAGGATTTGTGTCCTTCGCGTGCCCTACAGCCACTCTTCCTCTCCTCACCTGGACTCTGCTCTCCACACCTCACTTCTGCAATGCCACGTCTCACTGTTTCTTTCCAAGTTGCCAGCTGGTCCAACAAGAGTTGGAGGCATGGGTAGATAAGAGAAGGGATGTAAACTAATCCTTTTGACTACCCTTTCACCCCTGCAGTTTTACAATCCAGTGTTTGCCAACAAGCCCTATTTAAAAAACATTTATTTTTATTTTTTTTTTAATTATTGAAACTGTTTACTACTCAGAGAAAGATTTTAAAGACTGTTTCTCAGAAGAAAGAGTCCAGTTACTAAAAGAATGGAAAAGGGGTAGCTGCTCCTCCCCCTTTCCTATCCACTCCCCAGAGACATTCCAAACTCCCCTCCCACTGTCAGTGTTAAACATCCTATTCAAAGGCTGTGTTCTTATTTGAATATGAAAACTTTTCCAACACACCCCACAGAACGTCAAACCCTCAGAAGTAAATGCTGCTTCTCCCCAAACAATAAGGAAAACGCACCTAGCTTACTAAATGCTGACAGATTACAGATCAGGCAGCTATCTGCAAAGACTCAGTGCTCTACTTTTTAGAGTAGAGTCATTAATGCCTCATTTTAAACTGTTTTAATGCAGAGCTGAGGCTACCTTGTAGCTGCAACCAGATAATTTCGGGGCAGTCTATTTTACCTTGAAGGCTCTTCTCAGTGGTGCCTAACAACAAGACAAGAGGCAATGGGCAGAAACAGATGCACAGGAATTATCACCTGAACACAAGGAAAAACTTCTTTACTGTGCAGTGACTGCACCCTGGAACACAATGCCCAGAGAGGCTGTGGAGTCTCCCTCGCTGGAGATACTCAAGAACCATCTGGACACAACCCTGTGCCACGTGCTCTGGGGATGGCCCTGCTTGAGCAGGGAGGTTGGACTAGATGACCCACTGGGGTCCCATCCAACCTGACCCATTCTGTGAAATACACAAACCAAATAATAAATGAGGAAGCTTTACATGTTAATGTTTTATTTATAAATAAAAGTATAACACTGCAATGAGTACTGATGAAGTATGCTTTAATTTTATTCCTGAATTTAAAAATGAAAGAGCAGCCATCTAGATCCTCATGATCACAGCAGTCTCTAGTAAACTTAAAGAAAGCAGCTGGAAATCAATTAGGGCACCTATTTCCAAAGAAAGAAATCCCCAGCTGATTATTTTCACCCCTTTAGTTCCACAATGGTTAGTAGTGAACTTTGCCATGAGTTTACCTCAAAATATTTTGCATACTGGATCAAAACACTTTCAACATTTCCAATTATTAAATTGCTTTGAACAAAAAGATTTCCTAGATGTTAATTCTTAACTAGTAAGTAGATTTTGAACCTAAGCATGTTGAAGTGAAAACAATGAGGGGGAATTAAATCCTGGCATGTTAATATTCAGGATACTTTTGTTTTTCTTTAAAAAAACAACAGAAACAAAGAAAGATGCCCAATTCTGAAGTGAACTTACTCTAAACTTGCCTCCCTCACAGCAGTGCTGTTGCTGATAAAATCTTCTCCTATGAAATGCAGTTATTAGTTTAAAACCCAATGAGCTGATGAGATCCCCCAATCCAAGAGGAATAGATTTCTTAACTACAGCTGTGGCCAGCTGGCTGCTAAGCAGAAAAAGGACTGCTGTTGCTATCTCTGTGATGCGGCTCCAGTGGGCAATGCTGTGGTTGTTGGCACCCTTCCTGAGGTTGAGAATCACATCAAACAGAGCAAAATTCGTTGTGACTGGAGACCAGTTTGTTCTTATGGACTGACAGGGTGACTGTAGGCACAAACACATTGACTCCAACTCTCAAAGACTGTAATTTAAAGTTTTCTGTGATTACATGGATCTTCCATACACCCCACCAAATTATGTAACAAACCTATCAATACTTACATTGCTCTTAACTACACTTTAAAATAATCAATGTAATCTACATAGACTACAAGCACATATGGAAAAAATCAAGCCATTAGAGACTAATCTACACACAGTTCAAGAAGTAATTTAACTACATCAGTTAAATTTAGAAGCTGATTTATTTAATCATTGCACAGGCAACCAAGATTTAAACCTCATCTTCAAGCAGATCCCTGTGCACTAGCTGCATAATTCAAAGGGAAGTTATTATGATGCCAATCACAGAAAAGTTCAGAGAAGAGGCCAATGACTGCATTTATTTGCAGAAGTGAAAATTTCCCAGACTCAGACAGTGATAACAAAGAATATTTCTGTATGTGATGAGCATGCTAAGGCTCTCATGGTGCAGACACCAGTTTTAATACACAAAGAGAAGAAATTTGCTAACATCAAACCCATTTTCCCAGGCTGCAATTTAATTCAACTCCATGCAGTCAAGTCCAAAATGTAAATAAGTGCATACTGAAAAGAATCTAGCCCCTGACAGGCAAGAGCTAAGACCAAATATTCAGCCTCTCCTAACATCAAAATCGGACAGAAGACAAGAGAAAGCTCATCAAAAATGCAAATACCTGAAGACTGAAATCTGTGATCACTTCTCTATCATGTTTTAAGTTAGTCTCTCACAAAACCAGTTCCACCCCATTTTGGCTTTACCGTTTGTAATGCAAGAATTCTGCAATACTTTTGCCTTTCTCATAGGTCTTTTTCCAGCCCTGGCAGCCCATTGGGAAAACACTGTCCTGCTACTCCCCCCATCCACTGCTATGCAATTAGTGATCTGCAGCTTTTCACTGGTCAAGTAGTCCAAAAACCTTCCACCATTCTCCAGAGACAATTTCTTTCCTGCCCAACCTACTTTTCACACTCAGGCTGCCCCATTCTGAAAAGCTTCTTTCTTTCAGGGGACTATTCTTAATGGTTTATTTTAAATCAAACATTTAATTTACTAAGTAATTCTATAATTTAGCAGCCATGAAGGTTAAAGGATACAGGTTACACGACTGAAGAGTCAGACAGTACAGGCAAAAGTCTTGACACATAAATTTGGTTTAACCCTGACTAAAAATCCAAGTTGCTTCCCAATAGAAGCATTTCTAAAGACTGGAAGAGTACCATCCACACAGCAATCACAAACATAACTTTAACATCTTTTTTTCAAAACATGTAACTGAATACACAGTATTTTTATCTGCCAAACTAAGTGTAAAGATGCATTTCTTAGAATTGCTTCTATGTGATGACAAAAGAATTCTTCTGATAGTCTACTGAATTGACAGCTGGGCCTAGTAAGCATCAGAGGCTGTTTTCAAGCCCTGCATCTGGTATTTTATTCCTCACTGCATGCTCTCTAACTTTCTTTGTGGAAGACACTTTGGTACTGTAGTGTTGTAGGTTTATAACGGACATTTAGAAAAGCCAGTGCATGCCACTCACGCAGTATGGCATATTAAACAATCAGCAACTTTTATAAACGTTTATTATAGTGTTTTTATCAACCTGACAACTTTTGGGGGCATTTACATTAGCAAAACACAGTAGGAAATCTGGAGAAGCAAGACAAGGCACAACGATAATCCAAGTGACAAAATGAGTGACTTAATTTCAAATTTAAATACCTTACCCTGCATGCAGAACAGGTGAACTAAGCTGCTTAATTTTTTTATTATGACTTGTAAGTGAAATTCTTTGACTAGAAATTTAAAAAGAAAATATATTACATTTCTGTAGAATTCAACCATGATTATAAGTACAAGTTTCTCATTTTATTGATCAGGTGGTTTCTAAATTACATGTCCAATCTGAATGTTTGTGACAACCAAAAATTAGAATTTGTTCACTAGAATTAGGTTTTAATATTTTTTTAAAAAACTTAAAGGTTGATATTTTCAAGTATGTTCAGCATTGTCTTTATACACCCATCAGTTACCTTAAACTCCAGGCTAGTTAAACACTTGACACTTCAATTAAACTCTACCTGAAAGTTGGGCTTAAACTGCACAAAGAAATAGAAAATACTTGATAAAACTACACTGAGAATGAATAGAAAATATCTCAAAATAATTTTTGAAGTTTTATTAATAAATATAACCTAGGTAAAATATTCCAAAACCAAGGTTCTTATTCCTGTAGTAACTAATTTCTATAGCTCCCTGTGAATAAAAGCAATGACTTTCCCATGTAGCATGAAATGCAACTGAAATGTAACAGTGCTGTAACATTCACTGCTTCATTAAATAATAAGCAATATGCTAATCTAATAATCCAGTAGTGAAGCATATTTTCAATCTTAGATATGTCCATTTGGTTTACCCTTTTTTTTTTTTTTCGCAGACTACTTACTTTCCCTGACACAGTTCTTCTGCTTTTGACATTTACAGCAAGAGATCTTTTTTCAAAATTATTTCAGTATATAACCATTGATTTACCTTTACATTTAATGGGTAGTGCAAGAGGGGTAAAGGGGGAAAGAGTGGGTTTTCTTTCACCCTTCTCCTTCAAAAGTTGTTGCCATAACCCTTCCACTCCTGTGTGAACTACATTGCTTCCTTATTCCTTCATTCCTCGAAACGGTTTCCTACTTCAAAGTGTGAATGCACACGTTTTCCAGAATTCTTCTTTTTCCTAACTTAAAGTGCAATCTCTTTCAGAACATATATGCTGAAAAGCATCTTGAATATCATCAAGCATACCCTCAGAACTCAAAACTGAAATAAGCAAAAGTGAATTTCAGCAGAGGGGAAGAGTGTGGCAAAGGATCATAGCCAGGGTTATAGACAGAGTCAGCTCTAGGACACAGGAGAATAGTATCCTAAACAACAGTCTCCTAAAGCACTTCCTGTTTCTCAGAGACCTTGAAGCAAGGCTGGCCATGGTTTCTGGCAAAGGCAGCACTGTGGTGTGCAATGCAGGAAGAAAACAGTCCCTCCTACAGGTAGCTAATACTACTTTTAACCTCATCCTCTCAGAAGGAAGAACAACAAATCTGCTCTTCAGCTTCTTCTCCTGCTCAAAAACTTTCTCCCACTGCAGATGCCAACAAGCTGCAGCTCCCTGTAAATACACACATGCACACACTTACCAGCTTTGCTTATTCTAACAAAACTGTCTGCACTTTGGCAACAGTCATTCATCAGCACCCCCAGGTGTGTCCCACCTCTTATGTCACTCAGTGAGGGGAGTGCTACTCTTCCAGCAAAGCAAGATAATCCTCATCTAAAGGTCGCTGGTGTTGAGTGTGGCAGCTGAGACAGATTGGGGGCAGGGAAATACTTCCCCACACAGCTAGTTTAATATCAATAAATACAAATCTTTTATTATCCATTGCACTTTGATGCCAACATTCAACTTCAACAGATTTAAACTAAATCTCTTAGACAATACATCAACAAAGTACAGATTATACAGGGTAAAAGTAATTAACAGATGCAAATTTATAAATCCAGTATCTCATGAACAACCATGAGTAAAGTAAATTTATTTTGGTTTCTACACAATAAGATTAGTATTTTAACGCTACCAGACTCCTGGGTGAGCAATGCTTTGGCATTTGTTTCAGGGCCTAATACAGCACATCTTCAACATTACAAAAATATAAACCTCCTTCCCAAGGCTAATTCAAAACCTTCTGGACAAGTTTCTAAAATTCATCACTGGTCTTCAGTTTGAGGGACTTATCACAGTCTTCATAGCTATTTGTAATAGGTTCACACAAATGCAAAGTAAGTGACAAGGAACGTTCAGTAAGAGCTCTCTTGAACAACTTACCATTTAAAAAGGAGTGTGGAATATCCGTACTGTTTATGCTTTTGAGAAGACAGCTGTTCTCTAACTTCCTGGCACACTCAGGTGGCTTTTTCTGCAAACAAAGACAAATCTAAATTAGTCTTTCAGTAACAGAATAATTAAAAATATGCATTAAAAGTGGGGCTTGGTTCAGTGATCAGCTAAAAAAAAACTTAGTAAAAAATGCATGAGAATCCAGAGAGTTTTAACTGATTTGTGCTAAATATTTAATGACACAGCTTAATTTTTTTCAAGGTAACAAAAAAGCTTGTGTTATTTTATAATCAATTTTTAAATAGAAATATCAGCAGAAAAAGTAACATTTACCCAGTTGAAGACTGTGGGGATGGAAAAATGATGTAACAGCCTACAGTAATGCACAATAAAACAGCAGTCTTAAATCCCTCTGAGATTCTTCACAGCAAATTAAATATTACTGAACAGAAACCCACTAAAATGGACCAAAAAAAGCAATGAGAGTCTCTTGCAAAAATTAAGTAGTGAGATGTTTCCATGAAAATATTACAGTTCCCAGCATCAAGAGAACAATGTGACTTACAGATTAGCATTTAGTCATACACTAAATTTTTATAAATTAAGGTTCTTTGCAGTTAAGATATAAATGCCCTTTCTGCAAGAACTATATAAAAATGATCTCTAAAACAGATCACTTGCTTAGAGGAGGCTGATACTATTACCAGAATTTTAAAGAGGTGCTACTATGCATTTTTTGCCTAAATATTTTACACAATTAAAATTTACAAGAGGAAAAAAACTTCTTTATCTCAAGGACACAATTATAAACTGTGATGTATAAGAAAGACAAAGCATCTAGAAGAGCAAGACACTTAAAGTCACCACACAGATTTCTCAAGGGAAAGACAGCAGTGTCCTGCTTGCTCACTGTCACCACCTTGCTCACATTCCTTCATCCTCCCTCAGTATACCACAGCTTTAAGGTGCCCAGACCTTGGTTCGACTAACCACTGGTGCAGTAACCACCTATTCCAAATAAAATACTGTCCTCTAGTTAACTTGCTCACAAAATCTACCAGTTTGCCAAGGTCTTGGTCCTCACTTAAGTGTGTATGTGCTTAGAGAAAAATTAAAGAGACCCATTATAAAGGCTCACATACATACAATTCATTCATCTTCTCATTACCAGGACAGGTGAACTATATGGGGAAAACTATTAGCCTAAGTTAACATAAGATGGACATGGACCTGCTGAAAGGATTCCAGGAGGACCATAATGATTATTAGAGGGGCTAGAGCACCTTGTCCTATGAAGACAGGATCCTGGACAAGAGAAGGCTCCAGGGAGATCTTACAGCAACTTCCAGTACCAAGAGGAGACCAACAAGAGAGCTAGAGATGGACTTTTCACAAGGACATGTAATGAAAAGGCAAGAGGGAATGGCTTTAAACTGAAAGAGGGTATGCTAAGGTTATATATTGGAAAAAAATTCTTCACTGTTAAGGTGCTGAGACACTGGAATGGGTTGCCCAGAAAAGTTATGGAAGTGTTCAAGGCCAACTTGGATGGGGCTTTGAGCAGCCTGGCCTAATGGAAAGTGCTCTGCACATGGCAATGGCATTGGAACTAGATGTTCTTTATGATTCCTTCCAACCCAGCCATTCTGTGATTCTGTAAGTGACTTCAACAAGCAGTGATTTAAGTATGCCTGTGGCTCAGGAAACAGTAAATCTGCTTTAGAGCAAATAGCAGTACATTAACAACACTACAGAACAGTACATAGTACAAGGTGACTTGAACTTTATATAGACCTTAAACCCTCTAGTACTAGCAGGCTGTCTGAGAATGTATTTACACATTATGTTATCCTCAGCAGCAAAGGCATTTTCAGAAGTTCTCAGTTCCCCACATGAGTGACACATTTTTGTCCACATGCTGCAGTTTACCACTTCCATCATTTACCTCTATGCACCATCTGCAGTGCTGCACTACTAGTAAATAGGATCTCTGAATCCATTCTGTGATAAAAGAACTCCTCACCCAGAACAACAATACAGAACCTATACAGGGATGGAAAGAAAGCTGAGAATTACCACACTGTGAAGACAAATCTCAGCTTTCACAGTGAAAATCAAATCAAATCAATATTTCATTATAAATCCTTAGCTGGTTAAATAAAAACATCAAGACATAGTCAATGTCAAGCATTTTTAGATCTTTTTTTGCAATCAGATTGATTTTTTTTTTCAAGTAGAACATTGAAAAAGGCCCAGGATAAGCCAGAGACAAAATGTTGCATTCTCTGTAAGTTCCACATTTAAGATATATAGCTATGATGAAAACACAATATACAGAAAGGAAAATATGCTTTGGTACACCACTAACAGTCCAGCAATACCTATCTACTGCCCAACTGTGAAAACACATACATTCCCTTTTGAAAGGATTCTTTCTTTCCCGTGAAATCCTCAAGAGGGGAAAAAAAACCCCAACAAAAGCCGTTATAAAAAGATTCTTACTCATTATCAAGAACATCACTGACTCCTCTGCCAAGTGCCCCATTTGATGCATTCACTGACTAAATTACAGAAAGTACTAAACAGTTTCAACAGGATAAGAATTTAGACATGCAGAATGTGTAACACTGACTTCTGGCAAGAAATTTACATCCAGCTGAATTTTGTTTAAAATCGATGTTTTAAAACTTTCTAAACAAAACTCCTAGAAATGAGGATATTGTATGCAAGCAATTTGAAGAACAAGCTACATGGCACACAGAGGATTACTTCAGAAATCCACAGGAAAAAACCATAAAGGATTTAATGCAAGACATAACTTTTACACAGATTGAGGATTAAAAGTATCCAAATGGCAGGTCATCATGAAAATGGTGAAAAAAGGATTTTATTTTGAAGTCTGATTTCTGGGGTAGGGGGAGGGTTTTTAAAATAGGTTTTCATATATGGAGACTCAAAGCTTACCACTATAGTTTGAATTAAAGTAACTGCATTACCAATGTATACACACAAAAAAAGGAAGTGGTTTAAAACCTCAGTACTCGTTAAATTTGCCTCATTAAATTTGTGCATGTATTCAATCTTAAAAGCATGAAATTCAATCTCAGAAACTACTGTAACTCTGCAACACACATTTCAAAAACTCAGACAGGTTCTGAAGTCTTCAAAGAGTAGAAGTACACATCAGTTAGTGGTTAGATCCCCCTTGATCTTAAGTACTTCTACAGTGGGACAGGGGCTTTTCTGCAAAAGAGACATACAACCAATTACTTAAAACTGAGGGGCCTCTCAGTAGCACATCCTAAGCAGCTTTCGTAAGATTGATCAAGACAACTCAAGTTTCTTATCTTTAAATCTCTAAACTAGATTGTTCCATATCCCAGTCTTAAATTTGAGTACAGAACAGGAGCAGCATAAAGACAGGGCAACTCATGTTTTCTAGGTGGTCTTTAATTAAAGATTCACTTGCTGTTGTCTAATCCATGAGCCTCCGTAGCATCCAGAAATGCAAAATTACTTGGGAGTAATCTTCACTTGTACTTGGAGTGCAGAGAGCAATCTGCCTTTTGACAAGCCCTCAAGGGATAATTTCCCACTCTGCATCTTCTTGAGAACCACTCTGACTGGCAGACTTAGTCACAACACCCAGTATGTCCTTTGCCACCAATTGCTTCCAAGGAACAAACAAGTTCAAGTTCTTGAAATTGTTCTTCAGAGCACAGGCAGATAAAAAAAAATCCAACCTGTTTGGAGTAGCTGGTGTCTCTTTTATTCCATTTCACTCGCTGGATTATGGTACAAATATTCACTACTTGACTGAGTATAGCAGTCCTTCAGTACTGGACAGAGGAAACCCATCTAAACAGCAGGCTCCCAAAATCCTAAACATCCTGTGGAATTTATTTGAAGTTAAACACTTGATCTCCAGAGATTTTGCAATCTACAAAAGCCAGCCCATCAAGCCTACAAGCCAGCCAGTAACAGCAGTGGTTTGTCAGATGCTCTTCACTGGTAAAAGGCATGACCATCCCTACATCTATCACCTCTTTTGTGTCTCAACAAGAGGCCTGCCCAGGACTACACTCTCTTTTATGGCCAGCACTGACTCTTTACTGCAAATGAAGCCAAACAAAGATTATACCACAAATTACTAGTACCAACCACAAGAGACAGGAAGTAGCTCTCTTGTATTTGATCCAAAAAGAGAAGGTGCTTCCACCACCAGGAAAGACAAAAGGCCAATATCTCTGAAAAGGAACAGATTTCAGATGGGATATCAATATCAAAATGTTTTCAAACACTTGAAAAGGTCTGCTGGCAGCATTCACCATCCCTAAATTCTTCACAGATAACAACCCTAATATCACAGTACAAGTCTTCTGTACTATCAGCCTGCTCCTTCTCCCAATACAGCCCTGCACTCTTCACCAGAAGGTCAGAGTACACATCTTTACAGAATAGCCAAGAGCTCCCTCCCAGCTCCATTCCTAGCCTGTAGAGATGTCTCCCTAATGCTTCACAAAAGGAATGCTGATCAAGTGGATCCCCACTCTCATGTAACAGCACTAAAAACGGGTCATCCTCAGCAGACAACATCTCTAATTTCAGTTGCTACCCACCCAGCATTACATAGCACAGTTTTTCAATTACTAATATTTAAGAATAAGAATATGTTTCTTGAAATAGAAAAGTCCCTTAAATTGTACTTTCTGGAGCATTCAACCTCACTTCTTGTTGTTAGCAGGCACTGCTAAAAAGCATGAACATCTAGACAGATGCTTTGTGTAAGTATTCCAGACAGAAAACCTGTGGGTTCATTAAGGGGATTAGTCCAAGGCTAGGTGATGTGACTTTCAAGTTAAATGCTTCATTGAAGTACCTGAATTTGGTGACAAAAATCAATCCAAAAATATTGTCAGGTCATTAACAACCAACATTCAAATCAAATACCAGATTTCACCTTGTGCTGAACAAAACTTCATCTTTTCTTCACTCATACATCTCCAGAAATAGTAGAGGGTCATGCAGGTTGTACTCTACAGTTTCACAATGTGAGAGAGAAGTGGCAGAGTAAGGGAAGCATCAATCAGCACAGGCCACAGAACCCTGCTGAAAAGCATTAGCCAAAAATACCATGTTTCCACACACATAAACCACAAATGAGACACCTCAAGATTGAAAAATTAAATCTAGTAGGCTTCAGAATGTCCAGGAAAAAGGGGGAAATTAAACAGAACTGATGTGGTTCTCAAAAAGGGGAAAAAACACCACACCAATAAAGAAGAGCAACAGGGAAGAAGGCAGCATCAAGGTCCTTCTAAACAACTCAGCACTGCTGTAGCTAACAGCCATCTTCAATTCATGGAAACAGAATTATGCAGATGGTCACAGCCTGGATCAAGCAAGCAGCTGCTCTATCTAGCATACCCCATTCCTGGCCAAGACATATTTTTACATCTAGCTGAAAGCAACAACTCACATCACTCCATGGCTAACCAGAGGAGGTTCAGGCTGGACAGTAGGAAGTGTTTCATCACCAAGGGAGGGGTTACACACTCAGGCTGTNCAACTCACATCACTCCATGGCTAATTCCCCCACAGCTTGGTGGTGAAAGAGAAATGAAAAAACATAAGAGCACTCAGATTTAATGTTAGGAGAACAGAAGGCACATCCTTCACCTTAGCAGACAGAATGATGCCTTGTGATCTAGAGCTGGGTCAATATATGGAAAAAAATTCACCTTCCCTGTTATTATGTCCTCCTAAGAGGCCACATCCTTTGTTAAAAACCCACAACTGAGATATGAAGCTTGCTTCCATTGGGAACTGCTTTATGATCCCTTAAAATGGCTTTTTAAAGTACATAAATAGCAAGAGGTCTAAAATAAAAACACTGGACTTGTGGGAGATGATTAAGTGACTGCTAGGGGTGAATTAAAAACAATGGCATTCAGTGGTTTTTTTCCATTACAGAATTACAGAATGGCTTAGGTTGGAAGTGACTGTAATGATCATCTTGCTTCAAACCCCCTGCCATGGGCAGAGACACCTTCCACTATCCCAGGCTGCTCAGAGCCACCTGGCCTTGAACACTTGCAGGGATGGGGAATCCACAATACCTATGGGCAACTTGTTCCAGTGTCTCACCACCCTTTGAGTAAAGAACTTCTTCCTATCTACTCTCTTTCAGTATAAAGCCATTACCTCTTGTCCTGTCACAAAAAGCCTTCTCTTCCCCAGGCTGAACAGCCCCAGCTCCCTGAGCCTGTGTTCACAGGAGATGTGGTACAGCCCTCTGATTATTTTCATGGCCTTCCTCTGGACTTGCTCCAA
>VZRH01002374.1:811605-823791 GCA_013397555.1 Urocynchramus pylzowi | reverse complement strand
GTATGAAGGAAGATCCAAGAAAATACAGACCTACTAATGTAACCTCAGCTCTTGGAAAAATTATGGAAGAAAAGATTATACTGGGTAATACTGAAAAGCATTTAAAGAATAATGCAATTATCAGGCACAGTCAATATGGGTTCACAAAAGGAAAGTCATAATTAATGAACTAATTTGGTTCATAATTCATTTACTAATTTGGTAACCTTTTCCAATAAGGTCACACATCTAGTAGATGAAGGGAAGGCAGTAGATGGCTTTTTCTGGATTTTTAGGAAAGCTTTTGATATTCTCACAGCATCCTTCTGGACAAGTTGTCCAGCTGCAGGATGAGTGGGTTCATGGTGTGCTGGGTGAAGGACTGGCTGAAGGGCAGAGCTCAAAGGGTTGTAAAGTGAAGGGGGCTACATCCAGCTGGTGACCAGTCCCCAGCAGTGCTCCTCAGGGATCAGTTCCAGGGCCAGTCCCGTTCCTGTACTTCCAACGATCTGGATGGAGGAGTGCAGAGCTCCATTACTGAGTCTGCTGGTGATACCAAACTGGGAGGTGCTTTTGGCTTTCATGAGGAACAGGGGGCTTTGTGGAGGGGGACCTACATAGACTGGAACACTGGGCCATGATTTATAGCATGAATTTTAACTAGCCCAAATGCTGGATTGTGCACCTGGGACAAAGTAATGCCAGACACAAGTATAAACTGGGAGAGAGAGGGATCTGGATTACATGGTGGGCTCAATGTGAGTCAGCAGTGAGCCCTGGCAGACAAGAGGGCAAACCCCATCCCAGGATGCATCAAACAGCATCACCAGCCAGGCAAAAGAGGAGATTGTCCAGCTGCATTCAGTGTTGCAGTGGCCTCACCTCAAGGACTGTCTACTGCTCTCAGCTGCACAATTTATGAAGGTTGTGAAGGTGCCTGAATGTGTCCAGAGAGGCTCAACAAAGCTGGAGAAGGGCCTGTGAGGAAAAGTCCTGTAATGAGCAGCTGAGGACTCAGGGTTTGTCTAGTCTGGAGAAACAGAGGCTGAGTGGTGACCTTACTGCTCTCCACAGCTTCCCAAGGAAGGGATGTGAAAAAGAGAAGAACTGAGCTCTGCTCCTTGGGACCCAGTGACAGGATACATGGGAATGGTTCAAAGCTGCACCAGAGGAGGTTCAGGCTGGACAGTAGGAAGTGTTTCATCACCAAGGGAGGGGTTACACACTCAGGCTGTCCAGAGAGGTGGTTGATGCCTCAACTCTTGACGGTGTTTAAGAGGCATTGGAACAATGTCCTTAACAACATGCTGTAACTTTTGGTCAGCCCTGAAGCAGTCAGGTGGTTGGAGTGGACAATGGCTGTAGGTGCCTTCCAACTGAAATACTCTGTTCTCATAAACAGCTCTCTCATATGCACATACTTAGGTATGCATGTAGCTAATGCTGTAGTTATTTCATTTATAAAGCTTTGTGTACCTACAGATCTCTCTATATACATAAAATCAGTGTGTTTTATCACTAGGAAGATATTTGTGAAAAGTATGGGGTTTCCCCCCAATTTTAAAGTCTAAAAAACCATATAAATTGTTTTCAAACAGACAGAGGTATAATACAGATTAATCGTTAAAGAGCCACCATTTATAAAATTAAAACTCAATGCAATTCAACAGTTAATGACTCCTTACAGCTGTTCTATGGGGTTCAGTCAAGGACATTATTATGTAAAGAAATAAGGTGGGTGAGAAGGGAGGGACAGAAATTAAAGCACTTTAACAGGTGAAACTTATGTATTGAATTATTCCTTATTTCATCCCAGCTGGAAAGCTGTTCTTGAAAGAGACTGGCATACTTTAGCATTAGCTACATGGTTCAGGTCTACCCCAGTTTCTCTAGGGTTTTTTCCCTCCCTCCTGTTTGTAGAGGGCCAGATGCAACAGACAGTTTTGTTCGTTTCTTTCGGGTCTTTTTTGTTATAAACATTTTTATTTATAAGCCAGTTAAACTAAAGCAGTTTTGCATGGATCTGTGACCTCAAATCTCACCCAATGTAGAGGAGCTTAGCAGTTTAGAAAGATCAAACAAATCACCAGAAATCTAGAAGTATGTGAAATAAAGTCCACTTTTTCTTTTGAAAAGAAGGCTGAAATGGCTTAAAACAATCATGCCTGCTGTTACCATGGGATTTTTATGGTTTTAATTAAGACCTGTTTACATAAAAAGAAATCTTAAAATACTTTTTTAATATGGGTAATGAAAAGTATCAACTTCATTATCCTAATCACATAACACATCCAGGTCATCTACTGCTTTACCATCAGATTCAACACCACACAGTTGATACTAACTAAAGAGACTAATTTTACCTGTTCCCACTACATATTCCCATAAATTCAATAGATCTTATCCTTCAGATAACTTCACTATGACATTCACAGCCACGTTTAGTATTTTCTACTAGGGGTGAGGAAGAAGAGGCAGTCAGCTGCCACAAACGCAGCATCTTACAAAGTAATTTCCATTAAGAGATTTAGAAACAGTAATTAAGATATGATGTGACCACAAAGAAAACCTAAATTACTTAATACAAACAATATATACATCTCAGATATCTCCATAATAATGTGATTGCAGATAAATTATCCTATTCTGGATTGGTTTCTTGTCTGCATCCCTTCCTCAGTCTTCCAACAACCAGAAAATACCCATTTCAGTTTTGCCTTCCTCTATTAACATTTTGAAAGCTATACATAATTTAGATTTCCAATAATTAAATACAGATTTACATCATGTAAGATGCAAAATATCTTGACTTTTGGGAAAAAAAATAAACATTTAATGTGGCAACTGGTTGCTGAAAGACATGGGCTGCCAATAAACATGCAAGAATATTTTTTTTCATTTGAAGAGCAGCAATTCTGTTTAACCCTATGTAGGCAGGAGTGGAGGCAGAGGATATACCATAGGAAAGAAGGCACGCCATGTCCCAGGGCAATGCCATGCAGGCCCAGGCAGCAGCTGACAGCTCCAGAGCCATGTGTGGCTTACATTCAGAAATGGAAGCAACAATATTCTGGATATTACTCACCACTTCATTCTGGGATGGGAAGAGAGAAAAGACATCAAGGAAACCTGGCACAGCTTCAGATCCACCTCTTCCCACCTCCATATAAAGAAAGCAGAAACCACACAATGCTTTGAAGAGTAACAACTCCACTTCCCAGAGGGCAGGGCCAGAGCTGCACAGCTGTGACACATGGCTTCCTTTTTCCCTCTTCATTTAACAGCTGCTTGGTGCTGGCAGGACAGCAGTAGATGAATAAAATTCAACCAAACAGGGAGGCTCAATTAAAACTACTGATATGCAGTACATTAAGCTTTTGTTCAAAGAGCACCAGCACATGCACTGCAGATGGGTGGAAGGCTGCAAGTAAAGCCATACCAGATGCAGAACTTGATGCCTTTACTGTTCTACCACACCTGACCTCAGTTTGAAATGCTCACGTAGCTCTTCAGACGTGACTTGTATGACCAACAAGTGCTGAGGAGGTGCAAGCACCACAATCATCTGAACTGACCATTCATGTTATTACAGTTTATGAAACCTCTGGCAAATTCTGCATCAAGTACAATGAACTAAAACAGATCATCCAAGAAGACATGGGATCTTGTTTGTTTGGAGGTTTTTTGTTGATGTTTGGGGTTTGTTTGTTTTTGGTTTTTTTTCAAAGCCTCCCTTATGAAGTACCTCTTTAAAGTATCATCTGATCCCAAATGATATAGTGTTTCCTTTGGCACAGTGCAGATGAACACTGGCTTTGTTATTTTAGAAAACCTCGCTGCAGATTACCACAGGAATCACACTTCTTTTTTTTTAAAGAGATAAGTGCCCCCAACACTTTCAAGATCCTATGTTTTCACAACTATCTCATTTTCAAATATAACAACATTTTAGAGATATTTTGCCCTTGAGAAAGGCATTTATTTCAGAATAGCCTATTACAAAGTTAACATATAAATAAGTCTGTTCTGCAACAAAACTACTTCTTATGGGCCAGCTGTTCCATAGGTCACGTTCTCTTATATGCAGAATCACCAAAAGTTGTTTCAAGCCTACAAAAAAACATACTGCTTAAGGTTCCTACTTTGGCCAAGTTTGTTCTTTTTTTAACACCCAGTAAGAATCTGATTTAAATCATCAAGTCCTACATGCTTTGAACAAGAAAAGATGATGAACACTTCATTATACACCTGCAGAAATGAGCAAAAAAAAGCATGGAAGGCATATTTCAGAGAACACTACTAATATAATGCAAATTAACTAATCCACAGTGCAATTCAATTATTTCTACAGTCTTATCTTCTTACAGTTACATTTATTTTAGTATTTTGTTCAAAGTGGATTTAGAAGCCTCAAAAATACACTTCTGACAAAAGAACCCTTGTCCTTCAAGCTTCGTATTTCAGACACGCTTTTGTTTGAAGGTTTCCTCCATATTTTAGCTCTAAAATATCAGGTTAAACATCTTAAAGAGATTATAACAACTCTCAGTAACCCTCAATTAAATTCACTAGTTTTACTCCTCTAGATTCAACATCCATACTTCTCTCCCTCACATTTTTCTCCTATCTTAGCCTATCCCTATAACTGAATGAACTTAGACAAACTTCTTTGATTAACCTGGACTGCTCTATGTTGCATTTATTGTTCTGTGATGAAGCATGAAGAAAGTTATTTTTGACCAACAAATCAAAGCTGTTCACTGTTTAGACTGTCATCCCTTAGGTTCACAAAACCTAATTCAGTATACTTTCTAATGCTTCATATTCAATAGCATTAACAGCAATAATTCCACCAAGACAAATGATAATGGGGATTTACAGATTTAGAGTCACAGGTCTCACAGTTAACATCACCATTATCAAAAGTATAAAATAAGGCTACATTTTTTATAACTGAACCTCAACATTAAAGTTTGCTTTAAAAAACTTGATTATTACAGGCTGCCTATGTGCTTCTCTAACTTCCTCAGCTCACTTGGCTGAGAAAATCACTTGCCAAGCTTGGATTAGCATTTAGCAACTTCGGGGCTAAGTGTGCTTGTTGTTTCAACCTTGACAACCAACTGTATGGACACACTATTATATTTAAGCTTCCAGAAGCATTTAACATTTGATTCTGCTGAAAATACAGCTCTACTATATGTTTTGAAAATAAAATCACTTTTTCCTCTTTTAGAAGCCTATGATGATGCCAAACATATGCTTGTTTTCCAAACAACAACTGTTTAAAAGAAAGAAAACTCCTTCTGATGTTCCTGCCAAAACCAACATTCTGTGGCTTAAAGAAATTTGATAGTAAGCAGTTCACTCAACTAAGGGAAGAAGGATTTACATTTGGCAAGGATTTACACTTCATGTCTTGCATCTACTTCCCTCCATTTTAAATATTTTCGGGGATGCATGTGGCAACTGGGAAGGGTTTTCGGTGTGGTTTGGTTTTTTTTACATCTCCAAGTATTTCACTCCCTAAAAATAAGGCATCTGTGGTTTTTACTAGAAATGACACAAAGCAGAAGTTCATCATAATGTTTGTCTTTTTTAACGGGGAATACTAGGATATAGAAGCGAGTTTCGAAGGGAAGTAAAAGATTTCAGAAAAAATGCATCAGCGAGAGTTTGCAGCAAGAGGAAGTGGAACAGAAAATGCAGATGAGGAAGTGGCACACAAAACATTTAACAGCTTCATTTTAAAGCATAGAACAGGGAGAGAAGGCAATGAATTTGGGGTTTCAGCAGTCCTTGTCACAGGCAGCAGTAATACATACCCAGTAAAGGTGGTTGTTTCACTGCTGCTTCAATAGTTTCAGATTGAGAGACAAAATGGCTAACAGAAACATGCAGATTGGACTTATACTATATAAGATTTATTTCTGTACGTTTCAGAAAGCCGGAGGTTTAGGATGAGGATTCAATCTGCTACAATATTTGACTCTGTCCTTCATTAATAATGCACAGAAATAGTAACTGGACCAATTAACTAAATAATGTAAAATATTTAGCCCATTCCAAGCAGCTAAGACAACCGAAGTTCTGAAATTTTCCCCAACTGTGGAATATTACCAGCCTCTCCCCAGTTTTTGCAAGCAGAGTTCTAAATCCCATTGAACAGAACCTTGCCATCACCCTCCAAGACACAGAAATTACTGAAGACTGCTAAACCTGCTCCAGCATCAAGCCAACTAGTCAGACAGTGCTTCAGCCAGCTGTGTGACCAAGCATGACAGCAAGCTGCAGATCCACACCAGCTTTGAGGCCCTCAGAATTGTTAGTGCAGCAACCAGAACAACACTGTGCAAAGCATACACCTTCTCCAGTAAGATGGCAAGTATTCTAGAAAAAAGATCAGAATCCCAACAAGTTACATTAGTACATCAGATGCAGCTATTTCAGGATGATAAAAACCCTTAAGGTTAAAAACTTAACCACTTATTAGTCCACCAACATGGAAGCTTCTCTTGTCATTACCAGTGCAAATCCAGTACAGAAATTCAGCAACTAGACATGAAGCATGAATAGCTTTACAGCATGAATAGCTTGAGCTATAACTAGGTGCAGCTGCTAATGTTCACTATGTGCTTGTGTGGAGCTACCCACCCTGAATCAAAGGATACCTGACATTTCAGCATAGTCTACATGAGCATGAGCAGTGCTTGGTGACAGAAGCAAATATTATAATAACTACACTTCATGTGAGGGTTGAAAGATTATACCTTGGTGCATTCTCAGGCACTCCTCTGGAAGGCATTTGCACCTCCTCCTTTCAGCCTTCAGGTATATCACACCTACCATGCCCAAGCTTTACAACTCTTTACTAGCTATAAACACGCAGTGACTGCTACAGTGAATATGTACAAAACCTGTAGGATAGGAAGGGAAAGCTTCAAGAGAAGCAAGCTGGCTCAGCAGGAGGAGACAGGATCTCCTCCATCTAGGGGGGAAAAAAAAAGCTGCTGAAATGCTAGTTCCTGGTTCCTTCTGCCAAAAGAAGAGTGGATAGAAAGCACATGGCTTGCACATCTGCTTGTCTAGCAGGGCAAATACTTTCTCCTACTATTCAGTTAAATAACCTGACACTGTAACCAAACCACTTGTATAACCGTACCAAGACATCCTCTTTAAATATGACTTAAGATTTAACTGCAGCTCCACTCCAGCTCGAGTTGGCACAAAGAGGTGAGAAGAAACTTCAATATTCCATGTGCAAAATACATTGATACTAGAGTGTCTTCAAATTCAGCATGAAATCAAAGGCTTCATTTGAAGTGATGTATTCTTGTCCATGTTTGCAGCTGTTTAAGCATTCAAAGCAGCAGCCAAGCTTCATAAATAAAAACACTACTTTCCCAAGAAATAACTCTGCAGTAAATCTGTGCTGATATAAGTTCCAGACAATTTCAACATTCTATAGAAAACTCATCAGCAAGACCTAACTGCTGCAGAACAACAAACTAAAAAGCCACATTGCCACTAAAGCCCCCCTTCTAATTCACAAGTTCAAACTTCATTTATCCATTCACATGTAATGAAGCAGAAGAAGTGTTTCCAAAGGCCGTTTGAAGTCTCAAAATAAAACAAGCTCTGCAGGCCGTGTCTTCTATCACATTAGTCCCCACAGCTGCCTGTTGCTTTGTTAGGACAACACCAAGTCCACAGCAGATGAATGGTTTTCCTCAGCATCACTTGATACTGACCTTTTCAACTGTGGGATTTCAAAACCAACATCAAGAAATCAATTCCAACGTTCACTGGACACTATTAACACGTTTTGATGTATTATGCATCACCCATTACATACACAAGCTCTCCAACTTGTTACGAGCAAAGTAGTTTGCCACTGTGAATATGCCCAAGAAACCTGGGATCCATCAGCTGAAGTACTGAATAATACTTAATTTTTTCTGCTTCTAAAGCATATACTTGAAAATGTAACAGTAAATAAGTTCAAGCATGCAAGTGGCACAAGTATAATGAATACTCAGAACCAATATATTTAATAAATGTGGCATACTATGCTTTACACTCAGTAGAAACACACGCTGTCCTCTGTCACTGAATTTGGCTACCAAGTCTCTGTTAGAATAAAGAAATTATATTTTTAGATAGGAAGGAGCTCCAAGAATCTTGAAAGAGTAACTAAAATTCAGCTGAATTGAGAGGTCCACAAAAAAGAAAAAAACCCCATACATTCTGGATCATTTCTAGATGCAGAAAACACCATCAGTTCAATAGCAGAATATTTCAGTATGTGAAAGGAAAAATTAATTCACAACATGTTGAAATTCCAGACACCTTAACACAAATAAAAAACAGCAAATCCAACAAATATTTACCATACTTAAAAGCCTTCAAAATAATTCTCCAGCTACCTCACCTGCCAAAAAGTAAGAAATCAAAGATAAGATCCAAGTTTGCAGCTTAAATCAGCAGAAAGGCTGCCATTTTGATCTCCAGCTGTTCGTACAAATTTCTTAATTTCTTCCCAAGCATTTTGAGTCTTCTTGTGGCAGAAGAAATTACATCCATCAGCAGCTAAAAATATTTCAGTTATTTGAATTTTCAAAAGAGGGGTGAAAAACAACTGTGCTTTACCAGTTAAGAAAAGAACCCAATGCAACATTTCAACAACTTTCATCAAAGATTGGCTTAGATCTAAATAATAGTTAAATGTGAAAGAAAGCATTTGGTTAAAATGCAACAAATAATTCTGGTGTAACTTGAGGTTATTGTCATTTTTACCTCTAAAGGCAGACTAAGTTCTCAGGAGAGAATGTAAGTGCTACAGCAGCTCTGCTACAGAGCAAAGGCTCGAGATGCTTCAATTTAATTCTCAGTCAAGACACTAATTTTTCTTAGATTATAGGTATTCTGCATTTGAGCCTTCCATATGGAGAAGTTAATAGTCACCCTCTACCTCCACCTTTTCTTTTAAAAGAATAAGCAGTGACAGCCTGCGACTCATCATACTCCTTGTACAGGGAAGCTTCCAAAGGCAAAGTACAGTTATATCCTACACTGGAAGACATTTGTAATCTGATCCTATCAATGATCTCCATATACTGCATGCCATTAAGATTAGAGAACTAAGAAATTAGCCTGACAAAACCAATTGCTCCCCATCACTACTGTATACTAATGTATTTCTGCTATTGAGATAATTAAGAAAACTTAGTATCATAACTCACTGGGCATGCACAGCCTGGTCAGTAACTTACACCAGCAGTGCAATTCATGTGATATGCTGCCTGTGGCTCAGGATCCTATGCAAGCAAAAATAAAATAAAAACAAGTCAAAAGTAATGACCACAACTAGTCGGAGCCATACACGAACCAGGAAGTAATAACACATCCCATTTGAATTGAAAAGTCCAAGAAGAGTCATATTATACAACCTGTATTAGATTTCAGTGTAGTCAGAAGACAACATAAAGTACACATCAGCTAAAGACAGGCCTGCAAGAGCAGACTGAAATTACCTGCAACAGTATTTTTTGCTCCTTCCTCATGCAAAGCAGTCAAGAGAACTCTGGAAGACAGTGCTCTGAGACTGTTCAAAAGAACAATGAGTACACTAATATGTGACTGTTCATGCAGGAAGTTGAATCAAAAAACAAAGATTTGCAAAGGCATGAAAGCTAATTCATGTCCAGGTGACACTGTTACAGTGACAGAAACACTCAACCACCATCAGCTTTTCTGGAATTCTTCACCAAAGTATCTGCTCTGGTTTGGTTAGCTTTTCAGAAAGCCTGCCCTTCTCATCACTGTAAAAGACACTTCAAAACACTGTATCATCTGTCAGATGATGGCTTTTCTTTCTCTTTCCTCCATACAGCAATACTGCCCACAGACAGTGTTATTCTTGTCTCAGAAAAGTAAATGTACCTTCTCCCTGAAGAATAAAGTAAATAAACCTGAGCTAAACTAGGCACACTAAAGAGTAGCTGATGTACAAGGAATTTACATTGCTACTGCTAAAATCATGATCTCTTGAGGCGTGTTTTACAGATAATTCATATACTGAGAAACAAAACAGGCTTATGCTGTTATTAACTATGAAATGTCACATGTATTATACCATATAAATCAAACATGAAACCACAGTAACTTATTCCTGCTATGAAAATACCTTTCTAAAGCACAAGCAATTCTATTTCTGGCATGTAAAGTAATTTTTAATACTTCCATGGACAAATAGGAAGATTAACAAAGACTATTCAATTTCTGTAACTATTGAGTATAATCAAGACTATTGTTTCAGTATCTGATAAAAAAATGTTTTCTATTTTCGCTTTATTTGAGGAAAATAGCCATGGAAAACGAGAAGAGGACTGGCTCAATTATACATTATTTCACGTACAACAAAACCTCTGTGTTCACTGCCTAACAACTCCATTCATACTGTCGCTAGCTATATAAACACAAAACTAATCTTCCAGCAAGGGACAGAAAAAGTTTGTTTTGCACAACTCATCCCCAGAATTCAGCTGGAAACAAATCAAGTTTCCACATCACTTAAGGGAAACATAGTATGGTCCTAGTCTCAAATGAATAGCTACAGATAAAACATCCTAATTCTTACTAAGAATGACTTGGGGCCCGTGGGTAGATAACTGTCCTTCCATCTTAGTATATTTTCTTCTGATGAGAACTTAAAAGGCAAAAAGCTGTAGCATAACAACTGACAAAGCTCAGTTCCACGGCTCAAACACAGAGTTTAATCTTCAATCACTGAAGTCTGCAAGCACTGTAACCAGTAACTTTCACAGATCTCCAGCTTGAGCACTACTGCAGCATAATTCTTTTGTATCATATCAGCCTCCATATACTGGAGGCCACATAACTTCACATTTGAACTACAGAGCACTGTAGTGTGGGACAGCCTACTGGAGGATAAGAACTGCAGCCTTATTCCATTACTTCATTCTTCTCCTTAAGTACACTCGCTATTAGTTTATGGAAAATACTGTATCAGCCAAAGTCAAAACAACAATCTGTCTCCTCTAAATGTAGTATTTTTTGACTCCCTATGTAAAGTTTTAAAAAGAAGGCTGGTCTTGCAACTACCTCATCCCCAGATTTAAAGTTTCTTAAAGTTCCTGGCCACTTTCATAATTTGCCCCCATCTTTTTCTAATAGGAATACTGTCCCCTCATTCCCTGCAGTTTACAAAAGAGGCACAAAGAACTACAGCTTCTTCCTATTCCTGCACAAACAGCACACACACTGTACCATTAGTGCTTTGAAGCGTTTTCTATCAAAGAATCTCACAACTGTATCCAATAACCCATCACTCAAGTACTGGCCCAACTCCACAGATTACTGCTCAACCTAAAACTATCAGCCCTCCTCCTGTTATCTGCAGCGATTACTGAACTATATCAGAAAGAAAGAGAATAAACAAAGCATTTCTTAACTGCTTTTAGGTCAGTGTTAGACACTGAGCAGCTGAGATAAATCTCTGTCTTCACACGCCTGCACTCACTCAGACTCCAGGCTTCTTCTCAGCGACACATTTACTTAAGAGACAAGTAGGAAAAAAACAATTAAAAGAAAAAAAAATGTGGTGGGGAGGGGAAGGGTTTAAAAGTTCCCGAGCTGTCAAGGACTCCCAGCGCCCTTCAAAGCCAAAGACGATTATTTCTAAGCACTTGAAGACCGCTGGACACCAGAAAGCCTCGGCGGTGCCACGCCGCGGGGGCCGCTCTCGGGGGGCGAACACGAGCGGGGAACGAGCCCCCGGCCGGGCGGCTCCGGGAACGGGCGCCGTGCTCCCGCCGCCCGAACGCAGCGCTGCGGGGAACCCGGGGAACAGATCGGGGGCCCGTCCCCGACCCCACGCTCGGAGGGCTCCGGAGCCTCCCCCCGAGAGCGCGGGGGGAAGGGGAACGCGCCCGGCGGCTCCGAGGACCGGCGAGGGGCCGAGGCCGGCGGGAGGACTCGGAACAAAGCTGAGGCGAGAGGGCCCGAGGACGGGCAGCCCAGCCCGGGCCAGCAGAGCACAGCCAGCAGCTCCCGAGCGACCCACCGGCGCCCCCGCCGCGGCCGGGAGGAGAAAGGGGGCTCCCGCAGGGCAGCGCCGGGATTATCCCCGCGGGCTGGAGACCCCTAAAAAGCGGCTGCTCCCCCTCCGCGCTCCTCGCAGGCGGG
>VZRH01002374.1:780145-801842 GCA_013397555.1 Urocynchramus pylzowi | reverse complement strand
TTGCAAAGGAGGAGGAGGAGGAGGGGGGAGGAGACCTTGATGCAAGCAAAGCACAAAAATAAGGAAGAGAAATAGAGCAGTGTGCACTTCAGCCAAGAGAGGAAGCATCAGCCAAAATCATGTACAAAATAAAACCAGTTCTAGACTGTTCTAACCACATAGTTACTTATAACCATGGTCTTCCTCAGCGAGAGAACATCAGCCAAATGTTCCTCATTGACACTGGTGTAAATCCAGGTGCCTCTTCCAGCATAACTGTTTTCTCTTAAAAGTGCCAGGGAGCACAAATTTGACCTTGGTGATTTTATTAAAAATATATAAATTTTACAGAAAAAAAATTTCTGCTTCTTCCTCTGTATTGTTTCTTTATCTGACAATTACTATTTGTTTTCACTGGCATGGTGGAAATCCTGAGCACATTATCACTTCTTTCAAAAACCATGTAATTTTGCTTGCAAATGTCAAGTCCTGTTGTTCAGTATGGGAAGTGCCAGCTTCAGAGCCAAGGCAGACAGGTTGGCTTAAACAACTGCAAGAAACAGTCTTCAAAGGCTATCAGACACTAGGTATCATTACACTGCTAATTTCCCTTGGGACACTCAATCTCTGCTCATAGGCTCCTCACAATCCCCTGCAAAATCTTCATCTCAGCCTCACTCTCTTTACATCAATCTCTGCCTCCCTCCCCTCCACTATATTTGCACTTCTCCCTCTCCTCCACTATATTCTCACTTCTGTGCATCATCTCTCTCACTCTGTTTTTCTTTTTAGTCATTGTGCACCACCATTAAACCACCCAAGGAAGAGAAAATGTTCCAGCCCCACTGCCTTTTCCTCAGTGCTCTACTTCCTTCAAAGAGCCAGGGAGCCAAATTAAGGAGGATACCATCACATCATATATGATGTTTTCAGGGTCTCTCTCTTGTATTTTACTTTCTTTGACTGCAAATCATGGGATAGTCAAACTCTGAACAGTACAATCTCAGTTATCTTTGGCTACTGCTGAAGTACAAATGAGAAGAAATTATCTGCCTTCAACTTGTACACAAGATAATTTCATTTCTCATCAAATAGTGTATCTTGTAGGAGATGCAAACAGATGATGGACTCTGGGTGGTGTTTATTATATGAAGTTCAACAACTCCTATGATGCAGCCCTCCTTTTCTGCTCTATCTCTCTATTGATTCCCATCACATAATTAAATTGTGAACTCTGAAAGGGAAAGCCATCTTTCATTTCAAGTACTGCTCAGTGTCTGGCCCAGCAGGGCTCTGAGCCCTTATTAGATCCCTGGCAAGGCTGCAATGCAAATAGTAAAGGGACTGCATCTGCCTGCTCACCAGCCCCAAGACTACATGCTTGCCTAATGCAGGGGTCTTATGTATCCACTAACACAATAGCTGGAGTGACAGATCACTACAGTGCTATTGTGCCAAAAGTGTTGTTATGAATATAAAGGATTGAGCCAGTTATTAATCATCTCAAAGCACTTTACATGGGCACAAACATAAATCACAGCACTCCCTCCAGTTGGGTAATTACATTGTGCCACAATAAATTCCTTCTAAAATTTCTATCAATAGTAGTATTTTTCACTTACAGTCCTAAACTCTGTTCTTTGTTGCTTCATACCACTAAATAGCTTATGTATTTCTCTTCTGAGGTGATCAATTGCTGTCTATGGAAATTCAGATGTCCGCAGAGCTGCAGTATGTTCTTTACACAGCTGTCAGAGAACTCTAAAAAGCCATTTCTTCATATTAAATTATGTATAAATGCACAATTTTTTTACTATAAAGAAAATGCATGAATGATGTTAAGCAACAGAGTTCTTCAAGCAGCCCTTTTAAATGCCAGAAGAGTAAACTGAATTCCTAAATGATATTTATCCCATTATGTCATCAAATCCAAAAGCATCCAGAAAAGAGAGAAAATAATCTCCTCCTAATGCACCTTTCAAAATCTTCACACAACGTGGACAGTTCTGAATATAAAATGGCAACTTCATTTGCAACTGGCTATTTATTATTTAGTATACAGTCTATATAGCTGAGCATTCCTTTATAATACATGAAGGAAGCTTTTAATTAGTAAAGTAGGGAAGATTTGACCCTTTAGGCAGCCACGCTGGAGAGCATAGAGAAAGCCTTGTGGAACTGCAGTTTCTGAAGCCTTGCGATGCTATTCATAGCTACCACCTAGGATTTGTTCCTCAGAGAGAGCAGCTCCCCCTGAACACAGTAAGGTCTTTGTGTACAAATGGAAATGGCATACTGGAGCATTCCATGTTGGTGACAGTGCAGGTCATTTCCTTTGTTAAAAAAATTAAATAAAAATCACTTTCCAGCTGCCTTACACAAGTCCCAATGCACTCTTACAGCTTCCAAATAGAAGATAAGTGGACCATCTTTTCAAAACTATGTCTTCGAAATTATGTATTACACCTGATATCATCAGTTTTGCAGCTATCTTTGGAAGCTTCTCTGGTTTAGCAGCAAACTAAAGAGATAAGCCAACACATACTAGGATCTGCATCGTTGCTTAGAAACAATCAGTTTGGGAATGGCATAATCCTATTAGTCTGAGGAAGACCAAAATTTTAATAGACTTCATGCAATTCAGATGCAAACTCTTCCTCTCAAATCAAATTTTATTACACATATAACAGCTTTCCTCTTTTTTTCCCCCTCCCTACTAAAGGGTGTACAAAATGCCTCATGGCATCGCAACAATGAATAATGATGTGCTAAACCTTTATTGATTTGCTTGGCATTCACATAGATTCCCCACTCCCAAAACATATGCACTGAATTACACACTCATGTTTGCAGTATTAAAAATGCATTACATTCAAAAGAGAAGATTGGAGAACTTAAAGGACTGCTAATGGAATATACAAGTCCAGATTATTCAAGCTGGGCTTGGCACAAGAGCACATCTGGGTGCACAGGAGGGATGCTGACACCACAGTTTCAGGGAACTCAATCAGTTGGCACGTCTGATTAGAGTCCTGCTATTGTGAATGGAGAAACACCAGGATCTCCTGTGACTGAGCCAGAGCAGGGGCTCACTTACTGTCCTACTCTTTCTCTGCTGAGTATGGAAGAAGCCTCACCACCTGAAAAGATGGTTGAAGTTGAGCAGAGCCTCAGGCCTATTCTGATGTATTTTCAGCTGTCTCAGGAATCAAATTGACACCCTGGGGCTGCTGCAGCACAGGGAAGCCCTGTGCTCCTACTGTGGTGCCAGCATGGAGGGTGCTGACTCCTTTCCTCAGCTCTAGGATGGAGATAGTTCTAGTGATGATTCATGAAGACAGCTTTTCGAATTCTAAGTGATGCAGAGCATCAAGAAAGAAATAGAGGTTGAAGTCTGTAGTCTTGCATAGCTACACTTCCAATTTCAGGAGTACTGAACTAGGCACTCAAATCCATCTTTATTCAGAGGAGCTCTCATTTACATGCCAAACTCCCTTCTGCTTCAGTGGAGCAGAAACTTGTGTAAAGTGCACCATACACACAATGCCTTCCCAGTGGAATTGCTTCCTGCCTCATGGCTGTGGCTGCTGGCTTCAACACTTCAACCCAGCCAAGAAGGAGAGTTATCTAACCTTACTGTGACAGTGTGAAATTCACCTATTGGCTGTGGGCAGCTCCCTCTCAACAGATATCACGATCAGAGCCGCTATGACAACCCAGATTCAGTTCATACCTGCTCAGCAGCCACACAAAGGATGGGAGCAGCCTTAGCAACAGACCTGCTCTTCACCCCAAGACACTTCTCTCCAAGGCAGGGTTGAGACTTGCAGGGCAGGAATTATGCTGAGATGCTACTGATGTTGCCTGGACTGAACTCCATTATCTCAGGCTGTCAAGCAAACTTGCACTTTCGACATTAAAAGCATGAATTGCAAAAGTACAAATGGGAGATGATTCTCAAAAGGCATTTTTATAGCCAGCAGAAAGCTTCATGCCAATTGCTTAAAAAGGCTTTGAAAGTTTTCCAAGACAGCAAAACACAGGCCCAGATCACTCCTACTGGTTTAGCTTCATAATTGCCTTCTCTTTCAATGCATACTTTTGTCTTTTGCTGAGTGTCTCCTACCCTGCTGCCCAAGTCCTCTCTCACTGCCAGTACCCTTCAGGAAGGGATGAACAGAGCTTCCTTTCCCACCCCACAAATGTGACCTGGCTGTGCCGCAGGTTGCCATGGGCAGAAGCACAAGGTACACTTAGCCAGCTGTGCTCAAAATTATTCCCTGCATGAAGTATGAAGGAGAAAGTCCAGCTCTGAGGCACAGCACAGCTGACTGCCAACTCCTAAAATCTGGAGTGATCCTACAGCATTTGGCAATTTCTGCTTGGCCAACACAACACTCGCAAAGCTTAACCTATTCTGTCACCAAGAATTACACAACCAGCTGAGAAGAGGAAGTGTTTGTGTTTCAGCCGGCCCCTCCAAGTGCTGGGCTTTACTGAGACAGGTTTCTGCAAGTAACTTGAATAAAAGATCATACTCTGAGCTCTAACAATCCTTCTGGAGGTTCCCAGAAGCCTTTTTTCCCCTGCATAACATCTGTCTTCAGCCAGCACTGGAGGTCCAATGAATTTTTACATGCAGCATTTGGAACAGAATTTTTCTAACCTTCTTTGCTGCCATTTCTGCACATGTTGCAGAAGAACTAGCCTGGTCTGAGCTCTCTGAGACTATCCTAGACTGTACTGCTGTTGTCTAGACCTCCTGGGCACTTGTATTTCCACTTTGAGATCTCCAGTGGGGCTGTCCTCCTACATCCAAGCACTGAGCAAATGTTGAGCTAGCTGCTTCAGAAATGCAAAGCAATGGATAATAACCTTTTGTCACTTGTGTTCCTTAACTACTTTTTCTCTTAATAAGAAATCTGCCTTTTTTCTTGTCTTTTCTACACCTTCAGCACTTTAATAATTGGCCTAGTTCTTATTTCTCGCTCTTTGGATTTTTTTATATATTGCCTTTTTATCTTGGAAAGATTTCTTGGGTTCTTCAGTGTCTAGACACATGGTTCTTCCTTAGTAATATGTTATTCTTAGCTGACTGACATTATATATATATGGAGCATATACATATACATATATATATATATGTACATATATATGTGATACAGCTGTTTTTGCAGCAGGCTGATCCTGATGGTCAGCTTTTGCTGGGAAGACTTCAACACAACGTCAGAGTGATGGTGTCAAAGTAGCTCAGCCCCCTTTATTTTTTTTCTCTAACTTTTCCTTGACACAATCTGAAAGAGCCTTTCTACTCGAGTTATAGCCCACGCCTTCCAGTTCCCACCCCACATACCCCCAAGCAGTAGGGGGGTCTTTCAACTCCACATGTGATCTGAGCTCTTTTTACTTTGCTTGGCCCTGCAGAAAGCCTGGGTTTGGGATGGCTGTGGGTGCTGTTAGTATGGAAATGACTGAAGTCATCACAGAACGTTCTTTGGGGTATCAGTGCTCATAATGGGCCCTTAGGTGCAGTGCTGAGTTTCCAAGGTCTCAGGGCTGAGGTTCATTCACCTTCTTTTGTCTGAGCTTTCCTTAATCTGCCTAGAGCTTTCTTTTAAGCATAGTTAGTTGTATCTGCTTTTTTTTTTCTTTTTTTTTTTTTTTCCTTAATGACCAGGCAGCTATGCTTGACTAGTTTTCCTTTTGCAGGCTATCACCATAATGTTTACATTGACAGTATCAACAAAGAGCTCTTCCATGCAGAATGAAGCCTTCATGTCTACACACAGTGAAGTAGTGTAGAGGAAGGCAGGATGATAGGAAAAAGGGCAGAGTCTGACATGGCAGAGCCCAGGGCTGTAAACAACTCACCTATGGGCAGTTACAGAAATTAAGATCTGGGAGCTGCACAAAGCACATGTCAGGGGTAGCAAACAGCAAAGAAAAAGGATCTAAAATAAGATACAGGTGCAATGCAGAGTGGCATATCAAGGTGTGAACCAAATTAGCAAATTTACAGAAATTATCCCAAATTTACAGAAATTATCCCTATCCTCCTAAGGGGAGGAAGAAAACACTAACAACCTGACAAGGTACACAGGAGTGCTGCTGCCCCCCATCCCCTTGGTATGAAGCCTTCAATCTGAGCACCCAGAAGGGCAGTGGAAGGGATTGCAAAACACCGGAAGAGGGACCAGACACGAGGAGTGGATATAACAATTTTAGCTGTATTGTTGTTATTGAAACTTTTTCTATAGTATTAATTTTTGCTTTTATTTTCTTTCTTTTCTATATTAATTAGATCTGATTAATGAGAATTCTTTTGATCAGATCATTTAGTTTTCAATTTTCCTAACAGCAGATTCTTACCTCTACCCAGAGTGCTTCCTTTTTGTCCATAACAAGATTTTGAGCTTAACATGTTCAATAAATCCCCAATTCTTTGGGGACTGAGAGACTTTCTGATTTCTCTCTCTGTTAACAGCTACACCAGGCACCTGAAGGCACTAACATTCTCACCATTTTCCCAGAGCAATGTGAGTAAGAGTGGGAAAGAGATGCTCAGCAGTTGCAGAGCATCCATTACAGTCACTGGGCTGGAGTAGCACTTTCACTGAAGCCCTACATAACCTCCCTGCTAGAAAGGATTTCTAATTCCTGTAAGAAACCACACTTTTTCCCATGGCTCTGCAGTGCATGCAGATAATTCCCTTCAGCTCCTAACAGCTCTATGCTATGTGTTTTAATGTGCTTTTCTGAGTATGACAGAACAAGGTCCTGAGAAGTGTGAGATCATCCCCAGCACTTTTGGTTTTGCTCTGTAGCAAAGGGGCTGTGACACTGTATTGAGATGGTTTTTAGCCAAGCACCACAGAGCAGAAGAAATCCCCAGCTGATATGGGACACGTAGGATCCATTATCTCTGTTCCTTGCCCACAGAGGCAGAGTCAGCTCTTAACTGTTCTGGGTTTATGGTCATTTTGCCTGAGGAGAGCAATTTAAAGCAGGTGCAGCATCACCAAGAAATGAGGCCAGTGACCTGGAGTTTCAAAAGGATTTGAGCATCTAGATACAAGTACAACCTTGCTTAAAATACCCAACAGTCCTCGGGACACGCCTCCCTCTACTATTGATTACTTGGAACAGTTTTTCCCCTGGTTATTTCAGTCCTTCCAACATTTGATAAAAAAATTCCAGATCTCTGATGGAATTGATTAATTTAGGAGACAAAATGCCAGCATTTCCTTCTATGAGCACTGAGATAATTCACTGAATTTCCAAAGCTGCTACCTGCAAATCTCACTCAATATCAGCAGCTCCAGTGGGAATTCAGTGCCTCTGAGAGTCCAACAAGAAACAAAACCACAGGCTAAAGACAAACTGCAGAGGATACTGGTGAAACAATTTGAATAATAGTTTTCTGAGAGATGTGACATTCCTTGGAAAAAAGGCTGTCCAACCTGGCTGTTGTATAGATTTTTAGGTTGCTTATGTGAGAAAAAAAATTTCTAATTATGAATGTGTACAAAAAATGTTTTCACTGGCAGATTATCACCTAAATCCTTTGCAGAAAAAGCGAATTAAAGAGGAATTTGAGTGGGGAAAGAACAGTGCTTGGGTCAGGAGATCAATCCCTTATGCACACTGTATATGCCTGCATTTTCCTTGTGTTTCCAAACTTTCTTTCTGCCCTTTAATTTAAGGTTGCATGTTCTGATAGTAAATGTCGCACAGCTGCAGAAAGGAAGTCGCAGACAGCCTGTAATTTACTGCCAAGCATCACTCTGAAGAAGTTTGCAATTTGTGATAATGGTATTGTTCCTTCAATTCTGTTCTTGTAGCTCATCCTTCATTACACACAACACTTTACAAAGCCTTCTGTGTTTAGCAGCATTAGCCCCTCAAGCAAGAGATTACAGTAAGAATATTTAAAATTTTATTACTGCAGCTTTTTTTTTCAAGTCCCTAGTGGCAGTAAGTACAAGGTAGGAGTGGGTGGTGCCAGGAAAAATCATCCTTGTTTGTGTCAAGCAACAAATAAACCCCACATGTATAATACAGCTTGACATGATAAACCATCAGTGCAATTAGCCCTTGGATTAGTAATTTTATAATTCAGCTGTTCAGCAATGACTCAAACCATTGTATGCCATCTTTCAAGATATAAATAGCTTTAGCAAGCAAAACAGACACCTGAAATTAATTGCTTCAAAATGCACTTTTCCATTCCAAATATCTGATCTTTTTCCTGATAAAACTGAAGATGATTTGAATTAAGTGGATGGGCTTTTCCCAAAGCACTCTGAGGCTCAGATAGGAGTTTATAATCTGTGTCAGCCCTGGATGGACTGGGGAGGTGCACCTTTGCCTCACAATGGGCCATTTCTCTGGTAAAGAATTTGCATTTTACTGTTTTCCCAGGCAAGAAATGCATCATCTCTTACCTCTAAGGAGGGGTGTGGGTGTGCACAGAGAATCGCTGCACAGAATCACACAGGCAGGATTCAAAACAGACAGATCTGCTGTTTCTTCAGGTTAAAGCTTTGGTTTGCTTCTAATTATGACACTGGTCAAATCCACATAGGATTCAGATTGGTGAAACCCAAATTTATTTTGATGTGTGATGTTGGTCTTGTTGAGTTTGCCCATCAATGTCTCTCTCCAGACATGTTAGTTGGTGTCACCAAGGGCCTCCCAAGGATGGGAGAGTGCTCAGCTCTGCTGCAGAGCCATTATTCACAGGCCACATGCAATTGCCCAGGATCTGTGACACTGCACTTGGCTCACAGCTTATTCTGCATTGTATCTGTACCCAATTCATCCTCTCAAGTGTTACAGTTAAATAGCTAAGCTTTTCCTCTTCTGTGTTCCAGTATGATTTTTTCTTTTCCCCAATCAGGATATTCCTTTCCTCTAAAGAAATCATATCCAGTGCCTTTTGAGAAGTCTTATTTACCTTATTTGCCTTACCTTATTTATAATCCCACTTTATACCATAGCTGAAACCCCACTGCCTTATATCTCATGTCTTTTTTCTCAACTTAGTACGATGACAAAGAGGGAATCGTGCAAACAAGATCCTCATTTAGTTCATGAAGGACTGACCCAAAACATGGCCTGTATTCAGACAAGAAAAGTTTCTCAAACTCTGCTAATATATATAAAAAAAAAACCAGAAACAGGGATGTGAATGATCCACCTTTTCCCTACCAATCATTAGCTATACTTAATTGAACACCAGGTCAATAAAATTTTGTGATCTGATAATTTCGTTGAGTGGAATGAACTCAGACTAGGCAGTCAAGTTGATATGGTGTTTGTGAATTTAGATTTATTTTTCAAGACCAAATTTTGTGAGGTTTTGTGAAGCTAATGTGTTCCTAATGAGGTTAAATATAGAGGTGATATAATTAGAAGGTAGTTCATAGTTAATCAATATTATAAAAATCTCCAAATGCTTTGGTGGATGGATCATCATATATCATTTTAAGTACAAGTAAGATTGGTTGAGAAAAAGTCATATTTTCAGAGAGATTCTTTGGATGATTTTTTTTTTTTTCAAAATGCATCACTGTCTTGTTCTGACAAGATGAGAAATTCAGTTGCAGAAAAAAAGGAACTACAAGACTTTGTGAGAGGGCTTCCTCTGCTCTCTGGAAATCTGTACCCTCTGCCAGTAATTTTTGTGTGACTGGTCAGGAGTAAATCTAGCAGAAGTTTTACTCAGGCTCTGACTCACTGCAATATAACAGAAGTAAAAAGTGTCCTTTGTGTAATTTTCTCCTCTTTTGGTATTAATATTTGCCTTTGATAATTTAACTTTGATTTCTGTAGGAAGTGTTACCTGTGGTTTTCAGAGATTTGTGGCACGTACAGCTGTGGAGGTATGAGGCATCTTTGGGCAGCAAGCTCTATTTTGGCAGCCCTTATATTCTAGGTATTTCCCAGATTTCCTCAGTTAGCAACGAGCTCTGCAGAAGCAGAGAGCCCCAGAAGACATCATGAAACCTATATGAACAACACATTAAACACCAGTTGCAGAATAATTACTGTCTTTACTTTGATAATTAATGTCATCTTTGAATGGCTGGCTGCATGCAGTTTGACCAGCAAGCCATGACTTCCATCTCCCCTGCAAATGAACACAATTAGATGGGGTGACACTTCAGGCTGGCTGTGAACAGTGGGAGACATTTCACTGACTAGTCCCTAGAGGAGAAGAGAGGCTGGGAAAAATGTTGCTTCTGCTTGCTGAGGACAGTTTACCACCAGAACTCAGCATTAAGAGATACCAGCCCTAGGAATAGCCTTTTCCAGGTATTCTGTTGACTCCTTAGGGACTTGATTGTATCTCAGAGTGAAGGCTCCCTGGCATCTCTCCTCTCCTTGTTAAAGTGTTTGTGATACCTGCAGATTGGCACCTCACCCTCATCAGGCTCCTCTGAGCCCACCCCAAGAGTAAACACAGACACTGCTGGAAAGACAAAGCCCCACTTACCCACCAAGAGATAAGTTCAAGTTTCTGTTAGATGATTTGCCAGCAAAGCATAAATACAGTTTTAATCTCAGCCCTGCAACACAATGTGTCTGTTTGCTTAGGCTGTCTTACCTAAAACATATCTCTGTTCTCAGAAGAAAGGGCTGGAGGCACCATCCCACCATCATGGTGTCAACCTCTACAATCCAGAAGCAGAAACCTCTTCCCAGTGTGGAGCTGATTTAAAGACTTTGGTACTGGTGTCAGATGTTGAAAAGCAAATGCTGAGAAGGATATTTAGGAGTCAGACTAAGGACTACCTGAAATACCTACAGAGTGTCTTTTCCCTGGACACATCTCTGGACATGATAATATAATACATTGCTATAACATCATATGTCCTGTAACTGATCACAGGGGGCAAAAATGGTGAAACTCATGTATTTTGCTGTCTACTTGCAGCCCAGATGCCTGTTTATATATTTCCTTATTTCCATTCTTCTCCCTCCAGCAAATGTCACAATCAGAACAACAGAGCTTCTGAAGGCCTTGTTTTCCTCAGAGAGCATGAAGTAACCCAAATAATATCACTGGGCTGTGGCTAGAAAGTTTCACGAGGGAGGAGAATTAAGCCAGTTGAATAAACATAGATCAGCTTTGGCTATCACCCCAGGGTGAAATCTCTAGGTCACTTTGGCTGAAAATGACAGTGTGAAATGGGTCAGACATTGAGGCCTTGGCTCCCCATTTTCCAGGCCCTAAAGTCAGTCTTCACAGACAAAGCAAGCAGGGAATGTTTTCCTGCTGGCCCACTGGACTATAATAATTGTCTGTGGGGAGGGCACAGGGAAGGGATGGAGCCCGCAGAAAGAAGGATGGGGACAATCCATGCTCAGGGAGGACAGAGAGGGGGCAGAAAGGGAGCAGAGCATTGTTGCAGCAATGCTGAGCTCCTACAGCACCATCCTACTGCACCCCAGTTCTCTGCACAGCCAACAGAGAGAAATAATTGTGTTTTGAAAAGGCTGGGTATAAGAGACACAATAAATTTCCTGACTGACACCTCCCTGGTAAATGTGTATAAATTCCCTTGGATAACATGCCACTTGGAGAATTACAGGCTGTGAGTGCTTGGGTAAGTTTTATTGCTTTGGTTTCAGTAGGTTGGCTAATGGCTGTGAAATTCCCTCCCAGCTCCTAGTTTGACCACTACATCCACAATTTAAAAGCACTCACATGTTTACCCCCATGTTAGCTAAAGAAAGAGGCTACATGGGCTGTATGTTATGTTATACTCCTTGATGGAGCTGGAGGGATACCAGAGAGCTCACTTCAGCACCAAACCTGTAACTTTAAGTGAAAAAATACACAGAAAAGCTTCTCCAGCAAAAAAAAACAACCAAAGCAAAACAAAACAAACCAACCAACCAAACAAAAAACCCGAAAAAACAACCAACCAACCAAACAAAAATAAACCACAGAAAACAACACATGAGCTTTGAGCACCAGGAAGAATAAAGTTCTAATTCTGAAAAGATATTATCAGCAGCCACTCTGCAGCACCTATTGTTTTTATTCATAAGCTCCCTCCCGTATCTTTGTCTCTTTTACTAAATCAGTTTCTGGCTACTGAGAAATTCCTTGGTTCCCAAATCAGGCTGAAGTCACTGTAACCCCTGGATGCACTTGAAAGCAGCTGATTCTGATTTGGTTTTTGCTCAATTATCTCACATTTCCTCCCTTGACCTCTTGAAGAGATACCATTCAAACACTCTGAAAAGAAGCTCTGACTTGCTAGTTACATAAACTTTCAAACAAAAGGCGTGCATAATTAGACTGCCCAAATTTGTACAGTAGCAGGAGCCTTATTAACAGAGAGCAACCCTAGAAAGACAGCTTTTTCCTAACCAAAGCAGAACTACAGTGCTCTGAGGCTGAAATGCTGAGAACACTTGGACAGTACTTACCTACTGCAGTCTTGTAGATGACATAATGCTGTTAATTAATGGACTCCAGAGAGTCTCTTTTGTTTGTCTTTGTCTGCAAGTTCATTTAAGTAAAAACGTTTCAATCGCTGACTTGAACTCTCTTTGAGGGGCCAATTCTGCATTGCATTTGCAGATGAACAGCCAGCACATAAACAGAGTAAAATAGCTCTATGGCAAAACAGGGCCATGGGGACTTTGTCTCCATCCCGGAGAGCTCAGCTCATTTGGAAGGAGTCCAGTGGCCTTGCACAGGCACAGAGTGGTTCCTTTGGAGCGTTGAAGAGCATGTTTGACTCAGATCTTGCATCCCTGCAGACACACAGCTTCAGTGTATTTTGGGTGAAAGATGGTGAAAGTTGAAAGCACAGCTGGGCCCAGCTGTGTGCAGGGACACAGAGCAGGCTGGGGTGTGTGGGATGGTGGAGGAATATCTGAGTGTTCGACAAGAATCTGCCTGCGAGCAAGGTGCCTGCTCTGCCATTGTAGTCAAGGCAGTCTCTGGCTTTTGGGGACAATTTTACTTCTCTTAAAGTAAACATTAGCTTAGCTATCTTGGATGGTTGGCAGCTGCAAAGGTTGTGTCTACACTGTTGTTCTGGTTTGGACCACAAGTGAGCTTTAGAAAAAGTGAATCTCCTGGTCAGCTCTGTGGAGTTTCCCATGGACTTTAAACACTCTTCCCAAGATCCTTGTCTATAACTTGGGGGAGCTTCAGGCAATCAAACAATTGTTAAATTTCAAAGCTTGACAAAGCAGCTGTTTCCCTCCCAGAAGGTGACACACTTTGTTCTTCCTGAGCAGCAGCCCCAAAGTCTGACCAAGACATTAAAGGAGAGCCTGGAAGGGTGGCAGTGGCACATGAGGTGAGGATGGATTTAAGCCCTCATGAACTCAATTGCTCTCGAGTAAGTGCAGAGCTGATTGTTTCCTCATGGAGATGTGATGAATCCCAGGGTCACCAGAGCCCCAGTCCAGCTGATAGACTATTGGGCACCTCCCATCATTCTTTAACTGGGCCAAGGGCACAGCTGGGAAGGGGAATTCGATTTGAACACTACAGCTTGGTGAGGAAGTATGGATTTCTCTTTCTCTTTTTTTTCTGGTTAGTCATTCGTCACCCAATCCTATTTTTTTCTTGGAAAAGAGATACTTCAATGGATAGTCTTCTGGAAGTTACCAGGAAAATATTTTCATAAAAAGAAAATTAATTCCTTTGGGCTCAAAACATCACTGAAAATTAATGTCCATCTAATAAGCAGTTCACTGTCCAAAAGCAAGGATGTTGAATTTTGATTTTGGGTTTTGTTTTTTTTTCAGTCTGTGTGGGTATTATGGCGGTCCCCCTTCTTCTTTGTCAGATGTAGAGGAGATCTATGTGAGTGCTCTGCCTGCCTGCACCAAAGGCTTAATCACCCTCTTGTCCTCCATCAAACTAATTCAACTTTTTGAAAAAGGCAAAGCAGGACCTGCTCAGAGCAGAAACCATGTGTTCCTGGGAGCAAAATCTGGCACTGCCCAAATAACCTTAGTCATGTCCCAAATTCTCCTGGCTCTTCAGTGAGCCCTTTGGACACATCCCTGTGGTTGTTGCTTTCATGTACACTGACTGCAGCACCTTAGCATAGGGAGCAACTCTTCTTTTGATATTTGTACAGAATTTCACAGGATGATGTTTAGGGTAGCTTGGTTTTGGTTTTTTGGATTTTGTTGGTTGGGGGTTTTTTGATTGCTTGTTTTGGGTTTGGGGTTTTTTGGGGGTCTTTTTTTTTTGTTTTTTATTTATTTTCTTTCAGAATGTACCCTAGAAAGAAATGCAAAAAGAAATAAAAGAAGAAAGCAGAAGATGATGCTTAACACAAGCTCTTCAGGAAAGCAATTGTCCTTTGATAAAATGTCTAACATAAAGCAGTTCTGACCTAGGCAGGTGTTCACTAGAGGAAGAGGGTGATCCTACCTTTTGGGAAGCTTTCTGGTAGGCTGCTCTCTCAGCCACTTTCTCTAGCAGCAAACTAGAAATGGAGCTGCCTTGGTGCTTATGGCTTTTAGCTCTAGAGAACAAGTGCTCACAACTCTGACTTCCTGGCCATACAGGGAAGGCAAGAAATCTATGAGCTTGTCTTCATCCCCCTGAGCAAATCTGCTACCAGCTATGGTGCAGCAATCTCCACTTGGTGCTTTGATGTGATGCCCTCTGAGGTCTGGGAGAGGGGATCCTTCCCTCTCCTGCCAGTGCTTGATGTTAAACTGGAGAGCTGCAACATTCTCACCGCCTCATCTCTTACTGTCCAGGACCTGCTGCATGCAGCAGGACACAACCTGTGGACACAAGTTTCTTGGAAGGGGAATGTAGGGGAGACCAAAGCTACCCAAGATCTGCTCCACTCTCTTCTCACAGTCCCACCCTCAAGGATTTCTCTGCTCCCATCCCTCCTGCTGAAGACAACAGTTGTCCCACATGTTGTGCTGGGGGCTCTGGGCTTGCACCTTCAGAGGACATGGGCAGCCCAGGCTTTTGGGGAAGGGGCCTGGCTAGCCTGGCAGCCCAAAACCTTTGGCTCAGCAAAGATGCTGAGGAGATTCCACCACAGTCTCTCATAGCAGGCTGCTCTCCTTCTCTCTGCCTTCTCCCTCATGCCTTGGGAGGCCGCGCACACTCCGTGGAGCCAAGCAGCCAACCTCGGGCAAGATTTTTTGCAGCCTGAAAACATTTGCTGGAAGCACCAGGGCACAGGAGTGAAGAGGAGAAGAGGAGGCTGCTGTGTGTAGGATACTTCAGTCTGTTCTTGGGCCATCACAGGAACTTCTGAGCTTGGCAAGGTTCAGGCCCTTTCCAGCTTCAAACAGTCTTGGCAAAAACAATGTCTGCCACTCGGGAGATTGCTGTGGACTGGGAAAAAGAGGCAGTTAATGTAATTCTGCTCCTTAACCTCCTGTGACAAGGCTTGGAGAGAAGGAAGGGGGAAAAAAATAGGTGTGATGGGAAGCGGAGGAGGGGGTGGGAAATAATTCAGCACTTTAATGAAGACTTTTCAAAATGTCTCTCACCTTGTTCCTGAATTCAGATCTCTTCCAGAAATGAACACCGAGGAATCTGGTGCTGTTTTCAAGGCAGCCAGGGTCATAATGCAAGGTACCCGCACTGGAACATATGTTTTGGTTGATCTGATTTCTTTTGTTGAGGTTCAAAAAGCATGGTTCAAAAGGTTTAAGTTTGCACTTCAGATCTTGGGAAAAAAAGTTCCTTCCCTTGGAGGAGGAAGGCTGGTTTTGCGACAAAATTAATATTTTTCTTCTGTGGGGCCGTTAGAAACTGACTTTACAGTGAATAATATTTAAAACACTTTGGCTAGAAGACATTGCAGCCAGTTTTGTGTCGCAACACACTGGGATACCTGAAATTATCCTTCAGGTATAGCAGCCTTCCCAAGACCTATTGACAACCTCCTGGGATAAACCCGTGGAAAGGACACCACACTCCCAAGGTGAGGGATCCTGAGATGTCCCCTTCTTCTTCTCTCTGCCAGTGCTCTGTGCCCACCATAGCCCACCTTTTCCACCGGCACCCACCATTCAGGACAGGGCTACAGGTCCCCCAGAAAATCCACAGGGAATCATCTCCCTCTTACGGTGCGATCCCGTACTACACTTGGGTGCGCCTCTCCCAGCTCCCCGCGGTTCGCTGGAGCGGGCGAGACGCTCGGCAACAAAACCACAGCAAGAGCGATCTAACATGGGGATGGGCTGGCAGATGGAAGAGGGGATAGCTGCTGGGGAGGAAAACGAGAGCAGAAAGGTGATGATGAGGTTGATCAGTCTCTGAGGGAAGTGGGAGGAGGTGATCACCCGCGGCTGCTGAGGGCTGGAACCAGTGATGCAGAGCCCCCAGACAGTCCTTTCCACACCAAATCTAAAAATATTCCTTTGCCCCGAAGGCTGTGCTGGGGCATAAGGTGCCTCTGCCCAGGTAAGGGAGTGGCACAGGTCTGTCTGCCCCTCGCTCAGGTGAGCACTCACCTGGCAGCATTCGCTGCTAAGGCTGGAGGCATCGCCGCCACCAGTCCTCCCAAACTCTCCCAAATTCCGTGTATTTCTTGTCGCAGAGCTGCTCTGCCCGGCAGAGCCTGCGAGGCTCTCTCTGGAACGGGGGCCGTGGCCGGGGCCAGCAGGGCAGGAGCCAGGGAGGCCGCCGGGCCCGCAGTCCCAGCTCACAGCCCGCTTGCCCCGCCGTGATCACCAAGCTTGCCAAAAGAATCCTTGCAGCCGCAGGGAGTGCCAGGAAGGCCGGGGCAGCGCTGGCCTGCTGGGCAGTGCCGGGGCTGCCCGTGAGACGCAGCTGCCTGTCCCGGAGCACAGCAGCTCCCTGCCGGCCGGGAAAGCTGCGCCAGGGCCTCCTCCTGCAGGGAAGGCGGCCTGGGCCCGGCTCTGCCCAGGCCCCTTCCCCAGAAGCCTCGGCTGCCCATGTGCTCCGAAGGTGCAAGCCCAGAGCCTCCAGCACAGCAGTCCCAGACCAGTCAGGTGCAGAGGCTGATCCTGGTTTCCATCATCAATCTGATAAATGGGAAACCTTCACGGAACAGTTGCTGCTATGTCCATGCACCAGTCTTCACAGAGGAATGCAAAGTGTTCAGGTGACTGACTGTGTTGTTTGCAGAGCTCAGGGCAGAGGAGAGCTCACTTCATGATGAATATTTAGAGAGAAAAGCCAACCTAGGTTAATAAGAATTTACCGTGAATCTGGTTACATTAATTTAGAAACCAAGATGTCCCATTTGCTCTTCACACTCTATGATTTTCATAGAGCTCTCCAGGTCTGACTGATTACTTTAAAGCCAGACTATCAGTGTCCGGTTGACACAAGCAGCACTCAAAAATGTGGTTCAAGCACAGTGCTCAGCAGCAGTGCAGGGGCAGGTGCCACACACAGGTGGCAGGACCTCACAACGTGGGCACACCCTCCTCACAGCCTGTGGCAGAGGCACTGACCCTCCACAGAGCTCCTCTCTCCTTACCACATCCCAACCACATCTCCCAGAGCTCAGCTAATCTGACGCTTATTAAATACACCTTACAGCCAGGTGCTCATCCTTTGAGATGAATCTGAGGGGTATCCAGGGGTTGCTGGCTGGGGCTGGATTTCACAGGCTGCTCCAGGGCCCACTCCTTATCTGCCTATTTTGCCCCTGGATTAAATCATCTTGATGCACTGCAGCAGGAGTTAAGGGGAAAGGCTGAACAGAGTTGAACCTGGGTTTATATTTTGGCTTTGCTCATCCCTTCACAATCCTGAAGAGTGGCCAAGTGCTTAAGTGCTGTTCATTTTGTTGGGTACATTCTTAACAGTGTGAAGGTTCCTTGCTCAACAAATCAGCAATAAAGCTAATGAATCTCAAGGTGAATTCCAATACACAGAGGTCTTGTATTTACAAGTTTTCCCCCTTTTTGCAAAAAGTGAAAGCTGCAGTTCTCATGTAATGGCATAAATTTACAGACTAGCAATAGCAGCCTAGCTTCCAACTTCCCACTAACACAGGGAGTGGGGAGGAAATAACTCCATTCCAAACTGCCCAGGTACCTTCCCTCTAGTTCTACCAGGAGACACCACACATGGGCAGTGCTGCTGCACCAGTCATGTTGCCCTCTAGGTGAAATCCCTGGACCCAGAGACCTGTTGATGCCCACAAAACCAAGGCAAAAAGGAGATAGGAATCTGTGCATTCTGTATCCTCATTTTCAATAATTTCTCCAGGCTTCCAGTCTTGCTCAGTAAAAGATCAGCATTCACTGTAGCATGTGTCCTGCAGGAGAAAGATCCCTTGCAACCTACGGTTCCCTGCCTGCCCTTCACATGAAGTTAAAACAGGACCTCTCATTAACCTTTTGTCTATTTTGGCTTAAGGGGGTACATCTCTAATCGCACTGAAATTATAGGGAAAAAGGAAAAAAATAATCTGAGTGTTTATTTGTTATTCTGGAGTAACAGTCTCTGAGTAATGCAGATAAAATGGATGAAAATAAAACAGACAATATGGAATTTAATGGATAGTCATGGTACAGCAAGCAGAGGTAAACACGTTCCACTGAAGTTGTCATTTAGCAGGGAAATTGGTGGGGGGAAAGAAGAGCAAGAAGGTTATCTACTGCTAGGGGAGGAGGTGATGGAGAGGGAAGAAAAATACCTGCAAAGAGATTTATGAAAATCACCAAGTATTTTGTTCACAGCCAGTGTCCTATTCATGCTCCCAGTGCACAGGTGTGTGGGAGTCCCTGTCACACCTGGAGGGAGCATTTGGATTATTCAGATTTCTTCGTGTGACCAACTCCTCCCAAGTGAGCTTTTAAGGAGCTGCAGTGATGGAAGCTGTGTGCAGCAGGCTGGGGGTGCCAGTGGCAAGCTGCCTCAGGCTGCAGCAGCAGCCATGCAGCATTGCTCCTGGCCACAGAGTAGGTGACATTCCATCTGTGTAAATTACACGTACTGCAAGTGAACGAGCAGCTGGAAATTCATAGAGTCATAACTGGGAAGGCCGAGGGGCCACTGCCATCAGCTGCCCAACCTCCTGTATAACTGGCCATAAAACTGCAGCTGGGAGCTCCCACATCCAGCCTGGCAATTCGTGCCTGAGCAGAGTGAATCTGTGAGAAATACACTCTGTCTTCATTAAAATCCTGATGTGTGTCATAAATCCTGGCTGAGAGCTCCTAAGGGCTAATGACTCTCGCAGAATTCATACCTTATTCTCACTTTGGGTTTGCTCCTGCCCACAGGATTCCTTACCTGCATTACTTCCAGAGCTCCCCTCCAAAAACCAAACCTTATACTTCATTGTGCTGGTGTTTGACAGCCTTGGAGACCAGTGTTGTTTGTGGACTAGATTCACCCACTGCCCAGAGCAAACGAGGGGCATGGGATCATCCACTCTGAGTATTCAGGACATTCATCCAATATATTTTACACAAATGATTTGCTGAGCCCTCATCTAAAAGGGTTCAGCAGGTGCTTGTGCCTCCAGTAAGGGCATACAGGGAAAAGCAAGAAGGAGAGGGAGAGCTGAGAGGGACTGACCCAGAGCTGATTAAGGAGAAGACTGCTGGCAGTGTGACAAGCCTCACAGGGGACTGAGGACTGAAAGAAACCAAAACAAAAAGAGCACATTTTGGGAAGCACCGAGTGCTGAGGGAAAGATGAAGAAAAGGTGTTTGAAACAGAGGTGCCAGGTGGGGGGAATCTGTGCCTGGACTGAGGGCCAGGAAGCTGCTCTCAGGCACCGTGCCTGGAGCAGGCAGCTGCAGGAGGCAGCTGCCAGTCACCAAGGCACAGGAGAGCCGGCAGGGCAGGGGAGCAGAGAGTTTCTCAGCGTTCACACCAGGCAGAACCTGACCTCCCATTCCCATGGCAACCCTAAGCCGGCTGCAGCACACGGAGGCAGACGAAAGCTTTAATTTCCCAGCAAAGCCATCTCAGACCCTCGGCACGCGCGAGGCGGCCGCCTTTGGGTTGCTGGGGGAACCGTAACTTTTTAATCACGCTGCATTAAGGGTTTTATTACTCTGCATATTTACAAGGGTTGGTTTATTCTGATCCAGAGAGAGAGAGAGAGAGATTTGCTATTTTTACTGTGTCTTTCAGATTACCCCAGACTTTTCCCTGCATGGATGCTGGTGCAGGTGACCAGGGTACCACTGCTGAGGGCAGATGGGATGCAAAATAGTTGCAGTGTGTGCAAGCAACACAGCAAACAGAGATGCCAAACAGAGAACTGCAAAGTATGTGAAGGAGGGAGATCACTGAGGTGGTAGATCAGTGCCTGATATAATACAAGCTCAATTAGCTACTTTATGGAAAGACTGAGGAACAAATGCAACCCAGAAGAGTTCTGCTCTCCAGGGCCTTTGCACAACTCTGTTATTCCCACTCTTGGCCTGTACAGTTTTGCTCAAAAACCTATTTGGAAAGCTTTTAGAAAAACATCAGCATTAGTCTTTGTTTGAACCAGCTGGAAAAAATGAGCTTTCCTAAACATTAGGGAAGGCACAAGAGTCACTGACCTAAAGAAACACTTGGAGGTTGTCCTGGACTCAAGGCTCAGACAGACTTGTTTCCTCAGATGTAGCTGTAGTGCTTTAACTTGTCCCTCCAAATGTGCACCCCACAGACTTGAGGATATTTAGGCTTCCTGCTTGGCCCATTGGAGTGGCTGCAAAGGGCAGTGTGGGATGCCAGGGCCAGGCATCTCCTTTGGCCCTGGCAAGGACCAAGAGAGGTGCTGTGAGGCTGTGTGCAGCCCACGCAGGCCGAGTGCTTTGGCTGCCCCTGCCAAACCTCACAAACAGATGAGCTCATGCCAAGCAAAGTCTCTTCTGAGAGTAGCAGGAAAACCAAAAACTGTCAGCTTTGTGACACATGCTTTGGAAAATCCCTTCCAGTGCTCCAGTCATCCCAAGCTCCATCCCAGACAAGCTGAGCAGCTGGCTGTGCCTCAGCCCAGGCTGCTGCTGCCAGCCCCATCTGTGGCAATGATGTGTCAGGATAGAAACAAGATCTGCAGCTCCTTTCCTGCTCTGGCTGCTGGGTCTTTGAAGAGGACTGTGGGCACCAGAAACACCAGAGACTCTGCAGGGGGTAAGAGTGGGTTTGTTTATTACAATGCAATAATTATTGGGAAGAGAACTCAAAAACAGGAGCTAGTAGCACGTGTACCATGATGGGCTGCACAGATTGGGGTGCTCCCACTGCTCATGTTTATCTTTTCCTCCATCTGCTCTCCTTCCTGTCTCTGCCAACTATTCTACAGCTCCCTAGGCCCTTCCCACTCCCTTCAGCAATGCCCATGCTCTTGGTGGTACCTGCACCAGGAGCTGTGGTAGCAGCAGCCAGTGCCCCAGGGGTTCTGGCACCTTTGCTCTCTCATCTCCTCCTCTAACCCTGCCAGCTCAGTGTCTCCTCTCACTTTGCTCCAAGGGTGATGATTTTCAAATTTTTGAAGATTTTGGGCTTTGACTGCCAGGCAGTGAGCAAGCAAAGGCATGCCATATCAAAAGGCTCCAGCTGTGCTGGGCGAGTGGCCACACTGCAGGACTGAGGGGGCTGAGCAGAGCACATTTGCCAGGCTGCAGCCACAGACTGCCCTTCATGTGGTGGCTCAGGGACAGCTGCCCCCACTGTGTGAGACTGCTTGTCATAGAGTAGCAGTCACCCTTGGTCAGACCAAATGTCCATCTGATCCCACAGCTTGTCCCTGCCAGCCGCAGATGC
>VZRH01002374.1:701783-780132 GCA_013397555.1 Urocynchramus pylzowi | reverse complement strand
CCTTTTTTTCTACCTCATTTAACATCAGCCTACAGTAAAGTCCCTGCCAGCCGCAGATGCCATGCAAGGAGGGTGAGGACAGGGTGATCCCGCTGCAGCACCTTCCCAACCTCTCCTCCCCACCCATGGGGATCCGAGGGACCTCCTGGGCTGGAGTTAGTGTCTCTGTAGGCAATAGAATTTAAATTATTTTCCTTTCATGACTTTTTCCTGCCACATTTTGAAGCTGTGGCTGGCACTGGCAGGCTCTCATGGCAGAGCCCCACTGTGTAATGACATGCAGTGTGAAAGCACCGCTCTGAAGCTGCTGCCTCCTGCTTTTGCTTCATGCCTCCAAGGTGTTTGTTGGCTGGGAAAAGGCAATGAGTGGCCATGGCCTATTTGCTGTCCCCAGGCTTTTTCTATCAGCTTTTTGGCTGAAAACCACTCCCTTTTCCCTGCTATTGCAACTGCTCTACACCTTCAACTAGGAGCTGGTTGTCTGGATGGCCTGTTGCACTTGGCTGTGGGGCAGAGGCTGAGAGCCTGTTCCTGGCCCAGGCTGGCACCTGCAGCTGCACACAGCAAGCCACCAGTGCTGGGCACGCATGCAGCTGTGCTGCCCACAGGGCTGGGCCAGGGACAATGCTCACATCTCACCCCAAAGCCTTGTGCAGTCACTGTCAATGCTGTGATGCCTTTATTTTTCTTCTCCATTCAGCCAGTAACTTAGAAGCACACAAGATATTTTTAGACCTAACTTAGAAGTGCTTCAGGTCTGCAATTGGGTGACTCAGCTGCCAGTGCTGTTTACTTTAGTCTTACAATCAAACTGGGCAATTACAGCCCTGAACAGCTTTTAGAGACCACATTTCCTTGTCTTGCTGTCAGAGCTTGCACGCAGCGCTGTCTGTAAAGCACTTTGCACACCCAGGTACGTGTCTGAAGGTTTTCTAAAGCAGGTGGAGAATAAAGCTCTGGGCTGTCACACCTCTTTCCTCTGTCTGCTTGTAAACCCACCTTCCTGTGCCCTTCGTAACACTGCCTCATTGCCAGAGGATCCGGCACGCTCTGCTGGGGATGCTCCCCAAGATGACAGCCTGCGAAGGAGTGCTGCAGGATTTGGGTCACGGCCGGAGTGCAAGGTGGCATTTTCTCACTAATGAAATTCTCTGTCACAGCTTTTTCCTTTCAGAGGAAGAAATCTTTGCAGCTCACAGAGCCATTTGTACTGGTTTAATGATGCACAAGACATTTATCCTGGGGAAGAGTTCTGCCTGAGCTCCCTGTTTACTTCAAATCCAGTTATTTATAACAACCTTTCCTCCAGTTCTTGAATCCTTCACCTGCACGAACATCTCCTCTAGATCATCTTTATTGAATACAGTTAAGTGTAGCTCATGGGGTTATTGAATTACAGGCATGAACTTAGCAAAATGAGATAAATCACTCCCATATTAGCCTCTCTCTATTAAACACATCTCACCCAGAGGCATTTTTCCATAAAACAGTAACTATATATCAAGCATTTGAATATTTGAAGCAGCTAAGGCAGGCTTCTCCCAGCAAGAAGACACACAAGAGGAATGTAGCAGCCCTCTCTGAAGGAGGTTTTACTGCCTTAAATATTTATTAGAAATAGCACCCTCTGTGTGAGCCTTGATCAGTAAGAGGCTGAGAGCTGCATTTGCTCTGATTTGTATCAGATTCTCTTCCATGCAATGTGGCACTCAGTGCAGATGAGCGCTGGCAACCACCCAGCCCTGATACCCACCTCTGCCCAGCCCCTGGCACAGCAGGGACAAAGCCCTCCCTGGGCTCACTCTCCAGTGGACCCCTGCCAGACACCAGCTCGAGAGGGACATTTTGTCTTTGAGAGGGAGGGGAGCTTGATTTGGGCAGGAGCAGCACTAGGAAATGTTGATGCCATCTGGGAATGCAAAGGGGACACAGCTGGGGGCTCAGCCCCTGGCATGGGGGGGAGTAGCAGGTCCCAGTACTGCCCCAGGTCCTGGCACTGCCCAGCCCTAAACCACAACAGTGCCTGCTTGCCCTGCAGCACCCTTGCATTCATGCCCCTCCCAAGTACCTCCAGAATATTGGTTTGCTTTTCTCTCCAGGTCGGTTTCATTCTGGCACACCTTTTAACTTCCTTTACCGTGGCCTCAGCTTTGGTATTTTCAGAGTCCACGACATCCATGTATAACCTCCCCTCCTCTGTGGTTTGATGTGTCTTGGGTTTTGAGGGGATTTTTTCCCCCTCCCTGTATGACTTGGAAGCTGAGGGGGAGTGTGATGGTTTATTTGGGAGATCCTGATCCCCAGCTGCATCTGCTCCAAGCCATTGATGCTGTAAGATTTTCAGATCAAAAGACTGACTGAAATACCAACGGAAAAAAAATATATATACATATATACAATAATCTGCCCTGATACATCACTGTGAAGATCAATAACCTTTCAGGGCAGGCCATGTTCTGCATCATTGCTCCTTATGCACAGGATTTTGGTCTGAATAGCTCTTGGATATTAACATTTTATAATTAATTAGCATAATCAATATTTTAATTCCTGGCATTATTAAGAATTACACAAGGGATGTTAAGGATCAGCAAAGGTGTACTTATAACCTCATGGAGCATAAGCTACCCTATTTAAATACTACTGTTTAGTATTCTCAAGGAAAGTAAATTTTACAATCCATTAATTAGGTTTTCAGACAGTGAAAATGGTTTCCAGTGTGGATGTTTAACCCTTTTCTCTGGAAATGCTTTTATTAGGAATAGCCTGCAGATTCAGTAACAGTGTTGACATCTCTGTATTCCAGTGTCCTCTGGGGAGGACACCTGGGCTTCTCTGCCCCATTTTGCAATGTTCTGTAAAAAAACGCAGTGGAAACAAAAGCTGCACCCCCCCTTCTGCTGCCTGTGGCCCTGCATCCTTCAGGACCCTCCTCAAATGCAGTGAACCCCAGGAGCAGCACTGTGGCTGCAGCACACCTGTGCCATGCCCAGTGGGATCAGCCACTGCCCGTGGGCACGTGTGCACAATGTGCTGCAACCAAACCAGGGGCAGCTCCCCTTTCATGGCCTTTTGTTCAAACTGCATCTTAGCTATATCCACTTTGTTCTCCAAATCCAGATTCCAGTTTGGCTTTTCCTCATTCCTTTGAGGTATGTGCATGTTGCTGGTTTATGGATACTGCATGGTGCAGCATAGGTTACTCCATTAAAACACAAACCTCTGGGATACCATTCCTTCTCATTCCCAGTGAACTGGATTTCATACTTTTTATTCTCTATTTGAAAAAAAAACCCAAAAAAACCAAAAAAAAAACAACAGATAGAAAAGTATGACAGAGAAGCTTTCATGATAATATTATATGTTGATCCATTTTCCCTGCCTTCTTTCCTGGTGGAAACTAAAATCACTCTTGGAGCCATCTCCCACTCTATATTTTAACCAAAATGATCCATCTCCTGTGAACATGATCCAGTGTGTGGTTCGTTAGACCAGTGGTTTGGCCCCTGTGTCACCAACTTACCCCATGACTGTGCCTCACCATTCACACTCTTGGGATGCTGCACTTGTTGATGTTTCTTGGGCATGGGCACAGCAGTAAATCTCCAGGGGCTGGACACAGGATTGCAGATCCCGGCAGACACTGGAAGCACTGTGAGGAACCAGGTGCTGTGTAAGGCAGCTGCAGGACACGAGCTGGTCTCCTCCTACAGCCCATTAGATCTGCCTTCGAGCGCCCACACACTCTGCAACTTTTCAGTCGGACAAAAGGAGGTTTTCCAGCAGACTGTCCCTCCTGGCAGTGGGTCCCCACAGCATCTCGAGCCATTGATGTCCCAGGGGACCAGACCAGCCAGCCTGACTGACCAGCACGTCATTGCCCACAGCCACCACCTTCTCTCCTCCCCTCAGACCTGCACAGCACTGCCTGGGCCTCCCTTCTCCTCCTCCTGGGGAGCTGGAGAAGCGTGTGATTGCAAATGACAGCCTCACCTCTTCACCCATGGAGTGGGGGCTGGATGAGGTCTGATCAAACAGCTGCTCATCAGTCCCGGGCATTGCCTGCCCATCACTCAGGAGCCACAGGCTGCTCTGTGTCAGAAGTCCCCCAGGGCTCTCCCAGCAAAGCCTCCAAAGACACTGAGGGGAGTGTCTGAGGGGATTTTCAAACCAGCTGCTTCTGTCTGGTGTGCGAGTTAATTGTGTAGCTGTATTGCATACCTGCGTGGTTGGTGGCAGTGGAATGTATTTTAGGAGTTAATACAGGGATTTCCTGGGCTGGGACATCACACTCCTTTCACCTTTTCTTGGTCTGAAAGCAAGGTGGGGCAGAGAGCCAGAGAAAAGCCTGTGCAGAGGACATCAGGAGTGCCCAAGCTGTGTATGAGCTGTCTGCATTGAGCTGAGCATATCTAAAACCAAAACCCCCCTCCCACAGGGATCATTGCTGGCACCCAAATGCAGGATTTATCCCCAAAGAATCCTTCTCCACAGTTTGCTGAGTATCTCCATATTCTGATTTACAGGAGCACATGGCTGAAGCAGGTGTGAAGAATGCCAAACAATATATCCTGTCTCCCCTGCCCATGTAAGGGCACAAACTCACTAAGGTGGAGCTTGGCTAATGTAGGAACTCCACAGGTCCCTAAGTATACTTGAGAAAACACTATAAACAGAAACAGAATTTTGATTTTAAAAGGTGATAAATAAGAGCAGCTCTTAGCACACCTGGCCAGCACGTTGTGGGGAGACCAGCCTAATACTAAAGGCAACCCTGCACAAACCAATGTAGGACATGGTCAGATTTTGGCAGAGTGGGTCAGAGAATGAATGAACTCCCATGAAAGACAGGTGCTCTTTACACCTCAGGGCAAGACAGTACCTCTGGGCCTTCTCAGTGTTCATGGGTGTTCCATAAGTATTTACTCAAGGGCTTTTCAGCCCTGTCTCAGCACTCCTGTAAGCACTGTCCATACACAAATCCCTACTTCAGCTCCCTCGGTCAGCCGCTGCACTCCCTATGTACCTGACAGGGCGGCAGAGAGGCAGCTGCTCTTCACTCGCTCTGGGTGACACCCTGTACAAATTCAAAGCTCCCACAAACATTAAACAAAGGCTTGCTCCAAGGATATGGCAGCTTTCCCACATGCCCAGCTGAGCAAATGGAAGCACTTCCCAAAAGCACATGCCGTAAAGGCTGTCCTTGGTGGTTCTGTGGGCTCAGGGCTATGTGCCAAGATGTGCTGAGCAGCTTAAATAACAACCACTCCTGCACGAGCCCTTTCACCACCTCCCCCGGCTCAGGCCACTACCCAGTCCACCTACATAGGACCAGAAATGAGAAGGGATAGTTAAACTCAGGGCTAATTAAACTCCTTGAGAGCCAAGGAAAGGCACCCTAATCCTGGCAGGCTGAAAAGTACTTTTCAACATCTTGCAACACGGGAGCTTTCAGAGCAGTGATGGAGCTCATCCAGATTCCCATCCTGGGCTGGAGCTGGCGTGCATCACCCCAGGCAATGGCTTCATTAACATCAGTGCCAGAGCCCAGTTCTCCAGCACAGGATGCCTGCAAGTACAGACAGTCCTCTGGAGACAGCTCCTGCCATCACTGAAGCCAACCACCAAGATTAAGGCTGCCTGAAATCCTTGAGGAGAGGAACTTATCACAAGAGACCTGGTGGAAACAGCAACAGCTTTGTCTCTGTTTTGCTTTCAAAGAGTAAGCACCTTTTTCTCTCCCTATCCTACTGCTGGAGTAGAGTTTGTACATCCCATCATTCAGATGTCTGACAAATTATTTCACAGAATGTTCTTTATCCATAGCTGTGACAAGCAAATTACACTGATTTAGGCTCATCTACCTTGGTCTCCAGGGACTCTGGATATTAAACTCTCTCAGAACTGGCAGCCTGAAGCACTGTCACCACTCAGTCTGAAGGAAGATACTGGGATGACTTCCCTACTCAACAAAAAAAAGGCTGCTCTATTCAGGGGAGGAACTAAAATGTGATGAAGGGAGCACCACATTACTCAATCCTTCTGTAGAAATTAGGCTGATCTTAGCCACAGCAACAATGTTTACTCCAAATGGCAGGTCTGCAACTTCACCACTGGCTCCATGAAATACACTAAGTCCTATGAGATTCTGCAGGCTCCATTATCCCACTTGGTGGCAGCCAAACTGCCTAACCATGCCCATAAAATGATCAACAGACACCACACATGAAAGGCAGAGATCATGGCTGGCCTTTCAGTGAAGCCAGAAGAAGGTTTCCCCGGCAGTGGCTTCAGAAAGAAGGAATCACAGAATATCCTGAATTGGAAGGGACTCACAAGGATCATCAAAGTCCAACTCCTGGCCCTGTAGAGGACAACCCTAAAAATCACAGCACATAACTGAGAGCATCATCTAAGTGACTGAGCTCTGGCAGGCTTAGTGCCACGGCCACTTCTCTGGAAAACCTGTTCCACTGTCCAGCAACCCTCTGGGTGAAGAACCTTTTCCTAATATCCAGCCTAAACCTCCCCTGAAAAAAAAAGCTTAAAGAAAACATCAACACTGGCCTACCCCTCAGGTGGGCATTGCTTGGGCACTGCCATGGGCAACTCAGTGAGTGCACTGAGTATTTTCCTATTTATATATATATATGAACAGGAAAGAACAGGACAAAACCAGTCTTCCAGTTCTTCGTTCCAGGAAGGTGGGACTGCTCCTCCCACCACTAATGCTGAAACCCTTTTCAAAAGGGATCAGTGTAAAAGTTACTTATTTCTTCTAAAAGCAGCTGGGTTTTTATTTGGTATGATAAATGCAGAGCTGCCACAGGCCAGGCTTGCTGGGAGTGCCAAGGTTAAGGTGCAATAGCACATTTATCCTCACAATCAAGTTAAGCTTGTAGCCCATTTTCAACATAAGCCTATTCTAGCAAAACAATTTGTCCTTTAATCACAGCAACAAAGACAGGCTCCCAGACTCCAGCTATTTTAAATGCACTCAGATGGGTCCAGATAATTGTTGGTGAGTAAGGAAAAGCTTTGAAGTTCTTGAATCCAGTAACAAAAGCTGAGCCATGTGAGGAAAGAGGTTGGCAGGCTGGTTGCTGCCATCTCCTCACAGGAATTTATAACTCTTCTATTAAATCTTTCTCAAAGGTGCTTTCTTCTCCTCCCCTCTCTGTAACCCTCATGTAAAAGCCCCATCAAGAACATAACAAGAGGATTAATGTTTTTTATACAGTTCAGGAAAGTAATTTAGAGCCTTGCCCTCTGTATTCCTAAAGCCAGTATTAAAAAGCTTATTTGATGCAGAAGATCCCTTAAAATGATAATGAATATTATGTGATTGACCTTATCTGCAACACAGAATCATACCCGGTCTTCAAGACACCAAAGGTTATACCAAGCATTGAAAAACTTTTTCTTTCCAAAGTCCTAGAGAAAAAAATCTCAAGTACCTCTTAACAAATGACCAGATGACTGAGACATCAGTATAAGCCAAATATTAAGATGTGACTTCCCTGTAGGATCTGTTTGTTGATGTAATCGGCAATATATCTACTAAAAATGAGACAAGTGAATGAATTCGAGAATAGCAGGTTATTCAAAACTAAATGCAGACTATAATTTAGTTTTATTATAGTTATTTGGTAAGCTGCATCTTTATCTCAAATACATTCTTAATAAGAAAATTTAATTCAAGCACAAACTAATGGCAAGAGCACCTTTTGTCAACTGGATGCATTTCCTTTTGCAAAAATGAAATTGAAGCAAGACTGCTACTTTTCAACTGCAGACATCACAATATAGTGGTATCAAATAAAGTCTGCTATTACATGAATAACATTATCTGTTATGCATTAATATGAATATACATCAATAGGAAAAAAAAAATCTGGGCCAATAGCACTTTAGCAAAAAAAAAAAGTTACTCTTGGCACCATCTGAGTACTTGGGAACAGTCTGGACAATACTGAACGGGCAAGATTAAAGTCTATATGTAAATTAAGAATAAAAACTGAAAATGCTTTCCCTTGAAAAGCAAACCAAGAAGTTTAAGGCACTCCCACCTACACATTAATTTGTTCCAGAAACCAATGAAAAACAGATTTTGACACCTTTTATGTCAAAATTAAGAGGGCATCATACAAAAGCAGCATAAATTCTGCACTCAGATTTTCTTCTTTAGTTTTAAGCCTCCTGAATACTTGAACCTGTAGCCCATCCAGTCAGGTAGTTTTATCTTCACTTCAAACATGGTTTGCCTTTCAGGCAGGCTAGCAATTTGGTTTTTGTTTTGCCCCCATTGGCATCTCAGTACATTTGGATGAATCACACCAGTTGATCTTCACATTACATGAAACACCTGCAGAAAAATATCCTGCGTGTATTGCATATATTTATGTCAAAACTATGGTGTGGTATTGCCCACCACAATAAGAATGAGCTACAGAAACCTGAAAAACATCCAGACAGGAATGCTTCTGGATTTTGTAGATGTAAAGGAACTGTCTGATCTAGGAAATGTCACTAGTAATAAATCCACTTTTAGAGTATCTCCAGCTGATCAGCTACATGAACAGAACAAGAGTGAAGCCTTTTCTTTTTCTGCTGTTTAAAAGAAAAATTATCCTTCTCACCAGTTAATTCTTCAGTTAATGGAAGACTGCCTTGCAAGATAAGTTCCTGTTGAATGCTGCTTCTTAAGACACAACCTGATATAGACATATGGATGGGGGAGCAGGGGGTTTTCAGTGATGAAAAGGAATACAGGCAAAGGTCATATGCAGATTTATGAAAAATAAATTTATTACATAACACCTTGTTTTAACAATGTTTGATTTTTTTTACTCAGAATACTTGTGTCATTCATGTAAAATAGTTTGATACAGTACATTGTATGTAAGTTTTTCCTCATAAATTCTAAGGCTCTCCTAACATCTTGTTCCTCTGCAGTAGGAATGGCACCCCTAAACAACGTGCGAACATTAAAAAAAAAAAAAATTAACTGAACAAAATTTAAAATCCACTACACCAAGCTGGTTCTCAAAAATCATGACAAAATATCTGAATGGATGCCGCACCTTTTTAGGAAATATCGTTCATGCTTTTTTAATCCCAAAGCATGCTCACAAATCATTAACACCAACAGGAAAAAAATAAAACACTGTCTATGACAATCATTTCAGTTTGTTTGCTGAACCAAACATGTTTATATCAATGACAACATACTTATTTTACTATCAAATAGCAGCTTTAATACCAGTCAAGTCATAGATTTCAAAACAAAAACAAAAACTTATGTTGGAAATAAATCTTTGGGACGCTTGTAATTGCTGGGAAAAAATGCAAACGCTTCCACGTTCTTAAAAAAATCTCATCGTAGCAATCATGTCGGTCATAAAACATCGATCTAGCTGGAAAATGAACCAACCCACAAAAGTCACTAAAAATAAATGTCTATCAAAACTGTCTGAGAGTTACGGTTAGTTTGCTTTTTTGCCATGGTAACATATACTGTATGCTTCAAGTACCAGTTCAAAGATGTCGTGTACTATCGGTCAGATGAAGTTGTTACATCAAGAGAATTCACCACATACGACAACAAAAATGCTTGCCCCTAGCACATTTCACAGCTTCACCTGCTACAGACTGTCACTGAAAAAAACGCATCGCTCAGTCTGAACCATGTCAAGTAAACTACAAAAGTAGCATATCCACAACACAAACCGTGCTAGCACTTTCTTTTCAAGTCTAACCCCAAAACCAGGTACACCGTGGGAGCCCCCCCGGCCCCGCGGCAGGGGGTGGGTCGTGGCGGTCGGACAGGTGGGAGGTGTGGTTGTACAGTACATTCTCTGGCCCGAGGCGGGCTCCTGGCACGCAGCTGCGCGGCCGGTCCTGCAGCGTCAGCGACAGCGCATCGACGGCACCGGGTGCGGCTCAGTACCGGTGGGTCTGGTGCGAGTACTGCGGCGGCTGCTGGGAGGTAGCTGAGTATCCCATGCTGCTCTGTGGCTGCGACGTGCTCGGTCCGGGGTTGGGGTACGCAGCATGGGGGTTGGAACGCTGCAGGGGGCAAAGCACAGACACGCGGCCCTTCGTAACATGGACATCGCCAGACAGCTTCACCTCCTGACTCGTTTCTTCAAGAGGCACCCAGCACACGCAGTCCCAAAGCGGCTGCGCCTCCGGGCTTTGTTTCACTAACTCTGATTACAGCAGGTAACAGACATCAGGAATGCCAGATTAGAAAGTGACAGCTGCCAGCCTTCTGCTATCCACCCTAATGGGAATCTTCACCCGTTGCAGTCAAACCTCCAGCCAACCCTCCAGATGGCTACTGTGCACCTGCACCTGACACTGGGATACCACCACTCACGGCAGTGGTCTTCCCCACTTGCTCCCTTCTCCTAGCAGGAAGGCAGGCTGGGGTGGAGGTCCAGGTGAGGCATCTTACTGCTGATGAGCCACTCTGCCTTATTCTGGAGACTGTCACACATAGAGGATATACCTGCCACTCTTCTGTGTGACCTAGGAGTACAGGCTAAGAGCACTGTGACTGGGCTAAGGTGTCACCTATCAGCACCTATTAAAATGCTCGAAGGAGAGTTTAAAGACAACAGCGACATGTTCCTCAGTGGAACCAGATATTTCAGGAAAAATGTCCTTAGATTGTGGCTTGGCAGTTTCAGATGGGACACTGGAGGAGGGACAAGTAAGGGGCCAGTACAGCACTGGAGGAACCTGCCCATAGAGTCTGTGAGCTCTCTCTATGAAGGTTTTTAAGACTCAGCTTAACAAAGCCATGCTAACCTGAGTGAGTCAGAACTAGCAACAGCCCTGCTCCAAGTGGGAGATTTGATGGTTTCCAGAGGCCCCTTTCAACCAGCACTCCCACAATTATTTGAGTGGAGCATTCATCACTGCAAGAAGCTCTCAGCAAACCAGGAACTGCCTATTTCAATTTTAACCTAAAAGTTATTATTTACTGATCATGTGTTATAAAGGAAAGAAGGATTACCTATGAGATTTGCAGTAAGTATCTGACCACTTAGTAACATCTAACATTTCATTAAATTAACACAATTTCAGTACATTACTTCACTGAAATGTGTTTACATTCACATTAAGGTTTACATGCCCTCACAAACTTTGCAGCATTTAGAAACTGAGTAGCTTCTGAATTCTTGATATCACATGACATATTATGATTTTCAGCAAAAGCTGCTTCTAGAAGAGGTCTGGAAACTTCTGTAAAGTAACTATTCTAGGACTAGGGCATTACTACTGAGACCTGAATAGGAAAAAACTGTGGTGAACCAACACCTTGAGAAAGTAAAATATTAAGTCACAACATAAAACAAAACCCCCAATTTTTTCTTGTACAGCATTTAGAACAGAAGCTATACCCAGGAAGCTGAGATGATGGCAGAAATAAAAATGACATACTCTACTTGTTAACACACACTCACTGGACTGAGCTAACACCTCTAGAGAAAAGGGGGAGAAATGGCTGGACCAGCACTTGATGTCAGTGGGAACAAACCAGCACTACTGATCCACACCATTAGCACAGTGACTGACATTTGCCTTCAGCCTTGAGAGGAGGACTAAGTCACTCATCAACAGAAGGGTCACAGCTCTGGGTCACCCTTCTCCATGTTACAAACAGAGGATATACTTCAAAGAGCTAAAGTCTGAAACGTTGGTTGTGCCCAAGTGTGGCTCCAGTGTGCAGGAAACCATCACAAGTTTAACCATTTAAAATTGACTACTCATTTCAGTTGTAAAACACTCCCTGCATCCTCACTTCTAAAACAGATCTTATTTGAAGACAGAGGCAATGAAAAAAATCATAATCCTTCATGACACCCAGAGCAACAAATGGGTTTTGTTTAAGAAAAAAAGTAAATACCCAATCCTTTCTAAATACCATTAAGCACCCAGAGGGTTATCCCAAGCAAAAGCTCAGAGTAGTGGAATTGCTCCAGCCTGCTTAATCACATTGCCTTTGGGAGTGTCACATTGCAGATTTAAACAAGGAGGCAAGTCTGTGTGCCATGTGTCTACTATTTTTATGCATGGCAGAAAAGGATATGAGGTCAATGTGCCCTGCAGAGAGTAATTTGACTTCTGAGTGAATGCAGAAACTGTCTTAGTGTGCCTTGCCCAGGAGATGGCAATCCTTCTTCACAAGCTTTATATGGGGAATTTGAGCAAATCAAATGAAGAACAAAGGAACAGGTGTTTGATTAAAACAGAGGGCTGTATTGTAACGTTTGTTTTCCCTCTCCTCAAGCGCTGCTGGATCAGAAGCAAAAAATGTGAGGAATTTTTTTCAGGGAGACCTGAAACCATCAGTTGGAAACTCTTAACTGCTTTTGTTCTAGTGCTGGCAAGTTCAGGTCTCCCCTCTTCATCATGTTTTCCAGACATCTTAATCAGAACAAATCTAATGACTGCCTCTTTGCAAGGCTAGGGGGAAAAGGATGTATTTTTTTGAAAACCAGGTATTTTCCCTCCTAGAGAGACAGCAGAAAGATTGGTCAAGAGTAGCCAAGTTACCAGTAAGAGTTCCTGAGACAGAAAAGCAGCAGATATTATCTTAAGGGAAAAGTATTCTGAAATTCTGTTTGTCAACAAGGGCTGCCCCCAGCTGTAATCCCAGGATGGATATCTGCGAGTACAAAAATTCTGATGAGCACGAGATGAAAACAAACCAATGCCAACTCCAGCCGAGCAATTTGATTCCTCTGACTCGTCAAACAGCAAACCCCAGCTCTGGCTCACAGAACTAGGAGCTAAAGTTTGTCAAAATGCCACAATACAGCAGCAAAATGGGGTGAAGGGCATGTAAATAGGGCATGTAAATGGGGCTCCCTGACACAGTACACACAACCTCTGAATCAACCTCCTTCGATGTGTGACTCCACCCCAGGGTAAGATTAAGAAAGTTACAGCTGCATTTGCCTTCTGCTCTGTGTGTGTGTTTTTAAGAAGTGGAAGAAAGAGCCAATTAAAAGGCCAAAACAGCAACTGAATGCAGCTTGCCAGATTAAAAGGGATGAAACTCCTGTAAGTGCCTGTGATGGATAATCCTACTGAAAGAAAGATGACATTTATACTTAGAGGCACCCCACCCAGCAGAACTATAGTTAAGGCTCACCACTGTCTCAAACAGCTCTAAAAATGTGTATTTTTCAAGGAGAATGACTTGAAAATTGATGTGTTATTGATGTCCTGGGATAAACTGAACAAAGGCACTTGGGGATTATATGAAGGGTCTCACAATAAAGCTCCTGAAAATGATCTTATTTTACATTTATGTAGTACTTTCAAGTTTTGGCCAATGCTGAGAATACACAGATTTAGGTAAGGATGAAGGTAATGCCCCCAGGCAGCTTCTGAGGCTATCTGGTACTCTCAGGAACAAACTCTGAAACACAAGATTTCAAAGCCCATGGAGAAACTATATCAAATTGAAAGGCAAGTTGACAGCAGCAGCTTTACTGACTCTGTTTTTTAACTCTCCCTACATGTTGCTACAGACTGTAAGCCCAGCTAAGTGGGTTTCCATTATCAGGGTCTCACATTTAGACATTAACCTTTAAATTAACTGAAAACACTGCCAGTAGTTTCCAACTTCCCCATCTTTTGATTTCATCCAAGACTGTCTGCCAACTGGCCACCTGTACCACGCATTCCATGTGAACCAGTATGCAAGAGTTAGTTCCTGCAGGCTAACATTTCCAGCATGCCTCAATTTTTCCAGCATGCCTCCTCTTGAAATCACCTATTCCCTAGGCTTGCCAAAATCTGCTATTCTCTAACTGCTCCAGTGAATAATTTGAAGTTTTCCCTGCTCCTCTTTTGTAACTTCTAAGCTTGTGTTAACTAAAGGTTCTGTCCTTAACTCTCTTCTCCCCTATCTCCAGTAGCAGCCTTATCCAAATCCAAAAACTCAGGTATCATTTGCTGGGACAACAAAGATATTTTTATACACCAGGCTCTGATTTCTTCATGTCTGACCACAAGCTCAAATGCAGGAAGGCCAGAACACATTTTTCTTGTTTTCCTCATATGCTTTTTCCCAATGCATCTCCTTATCTTCCTCACTCATTGACTGCCACCACCTCACCTGTCTTCAGATCTGCAATATTTGGCTTACTCAACATGGAATCACCCTTGATCTTCAAAAGAGATCATGACAGCATCATGCCAACTCTTTATTTGTTATCCAAAATACTATTTCTGCATCCATTAACCCAACTAAAACACTTGTTCAGATTCTTATTTCACAGCTCTTTTACTGCAACATCCTCTGCCTCCTACCATTGCAGGTTTGTTCAAGCAAGAAATGGCATTTTTAGGTGATACAGAACACAGCATAACAGGTTCCTGGTTCATAACCATTAGCATTCCCTAATATGAAGGTGATAATTAGTAACTCTAATAATGTCTGATCCTAATTTCCTTACTGCTAACTTAAAGAACATCAGGACATCAACAAATCATCAACTAAATGAATCTGAAAAAAAAACCATCAAAACATGCCAAAAAGTAACAGTTAATACAGTGACATTTACAAAATTACTTTTTTAGTTTGAAGAAACACTGCTCTAAACACAAAAAGCAAATACACAATATGTGAATAAAACAAAATACCTGATAGTCTGAGGTCATAATAAGTCCACCTGAGGTAGTGGTAGGAGGAACAACTCTCACTTTTTTCAGTGGGGGTCCCTGCGTGTGACTGTTGTCTTGGTTCCCTGGATGACCAGTTCCATTAGTATGGTTATTGCCCTGCTGCTGCTGCTGGTTCTTCTCAATTGTTTAAACACAAAGAAAAATTTCAACTCAAAAGCAGTACATGAAATAACATAAAATCAGGAAATAGTGTAAAAGCCAGTGAAACATGATGATACTGTTCTTCTAGTACTTACTTTGTCTCCTTTATCATCTGGTTCTTCTTCTGTTAAAAATTCCCGTTTTGGGTAAGGGATTTGACAACCTGCAAAAACACTGTCCCCCAAAAAAGTCTATTTATCACTGTATTAGAACAGAAGGGTTAGACCTGTAAGATTCACACTTTACCCATGACAGTTTCAAGCTGCCTAAACCATCATTTAATACCTGTAACTAAGGGAAAAGTTTTCCCTGTTTGACTATCATCATATTCTAAACTTTAAAATCAAATGTGAATATGTTTTTACAATGTTCATTTGACTCTGATATGCTAACTTAAGCTCCCAGTAATTTTTTTTGTTGGTTAGAAAGGTACATCATTTGTTAGGTATCTAGAAGGACACAAAGAGCTATTTCACTATAGCTATTGAGTAATTCACAGTCTCAGGACTAACTAAAAATATTCCTGGAAAGTTCACTGACTATTAAAAAAAAACACCTGGAAAAAAGTTTAAAAGTAACTAGAAATTTCACATATCAACTCATATCTCACAGTCCACATGGATTTGTTACTTCTAGTTCAAGCTAATATTTACCTGCCCTTCATCAGTAGAATGTATTTATAGTAAAGTCTCTGTACACCTGTTAGCAATACTCATTGTGTATTCACATTAAAATGTCAACCTAAATTTGAGAAAAAAGCCAAACACTATCCTAAAAGCAGTTTCTGCAACAGCCAATCATTCACATGACTTTAAATCACAGAGACAGTTCAGGAGATGCTATAAATAATCCAGCAGGCTTTAGTGAAATAATTTCATTTTTAATTAATTCCTTATAAGTATACATATTTTATAAATTCTTCCCTTTATAAAGGCAGAGAATCACAGACAGGATGTACTAATAGCTTTCCTAAAAGGGTGTACAGTCATGCTCTCTGGCTAGCCTTTTGGAAGAAGGGCTTAATTTTTAATGCAATCATTCATTGTCCATAAATTTTCTCCCTTTTGTAAATCTGCCTGTGCAAACAAAATAGAGGAGTGTCTACAGAAAATGGATTTAAGTTGTTAAGGATGACAGCACAGAGACACAGACTTGACTTTCCCCACCCAGTGAATTTACAACAAAGGCTAAGACAAAAATGTAAACTAATTAGAGACTGTCATCTGGCATTCTGAGGCAGAGAAGCGGACCTGCGGGCACTTAGCAGTTGTCTACCAAGATCTGTAGCATGCATAATCAACCTGTCAGTGAGTAACAAGATTAGTGCTGCAACTAATAGGATCAAAGTTCCATAAAGCAAGAGATTAATAAAAATGCTACTTAATTTTAAAAACCGCGAATGGCATTTTAGTGGTTATAGCTTTCTTTGGCTGTTAGACAGTATTTAGCTCAATATTCACAAACATACAGAGAGAAAGCACAGTTCTAAAGCATCTCTGAATGCACTGATAGGTTAATAAAATGACCACTTACTCGGATGTGGGAAGAGGATCTTCCAAGAAGTAAGGATCCTGCATAGCCTGTTCTGAGGTAATTCTCTTTATTGGATCCATAGTGAGCAATTTCTGAAGCTGAAAAAAAAAAAAAAAAAAAGAAAGAAAAAACCATCTTTACATTACCAAAACAATTTATAGAAACTTCACTGTATTCCTGAAAGATGATACAAATGTGTCTGAACTCAAAAGCCTAACCCTAAACAGCATAACCACATTCTTCTCCCCTGTTAAAACAGTAACTTCATTTCCTATCAAAGGACCCCTATTTTCACTTGCAAAGCCAAGGACATTGAATTTCAGTCACAAGTGTTCTATCAAAACCATTCAAAAAGTTTCCACAATGCACTAGCACCTTTAATCACAAAATGATTTGGGTTGGAAGGGCCCTTTTGAGGTCATTTAGTCCAGCCCCCTGCCATGGGCAGGGACACCTTTAACTAGACCATGTTGCTCAGAGCCCTGTCCAGCCTAACCTTGAACACTTCCAATGACGGGGCATCCTGAACTTTGTGCAACCAAGTTCCAGTGCCTCTCTGAATAAAGAATTTCTTCCTAATATCCAATCTAAATCTACCTTCTCTCATTAGAAAGCCATTATCTCTTGTTCTATCAAAAGAATGTTCCTCTCCAGCTTTCTTGGAGACCTCCTTCCAAGTACTGAAAGGTGCTATAAGGTCTACTGGGAGCCTTCTCTTCTCGAGGCTGAACAAGCCCTGCTCTCTCAGCCTGTCTTCCGAAGAGAGGTGCTCCAGACCTCTGATCACATTTCTGGCCCTCCTCTGGACACAGCATCCCAGATGAGGCCTTGTCAACTAGGAACACCAGAGCATAACTATTTTATTTAGCTCTAGTGCTGAATTGCTGTGATGCATTCTTAAACTACGTGTTTCTTATTCAAGAAGTCTGGTGTACATGCATACACTTCTCTCCATCCCCCCAAGCAGCTGTGTGGAATACAGCCGTGCTAGACAAGCAACATGAGATAACCTTCAGATACCACACAGAAAAATAGTGAGTTTTCATGTCTCAACAATACAACAGTGTCCAAAGCAAAATTACACCACGACACATTGTCCAAGACTTTAAAACAAATGCTTCACTTTTAACCGTAGTGGGGTTTTTTTAGCAAGAAAATACGTCAGTAAATAAAATTAATTTACATTTCCTATTCATACTTTTTGATAGGATTCATACATTCACCTTTTTAAAAAGATCCAGTGTCATGATCAAGTCTGAACTGGTCATCTCCTTTCACTAGGAGAAATTCATGACTGCATGTGAGAACTCATAACTGCAATGCAAATCTCCATACTTCAAAAGCTGAGGTTGAGAAAATACATTTCCCTCCTCAGCCTTCAGTTTTGACAACATGGTTAATAACTTGATAACTATGAATTACTACCATCAATCCAGTTTTGTTTTTCACATCATCCATAAGAACTCATGGTAAGTTTTTTTAGCTCTCTGAGTCTACGTGAAGTTTTTACAGAAAAGCATGTTGAACAAGCCAGTTCTTACTCTCTCAAAAAGCACTGCCAAGAGCCAGAAAAAGAAAAGGCAAAACATGACAAAGAACTGCCAACACACTGAAAAACACAAATAAAAAGCACTGCAAAATACTAGCATTATTTGTGGTGATTGGATTCTAGAGCTGTCCATCACATGATGACAAGCCTTGGTCATGATCAGCCATACAAAAAGAAATCAAAATGATTGTACAACCACTATCCACCTAGGGGATCAAAACTTTGGTTCTGCCCCCTTGTACAGATGCCACACAGAACTTTCTACATATTATTACAAATATTTTCTATTTTAAAAACTGCTTGATGTATAGATCACCTTACTAAATGACACAATAAAAATGCAGCAAACTTCATACAACATCAATTAATGGGACAATCACTACAGTTTATATGGACCAAAGTGACCACATGGAAGATCAAAAAAAATCAGGTATACAGGAATTTTTAAAAGTAAAAATAAGCTATTGAAAGTATGCAAAGCAGCAAAATGACTAAGAATTGCAGCAACACTGCAAATGTAACTGTAACATGACTTAAAGAACAAAACCTTCAAAATTACTGGATACTGAACCTAATCCAGTGAATGACACTCAGAATCATTTCATCCATGTGAGAAGATAAAGTGATTTTGCAATTTTCAGATTGCAAAGTATAAATTATTCCTAACTTAATTTATAAAGTTAAGTTATAATGGACTTGACACCAGCTCAACTCTTACTTGAAACAACCGTAACATATAGGAGGGATTTGATTTTTTATGTCTGCAGGAACTTACCAAGTGGAATGCCTTACTATCTGGTTTAACTTTATGTTTTTCCATATATTTGATAAGGCTGCAGTTGGTATACCTAGAAAAGGAAACAGAAGTGGTATTTCTAATATGCAAAACATTGATAATGCAAAGTTTTCCTGGTAGCCACAAAACATATTAAGAAGAACAGATAAGTCTCCCTGCAAATCCAATAAGCAGGGAAAAATCACAACCATCAACACCAGAGATTGCTTAAACATGAGAACTGCAGAAAGGCATGTTTCCCTCACATCCTTTTAAAAGCCTATCATACCCACACAAAGAACACACTTTTAACCCACATGCAGACAGCAAACTATCAATTGGATTTAAACATTCTGGTAACAATTTTACTACTATACTGTTTGATTCTGTGTATTTCTCATGACAGTGAAGACATATAATAAGCTCATCTGAATGTTCTCCTGCAACCTACAGGTTGCCACAAGAACAGTCCCATATTTACTTTTTTTTTTAAGAGAAGCTCAAAGAAAAGGTTTCTAAATGGTTGCAGTAGCATGGCAGATGCAATAAATGTATGTAACTATACAGCCCCAAATACCTCAGCACAGAAATCAGGCAACAGGGTGGCATTTTAAGCACAGGTATTAGCTTGTGGCACTGTGACAGCAAAGCTGAAGGGTATTTTCTTCTTTAGTCATTGTAAGCTACCAAGCTACCCTGGACACAAAACCTGACAATTACACCCACTGTTTGCTGGAAATAGTATAAGGTTACCAGACCCCTTTTAAGCAGCTATTACAGAAAATTATTGCCAGTAGCACAGATTTGGGAACAGCTGGGTTTTGACACACTGTACTTTGCAAATTTCAGAGCTGCATGGGGTCTTACTGGCATCACCTGTTTCACACCTGCCACCTTACCCTTTACAGCCTCTGGCTACTCTTCTGATCCACACCACCTCAACAGGCCAAGTTCACCATTATGAAACAACTTTATTTTTCATTTTTTACAATCTAAGTCATACCAATTCCATAGTGGTTGTTTAGCATCTACATAGAAAACAAGTTGAACTGCAAGAAATTTAGTGTAGGAAAGAGATATAAAATATGCTTTATTAAGAAAGCTCAACTCAGACTTACGTGTTTCTCCGGAAATCTTTCATTAAGGTTGAATGTTCTGGCATCTTTTTTATGTCTTCCCAATCTTTATCTGCAAAGCAGTATTAATTATTTTTTTTCCCTTTCTCTCTGAGTAAAACAAAGCATTTCCACGTATCTCCATAGCCTTGATATTTGTTTTTTTTAAATTCTGCTTCTCTAACCTTGCAATTACTTATCTCTTTGTACTCCCTAGCTCCTATTCCTTCATCACCTCTTCACAATAAATCATACCAACACCTAAGAGGTTCCAGCTGTGTACTGATTAACTCAAGAACTTGAAAAAAAGATGCCAGCTACAGTGGCCACAAAACAATGCTGAAGAAAAACACATCAGGCCTTGTCCTTGAACCCTTCAGGACTGTTATTTAATTTATTTAGACAAAGCTGTGATCTCAGGACATGAGTACACAGGACTCCAGCAAACCCTGTCTCCTTCTAAGGGATTCTCTGTTCTGACAGCACTTTTAGTTACAGTAAACTGCCCAGATATACTGTTATTAAACAAAAAATTAAGAAAAAAATAAAGTTTGCACACTCAAAATGAAGAACAATTCACCTCAATGCAGACCAAGGCCAAAATGGATTTTAAAATAAAACAAAAAACTCACTACCAGCACCTAGCCTCAAATGTCTTAAGCTCCAAGGCTGAATTCAAATCTTTAAGTCTAATCACTACTGCAGAACACCAAGTTTAAAAGCATTAAATAAATAGAGATAATTATTTAATTATTACTTAGTTAAACAGAATATTCTCCTCTTTCCTATCCCATAGACATGAGAAACTGTTTCAGATATGGCAAATGTCAATTAAAATGCAAAAAAAATTGCTGCAATTGAATTAAAAGCATTTCTTGATAAAAACCAAAGAACTCCAAAGATCAAACGCAGACCATTAGAAAGGATTTATTAATCCAATCAGAAAACCAAAATGAGAGTATGATCTACTTATATAAGCTATACAGAACCAATGTAAAACCCAAATGAACTAAGAAAAATATAAAAGGGTAAAATTCTAGTTCAAAAGCAGAAGGGGACAGTATTGCTTGAAGAAGCAAAACTAAGGAGACAATATGCAAAAGCAACATTTCTGTGAATCTCATACAGCAGTACAGAAGCAATGAAGTACATACACACCAAAAAAGGCAAAAGCAAAAATAAGAGCATGTTTAATAACAAAATTCTAGAACCACCACAAACATAGAGACCACAAAAGTCATGTGAAAGGAAGAGATAAGTTCAGGGGGAAAAAAAAAAAAAAACAACCAAAAACATAATTAATAGTGGAGCAGGGAACACAAGCAGTGAGGAGAAAGATAAACAAAAAGTAAAAATAAGGCCCCTGCTACTCTGACTCCTGCAATCATGTGAAAACTAGAAGACAAAGTATTAACTGAAGAAGCAAGGTAGCCTGCATAGAAACAAAATATGACCAACACTGAGAGGAAAATGCAACAAGTGATATCCCCACAGTAATTTGTTTTGGTTCATACAATCAGTTTTTTCTTCCGGTTTGGAATAAAGAAATTTTTTCTATACCATCAGCTTTCCACCAGGGAAAAAAAAAATCAATACCCTCCATCACTCCCAAATGCTATATTTAACTGGCATGAGTTAAACAAATGCATAATATTCACTAAATATATATTTTTGCTTGGTTTCATAAATCATGAGTCACCTTCCAAATCAATAATCAGTACTGAAGCAATGTAGAAATATTCCTTCTCATTTTTAATCACCCAGCATTAAATACAGTCTTTTGAAATAATAAAGCATTGGTACATGTATACACAAAGATAACCCTATCATTAATAAAAGGGAAAATATCTAATTTGATCAGTGGATTCTAGATTTATAACTCATGTAATAAAGATTGTGTTTGAACAGCTTTGTTGCTTTGATCAGCTGCCACCTTCATATGCAAAGAAAGCAATATGGATATCTTTCTTTGAACAGCAGTGATAAAAAATACAGTATGTACCTGCAGGAAATCCCATTACATTGAATATTCTGTCCAGCTGGTCATGGTGATAAGGATTACTAGTTTTGATATCTTCTTGCCGACAATGGAATATTGGCTCTGATGTTAGCAGCTCTGCAAATATACACCCTATGGCCCAAATATCTTTAAAAAAGGAGAACAGAAATAAAAATCACAACAAATGAATCTTTCCAAAACCATATGGATGAGGTAGAATGTTAGTGTTTATCAGAGATACGGTCAAGTTTCTATTGTAGAAGTGCAATACTTCCTCATAATACTTTCTTTTAGCTTTGAATGGAAGTACCCAATTCAGAAACTACACAGGAGCTGAGAGAACAGCATATGAGTTTTTGTGGAGTTTTTGAAGTGTAGTTACCACATTACATTGTAAATAATTAATCTGGTTAAGAATAAAAGTGAAGGAAACTATTGGGGTAATGGTCAACACACAAAACACAAAGAAAGTAAAGCCAACCAGCATCTTGCCCTTTCAGTGCCACGCTGTCCTGGCCAAGAAATGTGCAATCACTGATCAGCCAAGTTTAAGTAGGAAATTACTCCAAAAACACAAGCTGAAAACTAGCAGTGTTGGTATAAACCAAATAATACCTTGAAAGAGAGTAACATGAAAATTGCTACAAGCCCACACACCTCACAACTTTTCCATAACATTCATTAAAAAAAACACCCCAAACCCCACAACCCTTCTCTTCTCACTGTTGCTTTCCCATCTAATAATCAGCTCGCCTGAATGTTCCCAGTTGTTTTCTCAATTCTTTCCTAGTATATACAAACACAATTTTTAACTCAAAGTGGTGCTATACTGAGCCTTGAATGAACAAGGTCATAAACAAGGACAAAGGCAAATAATGCAGACAGCGTTAACTCCATTACTCAGTGTTTTTAGACAGTCATTTTTTATCTATACTGAAAAAACTATGTACTAAAGGCTATGACTGCCCATGCAGTTTCACACGCTGCAATCAGAAGAAATAGCAGGAAAGTGAGGGGACATGCAAATACAGCAAATTAAGCAGGTTAAAGGAACATATAAAAAAAGTATCTGATCTATAAAAGAAACAATAGTGTTAACAGAAAAGTAAATAAGAATTAATTTAAGGTACAAACATTAGAAATGCTGACAGAAACAAAGATATGATCTTAAAAAAAAAGAAAACAAGAAAAAAAGACTTGAGTTCTGAGGAAGACTTTCAGGTTACAGAAACAACAACACAGTATGCTGACATACAACCTCCGTGACTGTGCAAAGCAGAGTAGCTGCTAAGGAAGTCATTTCCTCCCAGAACTGGTTGCCAGCCTTTAACACATCTTTTAAACCTCTTTTAAAACCATCTTTTAAACCAGGCAGCAAGAGAAAAACTTCCCAGTGCTCTTCCCTTCAGTCTCTCTGCCTTCCACAGCAAAGCTGATCAGTGCAGTAAAAGTGAATCTAATCTCCCTGCAGTTTGCTGCTGGGTTGTTCCCCTGTTCTACAGCCCACAAAAGCTCTGGCCATCTGTCATCTGTCTTTGAAAAAGACACAGAGAGGCCGAAATACAGCTTTAATTTTACATTTTAGCTTCAGTGCAGCCACTATATTCTCCATTCTGTACATTCCTTATTTCATATATTTATTACACTAGGTAATAACCTCTGCAATAAATCTAATGCACTGTGCCTCACAGTCATCCTAATATGAATTCTACTAGCAGTTCAAAGATGCTTCCATACTTTTTATAGCCTCTAACAGCATTTATGAAAGTCCTGTGTGAAAGCCACAAACTTAGATTGCATTGCAGGGCATTTGGAGCCAAAACCCAGCAATGTATTTAATTTCTATATATAGCCTGAGACCCCAGTAAACTAATCAATTTGTCAGAGATTAATGTTTCGTCAAGAAACAAGTAACATACCTTTAATTCAGCTACTGTCCTTTGACCAATTTATCAAAGCTTTAATATTTGGGTACAGTTTACATAAAGAACAAAACAGTACATTTTTGTCCAATTTACTTACCAATAGCTTTGGTATAATGCCTTGCTCCAAGAAGCAACTCTGGAGCTCGATACCAGAAGGTTACAACTACTGGATCCAAGTCTGCTAAAGGCTTCAGAGGTGAATTAAATAATCGGGCAAAGCCCATGTCAGCTGCAAAATTCAAAGAGAGATGCTTTAAAATTTGAGGGAAACTAACAATCTTTCTTTTTCTTTTTTTTTTTTTTTAACAAACTGATTTGAGTTTACTTGTTAGTACTATCATCACTCCTAAATAAAATACAAAGGCAGACTGTAGCAGATACGAACTCTCTGAGCAGATTTTCTTTCTGTAGAAGTTACTGGATGGCATCACCTATGAAGTATATCATTATAAATCATTACTAACATGAGTCATTTACAACAATGAATTAACCATTGTTCTGAAGAAGTGCATCAACTCCTCAGGACACTGGTAAATCCTGACTCATTTTACCTGATGTTCTCTGGTAAAATACTCCCATTATTACAGGATGTTTTTTCACAAAGCAGCAATTTTTAAAGTGAGCAAAATGCAGATTCTGCAAAGGTTAGAATGATTTATAATACATACGTGCACATGACAAAATCTCCCTCTTCAGGAAGTTAGCTGTGGCAAGACATACTTCACACAAAAACAGCACCTAAGCCTACAGCATCTGCCTCCCTGCTGATTTGCTATTTCTATCAAGATACATTTCCAATATCAATATACCAGTGCTGAATACCATTCAGACTATGATTTTAAAGTTTTGGTTGTGGGCATTATATCATTAAAAACTGCTTTCTAGAATTTGTAGTATACAACTGCCGAGCAAGTTGTCTGAACAACTAAATCTAAGTCATACAAGAAAAAATGGGCAGAGACTAAAATATGCAGCTTCTCCCATGAAATTGCTTTCCTGACCCACCAAACCCCAAATCCCAAGACAGAGTGACCCTATCATGTAGGGATATTCATATGCTGAGAAAGACTTGAATGAAATGAGATGAGTAGCTACCCTGAGGGAAGAGGACCTACATGCTATAGCTCAATGAGGGAATACTGCAGTGTAAATATGGGTCTCTAACTTGACTATACAATCCTTAATTATTTTTTCATATGCATTCCTATTTATGATTGCTTTAATGCATTTAAAAAGAGAAACATTTTACAGTTTTCTACATTAAAATATCAATTACTCAAAATTGGTCAAGTCACTAATAACTATGAATAGTAAGGAAAATTGTTGGCAGAAAGTGAATTTATGACACAAAATGACACAAAAAGCCTATAAAAATTATTTTAAGTTAAATACCAGTTATGTATTTTTTAGAAAAATTAGTTATACTGGAAAAGTGGAAGCCCTTGGTATGTGTATAACTTCTGCATTCACTGCTGTGGCAATCTTAAGAAAATAAGAAAAAAGAAATCTGCATTTTGATAACACACTTTAAAATTCAAGGTTCCCCTCCCTCTTTCCCTGCTGGGAATGGATGGCTCAGAGGACTGGTGGCCCAATACAGAATCTTTCACCTGTCCATTAACAGAGTCTGACTTAATTTAATTGTTTACTAACTTATTCTCAAATTAATTCAAAACTATAAATTAAGAAATAAATGGGTGGTCTATGTGCAATTACTAGCAAGTAGTTGTGTACAGCAAATATCACCACCACTGTTGAAAGTGAGTCCAGAGGATGACCTACATGCTCTGTTTCGGAAGAAACCCTCCATGAAGAGTAAGGTAATACAAAGAACTTTTCCCTTCTGCTGTCCGTGCTGGACCTGTTTTCTGTGCAGACCTCAATCCCTACTGCCAACCTTAAAAGCTCAGAAAGGCATTAAAAACTTTCAGAGTAGGATCTGCAGAAGCATTCAACCCTGGCCCATCACTCCCTGGATTCCAAAGGACAAGGGAAGGCCTAGAGCAGCATTGAACGCTCCCAGAAAATCCTACCCTGAATCATCCTACTAGTGACTAACAATATAGTTGAGATCAACAAAACAGTAAGAGAACAGAGCAACAATGCAGAAGAGTAACCTCACAAAAGAAAGCCAGAGGGAAGTGAAAAAGATGAACTAGCTTTAAAAAACCCTTCCAAATGGGGCTGCATTACCATAACAAATATAAGCAGGAGGTGCATTAGTAGCCTGCTATTACAGCACTGCCACGATAATGCATGGCCTTGTACAGTTTATTATTGTTAGACTACTGTTAATTTTTATTTATGTATTTAGTTTAAAACAATTGAACTTCTACAAATCATCCTCTCACTGCAAACAGTAACTCCCACGAGAAAATGTTACAATAGTGTGGAAGTGTTGGGTCCTTTCTAACCTGGTACGCCCCAGGCTAGGCATTTAGCATTAGCTATTAGCTCTCACTAAATATTTCGGATGGATTTTTGTGGTTTCTGCACTTTTAAGATCCCTTGTGTTCATCTCCAAGGGACCTGCCTACTCCTTCAAAAATATTTTGTAGGCTGTATGCCATCTTTGATTCCATTATAAGATTTAAGGTTTGTAGCAATGAGTAGTTCCCTATTTAGATTTTTATAAGCAGCAGCAAGATGTCATGGCATTAGAGGTAAATGGAGGAAATTATAAAATCCCATTTCTTTCTCCTCCTTTCCTCCTAGCTAGCTGTCATCTTTAACCCCACATCAAAATACCCCACCCCACACAAACACCCACTTATGCAAAATATAATGACATTTTCCACTTTTTATTGATGAGGCTACAGCATTTCATTGACAGAACTGGTACATGGGGCTAATATGATGAAGCCAGTCACTCAGAAAACAGCATTTAGGCAATGTGCCCAGGCACACACTGGTATTACAGTGACTACTTTAGGTGGTACAACTGCACCTTCAGAACATTCTATCTTAAATGCTACACTGGGACTTATCAAAGATATAAACATACCAATTTTTACTCTTCCTCGCTCAGGACCTTCACCCATAACTAAAATATTAGCAGGTTTCTGTGGAAAAAAAAATAAATATACAATACATATACCACGATAAACCTAAACATTAGTCTCTGAAAAGTTAATTAAGCTTTGTTTTGCCAGTTTTAAACCAACTTTGTTTTGATAAAAATGACAAGTTTCTCTGTCACAGTAACGCTGTGCAAGGACCCCGACACAGGCTCTCCCTGACTGCATCTTCCTCACGTTTCTTCTGGGCACAGCTGTGCTGCAGCAGCGCACTCCCTGCTGACACCCTGGTGTCTGTCCTCAACGCCCACGCGCCGGCAGCCACCGAGCCGCTGGGATTTCTACCCAAATTGCCCTAGGTCCTTTCAGTGGGAGACAGTCCCACTGCTGCCCACCACCCCAACCACTGGGATGGGAAACCAGCTCTACAGCAAGTTTTGCCCAGGGTTATTAGGCACATTTGCAGACACATTGCACATAAAAATACACAAGTGAGATACAGATGAAACATTACCATATCACTTGATATTGGAGAGAGCACTCATCTAAATTCTTCCTATTTAGAAGTGTTTACCAATTCACACAGCTGCAAAACTGGAAAGCACTGCCTTTATGTTATTCTTCTGTCTTTCCTTTGTTTCTTTTACTATGGAGGCAAATTAAAGAACTGAGCTAGAGTTTGGCTGGTTACAAACATAACTCATAATCCTCTATTTTCTGCTGTCCTGTTTCCCATAACCCATTCTCAGCATCTGTAGTCACAGGATTCCTCAACTCCTAACACAGTTTATATAATGAAACCTACAGTGCTTATTTGGAGGGGAAAAAAAAGGAAAGAAACTCACAACTAAAGCTGATAATGTATGCCAAACTTGTTCTCAAATGGAATGATTTAGATATCCATTCATTCTGTAAATTCTGGACAAAACAGGGATTCCTATTCCCTATTCAGTTGTGACCTGTAAGATTGTAATAAGGCTGAGTTATAGCTCTTGCTTTGCTTTTCCAGTTCAAATTGATCTGAAGGTAAGAGTACCTGAGCAAAACAGCTTAGACCACCTAAAAGTTAATGTAATAAATCCTAGTATCTATGTGTGATTTTCTAAACACATTCTAAGATATTCTCAAGCCTTCCTGAATCTATCAGGCTCTAATGTAAACACACATTCAAAGAGGCAGAAGACCACAATATGATCTCAAACTAGAAGTAATTGCTATCATGTAAAAACAAGGCAGAAAAAATTAGTACTCAAGCAAAAATTTTCCTTGAGAAATTAAATTATTATTGTTAATGAAAGACTGCAAAATGGATTTCTGAAACTCTACAATCCTTGCACATAATATGTAAAAAGAATCTGAGGTGTTGCATTTCTGAGAACAGGTTAAGGACAGAAGATATCATCAAAAATGTGGTCAAAAAAGGTAAGATATACTTCATTGTCTTTCCAACAGCAAGAACAACAGATCCAGCTTATGCTGTATTAGCGCTGTGATTTCCAGACGAAATTGTTCCCCACACCACCACCACCCCCTTTTGCTTTTTTTTAAATAAAGGCATACACTCCAGATAAGTACTGCTTCAACATTAAAAAATGCAGAATGTGGGCACACAGCTCTCAAAGCATTCCATTTAGATTGCTTCTATAAAAGTCCTAGAAATAAACAAACAGCATACATCTTTAAATTCATAGTTAGTGCTGAACTTTATGGCAATTCAATCTGCTAGGTAGGAAAACACATAATTTCACAAAAGAAATCTTTCTTTTGTTACACTGACTCAAAGAACAAATCCACACCTTTTACAAAGCCTGCTTCAATATATATGGGGTGTTAAGCTACATGTCTAATTACCATGTTTTCATTAGAGTTAACAATAGATTATACAGGCACTAGAATTCCTGAGATATAAAATACATGGACATAATACATAAAGTACCATTTTCCCCCCTTCAAGTTCACAGGTTGATAACACTCTACAAAAATGCTTTTAACATCTTTGTTATATTTTCACCTTAAAATACTTTCCTGTTTGGATTTTGGTAAGGACAAGAAGTCCTATTCACACAAAGACTGTATTATAGCATATGACTAATCAGCACAGCACTGGGTAACAATTCCTGCACCAAAGATCTCCTACCCAAAGGTCAAGGCAGGTAGAGATGAGAAAGCACAGTAAGACAGTACTAGTCAACAAAGTAAGTATCAACAGCTTGATTCACACTCAAATTTCAGAAGTTACAGAACATACTTAACAATAGAGACAATTTAGAAATCTGTGTAGGAGTATTCTAAAGCCACAAAATAAAAAAGAACCCTCAGTTGGTCTGGAATATTCAGTTCACCTTTTTCTAAAGTCACAAGTTCTTCACAGAAACAGCTCTCTTTGGAACACAAGATTTTTCCTACAGACAAAAAATATTTATGTAGTCACATCACTGTAAAAATACATCACAGTTTAAAAAAAAAGTAAATTCGATGTCTTATTCTGGAAGCTTCCATTTCTAAAATCCCTGTATGCATAGACTAGAACAACATTTTTAGTTCAAAAAATTTTCCAAACAAGACCATTCAACTTAAATTCAATAGGGGGATATCTACTAGAAATCAGTATAGGGATAGTATTGATATACCCAAATACTATGTATTTTGACTAATCCCTGAAAAACACTGAAGTCCCCTAACAAAAGTGAATACATGTGTCAGGAATTATTGTTACGCGTCTTTTAATCGAGTCCACTATTTGGAGGGAAAAAAACCTGAATTGCTCCCCAGATTTGTCTTTCTGGGCAACTCATTACACACTAGAAATTTATTTGCAAAGAAAAAGAAGCAGTCATTAGAAACAGAAGGAAGAAATTTGGACAAGCATTAGTTTAATTTGTTAATTTTCAGTTTAATTCTAATTATCCATAGAAAATTGAAGTAGAAACTGCTTATTCAAATCACTTGGACTGAGCAAGTGAAGCAAAATCTTTTAGCAATTTTTATACTGTATTCTGAAAATACTCTACTTTAAAACAGGTATATTTTTTTTATAACTACAAATTACCAAGTAAAGTCACTAATTTTTGTACTAATAAAGGCATAATTACTTTTGCCATTCAGTAAAATAATTTGTGCATGCCAGACAAATGCAAATGAGAAACCTGTCATGATCCTACACCAAATGTAAAGATCCACGCAGTGATGTACAGCTGAGTATTTCAGAGACCCAACAAAAGTATCTGGCAATCCCGTAGAAATAAATTCAAAAATCACAATCACCCTTCTTCTCCCAAACCCACCTCAGCAGCAGGGGGAAAATTCATTCTCATGAAAGAATGACCTTGTGACAATGGCACAGCACGAAATCTTATCTTGTCCTATATTTGGCTTTGAAGGACTCTTCCTTATGATTCCTGGACAAATTCTCATCTTGTGTATTTAATCACTATTACTGCTGAAAAGGGAATAATGATCTCCACTGATATATCTTTAGGTACTTCTAATTTAACAATTATTTGCAAAGTGCAAAAAGAAATTCTAAAAAAGCAGATTAATTTCAACCAAGGGAGGTAAAAACCCAAAGAGGTTCACAGATCTGTGAAGAACTTGAGACAGTCACCTTCACCCATCTGTCTGATCTCACACAATACTGCTCATGTTCTGATCCTGAAGTCTCTGGTGATGAACAGACACAATTTCCATGCAATCTTCTCTCTTTCTTCTCCATTGCAGTGTTTTTCCTTTCCTTCTAACACAACAGACAAGCTGTCCCCTTGCTTCTTCTCTTCTTCATTAGCAGAAGGCACAGACAACCACTCCTTCACTGCAAGAACTTCCTACAATTCCTGGGACAAACATATCTCTTCAGTCCTATCACCTACATTAAAAAAACTCCCAAAAACTCTCTCCTGCTCTGTGTTGCCTAGTAGGCTATTTTTTTTTCTGGATCCGTGCTCATTCTTGCTGATTTCCTCTAGCTGTTCTACCTCGGGCCACCCATTTCTTTGAACTCCAGTGTTCCAAATTACACACTGCTCCTGCTGAGGCTTCACTAATGCTAAATGCAGTGGAGGGATTGTTTTACATGCCTTGCACAGCATCTTCCACTTCGTACGATCCCAGTATGGTATCCTGCCTCACTGCATAAGGGTATTGATTCATGTTAAGGTTACCAGCCATGCATTTTCTTCCTATCTTTTTGGCAGGACTACTACTTGGAACTAACATTGCAGTCACATACTGCTTCTTGATATATACTGAAAATGTTTGTGTTCTTTCACACAGGGGAAACTAGACCTCAGAACTTATCTGAATTGCTGTTTTGAAGGCAAAAATGCAAACAAAATTAAAATTATACCAGTCTGTGTCATGAGGAGATGTGACAAAAAAGAAAAAAATCCATCATTCTTGCTGCTCAGAGGAAGTTACTGATAGGAGCAGGAGATGATTATTTATTCCAAGTCTGTATACTAGGTATCTGGAAATCCTAGGACATTGTCGCACGCTCCTGGAAAAGTATTTTGGTGTTAGGCCCTCCTTTCACTAAGCTTTACTCACCAAAGCAGTGAGGAAAGAACTGTGCATTTTTAGACAGCTTAGCCATTGCCATTTTTGATACTTAGGACTTTAAGCATCAAACCAGGTCTGCAGGAACTATTACTCCACATAGGTTTTGCTACTAGTCTGTTTCTTAAATCACCAGTTTTCAAAGACTGATACCTGTATTTAAAATCAGTGAGTAATCTAAACTCCTTTGAATTACCTATTATGGTATTACAATGTTGATGCTACCTCCTCCTCATCCATGTTATTAACTTTTTGCAACATTTCTATATATATTAATGAACAGACTCATACTCTTTACAAATCCTTTTAAATGTACCTTTTAATAAAGTTTTAGTATAATCCCAACCAATTTTCATTTGGATAACCCAATACTTACGACTTAGGCTCCTAAACCATTACTCTCTAGAGGATTCACAATGATGGGGTGAGTCACACCAGTGATATTTGTTAACTGCTGGTATTTGTGCATCCTTACTGGCTGTGAGACCAGTTTACAGAACTGGCCATGCCATCCATTTCCACCTGTGATGAGCCATGATAATTTATAAGAACATAATAATGGTTTTCAATTTAGAAAAAAAGAGCAGGTTAACTTTAAAAGAACAATACTAGGCAAAGGGCTTTTATCCCTAAATTATTTTGCTTTTGCAACTATGACCTCAACTATGATTCTATTATGATTTATAGTGAATGACTTCTTTATATTTTAGATTTCAAAGTATCATACTAAACAATATAGGAATTATAATCTACATTAAACAATATAGATTTAAAAACACAACACCACAATCATAACTGAACTTCTTCAACTGTATGTGAGCAAGTGCCTGTGAAGCATGAAACACAAGTTAAAAATGTCTTGCTGAGAAGAAAAAAATCAAAAAGGTCTTGAAAGACAACTGCAAGGGCTTAGCAAGTTGAAGTCTGCTCAGAGGAGCATTTTTGTGGCACAGTGGTAGAAACTGCAATATACTGATGTGGTTTATCTCTTCCCAGTCAGGTCCTCTGACAAGAAAGCTGTGCAGCAAAACCTTCTGGCCTTCAGCTTGGCTTGCAAAATTCACACCACATCTCAAGGTCTCTCAAAAGATTCTATGTTTATACTTCTTCCGGCACATCTCTAACAACCTTGTTGATCTTCAAGCAGTCATACCCAACATCAAAATATTTCCTTATTATCAAGAAGGAATGATCCCTTGCATTCTTAGGGACTAGAACTGTCCTTGATCGGTTTAGGGTTAGAGAAAACTTCATTTTCATTCCAAAATGATTCCATTTTTTTTCCACTTTGAACAAAACTGACTACTTCAATACTAAATAGTACTCTAGCACAATAGCAGTGACAATACAACCTTATTCAAATGATAGTATCAGCACTTTTCTGAAGTTAATTGCTTTCCTTGAATTCAAAGATGTGCATTTTCTTTTGCAACTGATTGGGGCTTTAAAATATACTATAATCAAAAGACCACCACAAACACTGGTGAAAACTATGGCTCCACAACATGTATTAAATCTAAATTTTAAAATATTTTTTTTGATTACAGAACACATGAATTGTAAAAAGCACTGGAAAATTAAGAAAGCCTATTTTAATGTAATACTTCCTGTTAATTATCTTCTTATAAAGAACATCCCAGAGTTCTTTAAAATAAATAAATTGAGCATCTAAATAAAATAATCTTTAAAACTAAGAGCCATTAAAATTACCAGTAACAACCAAACAAAAACAAACCCCTAAATTATCAAAGCACACATGTCCAAAAAATTTAGAAGTACAGGAAGTATTTGGATAGGATGGAAAATAGAGGAATGCTGTATCTATGCCAAGGGGGCCTTCTGCTAGCTACCATCAAACATATTTTATCTCTGTTTTAGCCTGATGAAAGCTGTTAGTCACACTACTATGTTTTTAGGCTCTGAACATACTCCAAAAATTTTCTTTCACTGCTGTCACTCAATAACTGCCAACTTGGGGCACTGTAACTTATTAAAAGCTTCCACACTGCCTAATACACAGACTTTTCTCACTTTCACAGGAACTGAATTCAAGCTGAATAAAAAAATCATTACTCTTTTCAGGCCAACTCTTTCACTCCCTAGAAATGTCAGCACAAGCAGCAGGGCGTGACTTTCTGTACTAAGCCTCAAAACAAGGAAAGGTGGATATCATAGGCAAAAATACTACTATAGCAGGAAAATCTACCGTGTCAAATACCATTAACACATAATTCAAAAGTGTAGTAACCAACTTAATGCATTAAAATGTACAGTCCTGAAGAAATGTATTTCCTGTGGGTTTTGCTACAGCAGCAATTACTCTGTCCATAGGTTAGAATGACTCTGGATGCTGTGAACACATCAGAGCAGGATCAAATGCAAGAGGAAACACGCTCTGAAACTAGTTTTTAGATACTATGTTATTCTATGTATAATTCCATCTCCCTTTTAAATTCAAAGTTCTGCCTCACAAGAAAGGATTTAAAATGTGTAATAAAAAGCCTGAGTGTCACTTTTGCTCAGTAATTTCATTGGAGTAGTTTCCGTGGGGTGACAGGCATTGAGAAGTACTGTAATCTCACATATCCCAAAACTTTCACACTAAGGCAGAAAATTATGTTATTTACTCTTTGGTTTGCATGTAGCTGTGATAACCCTTGACATTTTCTTTAAAAGCCCTATTTTGATGTTGGTTTTAATTTAAATAATACTTTCATTACTTCCATATCACCCTACTTGTATGGACTATAAACAACTCTTCCCTGTTCTGGATTAAGAAAAAATACCAAAGGTGAAAAGCTTACATAACTTACTACTATGCACTTTCCAGTGGTTGCATGTGCTTTGCTTGTGTTAGAGCACTTTTGTGCACAGAACAAATACAGTATTTCAAACTTTATCCCACGTATCTCCTTCTGCATCACTCATATTCACAGTAAGACAGATGAAATTGGGAGTTCATAAAGAATAAGCTTTTACATGGGATAAGTGTGTCCTATTCATAATGTTACTTTAAAACTCCTTGGATTAGAGTTACTCAAAGGACTGTTTTCTTATAATTTTTCCTCTATAACATTAATAGAGATAATTCATACAGGAAACAGCATTTTCTTTGTACAGCAGACTGCAGTTGAAACACTTATTATGGCTATTTCCTATATTTTGAACAATCCATATTCCTACCTTTCACAGCATTTCATGGTGTAATAACTTTTCCACAACCTTAACTAGGTACTTAGCAGTGAAAAATTCAACAAAGCTAAAATTCAAACTGCATTTAGGTGTCCCTAAAATCACACCCTAGGGTTTTTACTAAATCCTGCTAAAGGGTTTTTATTGACTAAATTTACTTTAAAGGTACATTTGTGATCAAAAAGCTTCTGGTCCTCCATACTTCTCTTAGGTCAGAACCACAAGTTATGCTGGTATTTTTTCCAGCTGGCTAGTACAGCTCATCACCTTTACAGCAGGAATTAGATCTGAAGTTTCTAGCATGCCTTTCCTCTGCAGAACTCTTACCTCTATTTGTATTTACATATATAAATATGAGAATTCCTGCAGCCAGTTTAGCGTAACTACTGAGATGACTGAGTGTGCCTTTAAACAGGGAAGGATTACTTACATTACTCTTTCCAGCACCACAATCAAGTATCTGGCCATCTTGAAAAGCCAGCACATGAAAAAAAAGGCTAGTAACAAAAGAACAAATTTACAGCTACAGAAAAGAAAGAAATGTAATATAGTCTGCCCAGTAGCTGATGAATTTTCATCCCTCAATGTGTCATATACATGCAGATAGATATAAGTAATCATCTACGAATTATATTCCTGGTGTAATATATTACTTACATTACACCATTCTACTTCAGTTATCAATTTACTTAAATGACCTGGAATTTTAAAAAGTAAAAATATTTCTAAGCTTCAAAAAAAGCAAAAGAAGTATTTCAGCATTTGTCCCTGGTTCAACTACCAATACACTTCTCTCAGTACACATGCCCTCCTCTACATAACATTTGCTTTTCATGACATTTGAAAGAAACAGTCTGCTTTGATACCGCATCTTTTTATCAAATGTACCTGAAATTTGCTATCAGATACAAAGGTCACTCGAGGAAACTAAGAACCAGCATGCCCAGGTAAGCTGTGTCTCCTCAAGCAATCACACAGTATCAACAGAACAGCAGAATTTTCTTTTTATTATACAACATGCAACACAACTTGCATTTTCTAAACTATTTTTTTTCCTAGAGACTGTAGAAGCCATGCTATCATTTGGCATATGTACAACTCTAAAGCACCACTTTGTTTCCAGCTTAGAAATCAATATGCAATATGAAGACACATGTGTTTCTGGTGCTGTAATTAAATGCATATTCCACCAGACAAGGATAAACTTCCCAAAGGCACAGAAAAGGCCTGTATTGATTACATACCCTGTAAGGTAAAGATGCAAATGGTTATAAAGATCAGTTTTGAAACATTCAATTTAGTCCTGAAGGGCTCCAGAGAAATGAGGCAAAATAGTCAAATTTGGAATTTCCCTTTTGCAACAGTTTTCACTGCCTTTTAATGGTCCAAGACCGCTGGTTAAAATTATTCCATGTACAATGATGAAATGTCAGGAAAAATGATAGAAATGTCAGGGAAAAAAAAATTGTCTGCTTCCATTGCTTCTTGTGTCTGACGGTTTTGCAGCAGATAATGCAAAAAAATGTCACTAAAACATCATAATCAAGTAATCCAATTTTACGTCTACAAATCCTCATTGTGCTTGTCTGTCCCTAGCATATCTGGGAGCAGTTCAATAAGCAGTCTTACTTTTCTGTTTACTTCCTGCACCTTGCACTTCTTTCATGTAGAAGTCAACAATGATTTCGGAATGCCGAATTCAGAAACTTTACCTGCATTTTCTCTAGGCAACAACAGTGTCTAAGTTCTTGTCTCTAAGTTTGGTCATATCATTGGCTTGGTAAATTAGCAAAGCCCCTCTTATAATACATATATTGTTCCAACTTGACCTTCCCTTTAAAATTTGGACAAAGACTGTATTTACTCTAGTTTCAAAACAAGATATATTCATCAATGAAGAAAAAAAATTGTTGTCAGTATTACTGCCAGTTTTAAACATGAAGGTTATGAGAATTGCAATTTATTACGACACAGGATTAATTATTTTGAGAATTATTTATGGTAAAGAAATACTGAGCTAACAAGAAGTAAAACTAAATTTAGGTTCCATCAGAGAAAACCTAAGTCAGTACCCCAGACACAATGATATAGTCAGACCTTTTGGAAACACCTGCTGAAGATAATGAAAGGCTACCAAAAATTACAGATAGGGTTGGACTTGACAATCAAGCAAATGGGGCTTTGAATAAAAGCAGCAGTCTAAGAGAGGTAGATTTGAAAAACCTGTACCTGGAATAGAGATTTCTGACCTTTCCTTGCATCCCTGCTTTCACTTAAATCAAGAAAATAAATGAGCTTTTCACTTGAAATCAGAAAAATATCCATCAAATGTTCCCCTATTTGGCACTTCATCTTTTTATAAATTGGAATCTAACAGCATCGTGTGACAAAAGATTGTCAAATAACTTTTTGGACTAATTTAGCATTTTTGCTAAACACCGGTTGCTTGGATAAAAATTTTCAAGTGTTATCTGTTGATCTCATGTTCATAAATCTTGGAGTCTGTACTATTCTTTCACAATCCTTACTTAAAACTTGTTAAATGGCCTTGCATTTTCTTTTAAGTCCTAAGGCTAAAGACGATCAACCTGTAAAAAGCTATGAAAGATTACATTCAGATTCAAAATTGCTTGAAAGAACACAGCCTGAGAATTAAAACAAAATAAAATCTTTTCACTACCTTTAAAGATTGATTTACAAAATCACCAGGAAGTCTTGCAGTGAAGGCCCAAACACAACTGGAAGAACAGACTGAATAGTTTATTTTCATTTATATTTTCCATTTGATCTCAGTAATTAGAACCTTCAGCAAAGAATGAAAAATAGAGGCCTAATAGCTTAAATCTTGGGTATAACTTTCTAGAGATATTGCCATTACACAAATGTTTCATACCAAACAACTGATGATCCAGTAGAAGTATATATTTCATTTTTTGAACACACAGCTTCCAAAAAGGCTTTAGGGAACACATCACCTTTTTCCTCAGGAAAAGAAAATGGCACCATGTCATACCTCTCATCATACTGCAGTCAAGATACATTGCAAAAATGTCCTGCTGCACTTCATAGATTTCACTGTTTTCTTCACACTGTTCATTATTCCTTGGGAGCTATTTGATCTTTTATACTCATCTTACACCTGCTCCCACATAGCCCACCCTTTGTACCTCTTCTCTTGATTTGTCATGAGCTGGATTTTAGACTTTGAAAGAAAGAGCAGTAATTGAATTTTTCAAGACAAATCAAATGGTGAAGATACAACTGATGCACTGAATGGCTGAGGCTGGAAGGCATTGCTGGAAATCATCTGCCAGCTTGCTGAAGGTGTGCTCCATCTCACTGTTCAGGCTACTAATGATGGTGTTAAACAGCACTGAACTCAGAATAAGCCCTTGGGACACTCCACCAGTGACTGGTGTCCAGCTTAACTTGGTGGCACTGGTCACAATCCTTTGAGCCCTTCAACTCATCCTGAGTTCAGTGCCCTTCAGTGTGCACTTCCCAGTGTGTATTTCATTAGCTTGTCTACAAGTATGGATGGGATGCAGAGCTGAAAGCCTTACTAAAGTAAGCAACATCCACCGCTGTTAGCCCATCCAAGGAGCTCGTCCCTGAAGGCTTCCAGATTGGCCAAGCACAATCTCCCCTGCATAAAAATCCATGCTGACTACTCTCAATCACCTTGATATCTTCCAAAGGTTTGAAAACAGCTTCCAGGAGGCTGTGATCTATCACCTTTCCAGTGACCAAGGCGAGAGTGACTGGGAATGTAATTTCCCAGACCCTCCTTGAAGACTGGAGTGACATTTGCTCTCTTCCCCTCAGGAGCTTCCCCTGATGGCTATGACCTTTCAAAGAGAGTGGTCTCACAATTATTTGCATATAAGAATATGAAGCACATGATTTGATGTATATTTATGGGCTTCTCTATTGTGAATTCAAAGATCTTTCACTATTTTTCCACCTACAAGGCTGGTAGCACTGCAACAATATGCTCTATTTCGACCTTTAGATCTGCATTTGTACAAAACTGACAGACATTACTCAGTCAAAATTTTCACCTAACAAGCTATTTTTTTGGGGTTTTTTGGGTTGCTTCTCTTTTTTTTAATCACTGGCATGAACACCAAATTGTAAAATTTTACAGTCTCTTTTGGTAACTTGTACATTTTCATTACTTACTGGTTTGAAAGTATAATCTAATACACTAAGAAAGTGCTCAGAAAAGGAGGCAAGGGAGTAGTCATGCTCCCTGTAAACAGAAAAATTAAGAAACACTAGTGAATATTATTTCAACTACGGAATATTAAGAACTACAGTAAAGTACAACTCAGAGGAAAGCATGTGATTAGAAGCACATGCAAGAAAATAAAGTTCTGCCAGACACTCTGTTCTTTTGTGATCTCATGAAAGTACATACCTAATGAAAAACACCTTGGAAACAAAAATCTTGGGAAATATAACAGCTGACAACCAGAAGAGTGACTGGGTTTGGATTGCTGGGGGTTTTTTTTCTCCTCTGAAAGCAAATCATCAGCAAGTCATTATAATACCTTTTGGGAAATAACACCTATTACTTGTCAATCTACTTAGAATAGAAAATCACCCTACTTTTTAAAGCTGCAAACTTTTTTCTAGTAATGTGCACTATTATTACTTTCATCTTTTCATGGATTTAGGTTCACTCTTTCAAATGACCACAGCTTTGGAAGTTTTATAAGAAGACAGAAGAGCATTCCTGTATTTCTGAAATAATCCTTAAATATTGACAGGGAGACATCCTTGGATTCTAGAGTTCTAATGAGGAAAATTGTAAATTGCCAAAGTAAAAGTTCCATATATTTAACTTTGCCTAAAGGACACATTTAAGTGATTCACTTTATGGAGCCTGGAAAGTAACTAAGATCCTGTCTACAAAAAAAGACTCTGGCAGTGCCTTTTCCTCATTCCTTATTAAAAGAACATCTTTAATGTTCTCACTAAGCCCAAATGTGGTAGCAGGTATCCTTGGGAAGAGTCCAGATCTCAGAAAGCTACGTGCCAACTGCATTAAAGCCTGACTGCCTCAAAGCTTATTAAAAGCCAGTGCTTGTCCCACAGCAGCCTGCAAGCTGAGCTGCACACTAGGAACACCTTCCCCACACTGCACTGGTGCCAGTCTGCAACATCCACAAACACAGTGACACAATCCCAGGGTAACTAGGACACGGATGTTATTGACAAATGCTAAGAGACTGTTAATTCCTTTGGCAAGAGATAGGAGGAGAAGAATGGGAAACAGAAGCCCAGCACTCTGTTCACCACTTCCATACCTCACTTGCCAAGTGGCAATTCATCTGTTCAACACCCACTCACACCAGGCACAAAAAAATAGGCCAGAGACTGTAGTCTGAAGATTTAGGAACAAAAATAATTTTATACTATTGTCCCAGCTTCAGTACTACATGACATGTGAGATTTCCTCTAGGGTTTTTTTACTGGAGTTTTTTGGGGGTGGTGGTGGTATGCTTTTAAGCACTGCTGCACCGTGGAAGTATTTCAATGTAGTATTTCAAATAGCTTAGGTGCTAATTCCACTATTAATGTAAATTGCAGACTAATCTTACTTACTGTCACCACACAGAAGCTGTGGAGGGGTGCTCATCTCTTACCTGAGACTGGATCCTGAGCGTGTAGACAAGACTACTACCAAAAAATTAAATAGAGATGTACTTTAAATTGCTAACAGGCATGGCTTAAAAGTTATTGTACCATGCAAAAGGACCTCTATTCTGAGGCCGTTACTTGAAAAAAACTTCCAAGCATGCAGTGAAGTGCTTGCTGTCTTTTCCCTTGTTGTTGAAGTTGCATATTGATGAAAACAGATCTATGGCAAATCTTCTGCTTATGCTTATTTTTAGCATGGAATAAGAACTTTGAGTAAAGGAAGAAGCACAATAGCTGCATATTATAAAGTGGAAAAAATACTCAGAAAAGAAGTCAGCAAAATGCAGTATGTTACAAGCATGCTTGATAACTAAATTCAAAATATTATTAAAACTATAATTGATGCACTCTGTGGTAATTATATGAAGTGTTCTTATTTCCTTCCTGCTACAGTCAGAGCATGAATAAACAATCTGCTTTCAATTGCTCTCAACCATGAAATTTAAAGAGGCTGAAGAATATGCAAGTCAAATAAATTTTAAAAGGCCTGGCATTTATTTGTTGAAAAATTTTACTGGTATGTTTCAAAGACTTACGGAAAAGTTAACTACTCAAGTACAGTAGTATTCAAGGCAGTATTCAAAGGCAAATACAATCAACATCTCCCTGCTCTGATGGAAATGGTGAGTTGGCTTTCATGGGGTGGAAGAAAAACAGTCAAGTATTTAAGTTACTGCAAAGATCTGTATACATTTCCTTTGTAAAAGGCACACCACGACCACAAACCCCACAACAGACAATTACTGTCTTCCAACAGATTTTACTGTTTCATACAGAATACAGTCACTTTATACAAACCTTGCATGAGTTGAGATTTCTTGATTTCAACACTGTGAAGACAAATTTCAGTCTGTGTGATTTCAATAGCTGCTACATTTTACTGCCCAGCTTGTAGCAAGAAAGGAGTTGGTTTATGCCATATTTTGTTTCTGATTAAAGAAGTCAAAACCTCAAAAAACCTCCAAAAAATTAGCTACCTGAAAGCTAACTTGACTCAGATGTCTTAAAGAAAACACCAGAAAAAACCCCAACAGAAAACCAATCTAAACCCAGAAAACTGCTCTTAGACAGAAGATAATTATATAGATAATCCATACCTATTAAAAAATTCCTTATCCAATGAGAGAGTAACAGATTTTTTTGCCAAGTACTATACTCTTTAGCCTCCTACCAGCTCCAAGCACCATCACTCTTACAGTATTTGACATGAAAGCAAGCACGTTACTTAAGCAGCTCTGTGGGTGTATCTAAATCCAGGAAAACATAAAACATCTAGAAACTACAGCAATACCTATCGTTTAAAGGCACAGTAGGAAAAACATAGTAAATCTGTCCAGCCATCCAATCTGGAGTTAAAATTGATGACTTAACACTGACATTCCTGATGAGTAACATTACAGGTATCTTGGATTAGAAAATCACATCTAAGCATTAATGTCAGGTATGCTGCTTTGAATCAGAATGTTAGTGAAGTCCCAATTCTCAAGTTTAACCATCAGGCCCCTGTCTTTCCAAGACAAAACACTAGATAGAATCCCTTCTGTTACTCAGGTTATTTCCAGACCCTAATAAAAGAAAGTAAGCACTGGCAGGTGCAATTCTGTCTTTTGTTCTGCACGAAACATGTGCCTCCTGAATTCAGCTCAAACTGGACCGTTTCGAAATAACAAGTCCGAAGGTTTTTCCATGGACAAGGCAGCACAGGCAGCCCCTGTACAGCCCTTACAGGATTCTCACCAACACAGCTTGACAAGGTTCCGGTGGGAAGGCCTCTCAGTCTCTGCCTCAAGCTTTTGGTCTCTTCCTCAGTTTATCAAAAGATAGCCAATTGTGATGGTGGATTTTCTACTGGAAGGAAACTTCATGCTGGACTGAGACCACCAGCTCATTTCACAGAAAATAAGATGGCAGTAGTTTTTTTGCAGTTGCCATCTTAAACTGTATCTGAGCTATAGTCCTAGATGTGAAAGGCTCTGTAATAAATTACCAATCTCCTGAGCCATCCAGTTAACAACATGCTGGGCTTTCTTTTAAGTATTATTTCATGTTCATAAATTTTCCGAAACTGTAGAAAGTAAAACATCAGAAAAATTTCGATTCTTGATGACAAATAATTTGCTTCCTGTATGCCTTTTATAATAAAGTTGTCTATGTAGTAACATGCACTATGTATTTCTATATAATGTTTTGCTCCACTACTTCATGAGTCATGACAAAGCTATCAGAATCCTTTTGATGTTCTACCCTCAGTGCTGAGGCTTTTGTTCCATTTCTAAAACCAGGAGCAAGTTAAAACCATCCACACAATCACTGCAATAAAGCAAAGTTTCCTTGTACTTCAGTTTTGAAAATGCTATTTATCAGAGGTATACCTTTTGCCTTCCATTCAAATGGAGAAACTGGCACTCTGTAAAAGCATTTATCAGGCATGAAAATAGATGTCAAAAAACTAGTCCCTGACCACATTTCTAGGAACACTATTAAAGCTATTTCAAAGACAAAAAGTGACTCTGGAGGAGTAGTAAGGAAGCCAGACTTATTTCACCAAACACAGAATATCACTGGCAATATTGACTCATAGGAATGAAAGGTCAAAGTAATGACACTTCTAATTACTGAAGTTTCATTTGTGCATAGGAGTATCATATATAGATGGTACACTTAGAAGTAAATTGAAAAAAAAATTCTATTGAAGAGCAAGAGCTACAGACAAGTGGATCAGAGAAATTACCCAATTTCAAGACAACAGACAGAAAAGTCCAGTTAGCTGTGGGCCTATTTTGAAGGCAAATATATAAGAATTGGTGTGATTCACCAGTTGAAAAGAATTTGCTGGCTAAAGACATTAACTCAGGTTAAAAATGTTTTCCTTATATTGTAGTTTGGATAAACATTCGTTTACTTGCAAAAATCATCTGAAGTTGGCATGGCTATATTGCTGGTAGATTATAAACATTAGGAGAAAATAATGGCTTTCAAAAGTCACTTTCCTACATTAAACTGATAATTTCAGAAAAAAAAATCTTTTTTTCAGCAGTTCTTACAGCCAATCATTCTCCCCCACCTACACCAAAGCTGTATTTACTTATTTATCTTGACTGCAGTGATACTACTAGAGGCATTTTCTGTACCTCAATGTGCCTGTTATTTAAATAACCCATTTAGAATAGTTTATTTAGAAAATCAAAAAACATAAATAGCCATCTGATACACTTGCTCTCATAAGCATAGCAGATCACAGCCAGCTTTTAAAATCCACTCTACTAATCAAGGCCGTCTGACTGCAGTGTAAAAATACGTATTTATTAGTACATGCTCTTAGCACCAAGGTTTTTGTTTCCCAGTGGTTTTTCATTAAGAAAAACAACCCTTGCCCTCAATCATCATCCCAGTGCTAAAACCCATTGAGGATCCACTTACCAAATCCCTGTGTAACACCCAGTTAGCATGCAGGTAGTGAATACCATCTAGGATCTGATATAACAGCGACTTCACCATTCCCCGAGGTAACTGAACTGGTTTCTTGTTTGCTTTAGAAGCCCTGTGAAACTTGATTATATGCTGCAAAGGGGAAAAAAGAAATGAAAATAAAAGAAGTGCAATGTTTACACAAAAAGATTGCCATCAACTCCTTACACAGACTTCTTAGGGTTTTTTGAATCTTTCATGATTTGTTTTCCAAACTAGAAACGTGTGCCTTAAGTACTAAAAAATTAATACTGTACTAAGTAAAGTGATCACTTTCCCAAAGCAATCTCTCAAAAATTAAATCAGTTTTTGCTGTGGTTTAACCCCAGAAGGCATCTAAGCCCTGCAGAGTATGAGGAACACAAAACCAATATGATCATCAAAGCATATTTCCTTTTAGATCACCGATCTTTCAGGTTTTACAGGTATTTTTGTTTGGGGAGTCTTTTTGTCAAGTAGGCTGATATCCTGTACATCAAATCACAGAATTACAAGTGTATTACCTCCTACATTATTTTACACCTGCATTTTCTCCTACAGTAATAATGACTGTAACATTCAAGACCTAATGCCAAGCAGAAATTGTTGCAAACTGTATTAGGAATTTTATACATTTAAATCAGAAGCAGAGATTTATTCCTTCTTTATTTACTATACCCTTATAGCACAGTACTCTCAAAACAGAAGCTGTTGACAGAGCAAGTCTACAAATCTGTCCATCTGAAAGTCAGCCACCAAAACAGACACAGAAAAAGAACCTTTAGCAATTCTAAATTCAGACACAAGCAATGATGTCTGGCACTGAGGAGGAGCCTGAAAGGATGTGTTGTCTTAGCACTTGAGCCCCAGGTGTCACTAAGTTCAACAGCAAGGTGTGCCACAGTCATGGTAACCATTTCCATGTTTGCCTCCTTCAAACACAGAGGCAATTTCTAAAACAAACTTCTTAACACATTCGCACTTTTTTTCTGTAATGGCTCACACTTGTGTGATCATCAAAACAGCCCAGATCTTGTCTACCAAAACCTGGCACCAAACTTCTATCGTGTGCTCTTCCTACGTTCATGACTCCTCATATTCCAGGTGCCAATGAGCTAACCCAGCTATCTAACACCCTTTTGGAAACTGCCTTTCCTCTCCTGCTGCAGCTCAGCTCCATGCAGCCTGAGCTCTTTCGCTTCAGGCAGCCAGGCTTGGCTTTCCTGTGAGGAACAGGCACATTTCTGCCCTGTCAATGGTAAAAATGGAGATGCACAGAGCAAAAAAACATTGATGAAAATGGGACAGTCCCTGCACTGTCAGCCAAGCACCACATGCAGAAGCATCCCTCAGCCTGAGCCACAAGTTTTACCTCCTCTCACCTCTCACTGCCACCAACTCCCAAACAAATGTTATTTTCATACAGTGGACAGAGAGAAGTGACTCTTCAAAGACAGGAAGAAAAACAGATGGCTGTCCTAGACTTCTTTTGCTCCTGCTCTAATACACTCTGTATCATCTTGCCCTTTCTCAGCCTTACTTAAAACCTGCTGTCCTAAATACACAAGTGCTGGAGCACTTGATCCATGGCCAGCTCTCTGGGGCACAGAGCCAGCCCAGTCATAGCAACCAAGTCTCTCACATCCAGATACAGTGAACAAACAGCAGTTGGTGCAGCTGGGGAATTCTGGAGTTCATACAGGTATATGCATGTAAGCATGAAGGTCAAAATTGAGGGTCACTCCTAAGTTACTTACATACAAACCAGTGTTTCATTAACAGAAAGACTTCTGTGGTGATTTAGGTTAAGTATGAAGCAATGCAGAAATGTATAAATACAAACAAGGACAGGTCATAGTAATAACACCCCTAACAAATACGAAGCCTTGTAGCACATTTTGAAACAAAAAACCCCTCAAACGTTCCAAGACCTCTGTAGCTTAGCATATCATAAATATGGGGGAGTAGTGGAAAAAAGAATGCTCTTATTTTTCCATCATATTAAAATAACAACAAAACAAACCGACTGTCTCCATTTCCTCAAGATGTTGCTGTTTCTGTTTATCAGCCTTCATTAAACATTTCAGCTGTTTGTTAACTTTTTTGTCTTGAATCTTATTTTGGTAACAAAACCTCAATACTAGGTATCAGAACTTTCAAGACATTTAATCGTAAGAAAATATCTTTCATTTAGCTCAGCAGAAAGAACACTGACACACTAATTCTTAGGCAAACCGAATAATTCCAAACTATAAAGAAAACCATTTCTAAAAGAAATTAGTTTTACTTTGGTTTGTGCTAAGTGACACGCTGACAAAAAAACAACTCATGATTCATACTGTGCAATTCTCACATGTACACCTTCATAAAAATTTCCCCTTGCTACAAATTGTTTCTGTTGCCCCCTTTGATATGAATCTTAGCATCTTTTGAGGTTAGCATTTGTAGCATTGAGAGCAACACTCCCCAGCATTAATTTGATGCATGTCATCATTATGTCAGCATTAATTTGAGGCACACACGCCTTTTTTCAGGGAAGTCAAGGCTGCATGGTATTTTTCATTTTATCATGCTACTTTATTTTTTTTAAGTATTCCAAATGGATATTAAGCTTACAAATATTGAGTTAACAAAGGAATTCAGTATGTATCTTAAAACAAATTTACTTTGCCTCCAACAGGTTTATATTTTAAAGCTGTATCTTGCGATTAGGAATAAATAGCTTTCCTCCCAAATACATGGAATTCCTGCAGATGAGTTGAGAAAAATTTTTCCCCCTGAAATGTATGAAATAAATATACAGTGTCACTACTCTCATTTCATGTATTCACGGATGACAATCAATGCAATTAAAACTCTGAACCATCCTATTCAGAAAAAAAAGATTGTCATTTTTCAAAGGGAATTCACCTACATAATCAATACATTTTCCTGGACCCTACTTTCGCTGTAATAGGGGTTTATATCTACATTTATTTAAGTAGACTTCTAGCTACTGAGAGCTGATTTCTGCAGATTTTTTGCAGTTTTTTATCTTCTTAAAGAGATCACAGGTTAACTGTGTGGTGTGTTTTACTTAACATTTTCCATTGCTTTTCCTTTAGTACTGAAAATGATTCCAACAAACATGGAGTAAGCACCTATGCTATGTTTAAAACTTATGTGTCTCCCCTGATCCTGTCCCACTGCTGCAGCTAAAACTCTAAGCCTGGTACCTACAAACAATTCACCTTACCCAGAGGTCATGTTCAGCGTAGTCAAAGAGAAGCCACACTTTCCTGTCAGCATGAGAAAGGAACACCTTTTGCAGAGAAATGACATTTGGGTGCTTGAGCTCCCGCAGCAACTGCAAAAGAAAAAGTCCACAACAGTTATATCCATACATCCAGAGCTGGGATACTTAGAACACAAACAAGAAAAGCTGAAATCTGCAAGCCACAGAAAATTACTTTTTTTCATGAAAGAAGCAGTCATTAGTTTTAAACCAAAGCTGAAAGCAGGTCATAACCCCCCCCAGGGCATTCACTTCCTACTGATTTTCTAAAAGCTCAACTCTATGTAAACCTTATTATTATCCAGGAGCAAGATGACTCTGCAAACAGCCAGCTGTGGCATCTGCCCTTTTGCATAGGCTGTAATCTTCAACAGTCCTATGTGGGGTACCCCATTTTCTCCTCACTCCCAATTATCTGAAAACGCTGCATTTTGGTTGCAGCCATTCAAAACTGAATGGGATGGCTGATGTAGAGCCTGCTAATGCAGGCAGCTAAACCAAGATGTGGTTTGTAAGGTGGACTCTGCTGATCTACAAGGTCACCACTCTTTCCAGAAGAGGGTCCAGTTTCTTGCCACAACACAGACTACACCAGTTAGTACATTCACAGAAGCCACCCATAGAACAGCACCCAGTTCAAGAGAAAGCTATTCTGGATGCACAAAGGCTGGTGAAAGGTAACCTGGTCCGGAGCTCTTGAGCTGAAACAAATTGTACTAACAGCAGAGAAAGCCCTAACAAAGGGGACACACCTGGAACTTCTTTCAGCAGCAGAGAGCCATTACACCAGCTCAGCTGCTTCAGAAACTATAGTTTGAACACCACCAAAAGGAAAACATAGATGACATACAGCACAACAACCAATGCAGACAGCATCAGACTATTGGAGGTCTACTGGGTCATGTTACAATCATACTGTACTCATTCAATTGCTAAGAAAGAAAAAAAGCTTTATCTAAGCAAACTGTGGTTAAGTGTGACTACCCAAGCCTAGTCAAATTCCTGCTAGTTCAATGTGCCAAAAATGATGACATTTTTTATTAAAAGGAATGCTTAGAGCTTTTTCTTTTTTTAAAAAAATGCCAACAGAAAATTAAACTACTCTTTGAAAACAGAATTTACTTCTGAGACAATCTATTTTCAATAAAACATAATTTTTCCACTACATAACAGAGGAAGCAAAAAAATTAATTCATTTCCACTTATACCTTCACAAAAGTGCTAAAATTTTAGCTGCTACTGAGATAGTAAAATGGAAGTATATATATATGTGTGAACGTTTCCTTCTTTCCTATTTCATTTGAGACAGACTTGCATTATGACTCACTGACCAGTCTTCAGCGTGCCACTTCTTGGAAAAAAGGACCTATAACCCACAGAAATTTTACCTCAAGTATAAGATCAAACAGGGAGATAGTGTAGAGGAGACAAAGCAGCAATAGAAATCAATGCAGAAGGCTGTAGAGTTTCAGCATGGTGAAACTCTAAGATTTGTAAAAGTGCACTACATCGATGCACTTTAAGGCAGGATCCACAAAAAGTTTGGAATTCTTTAAATGCCTGTAATTCCTATAAAGAATAAGATCAGCAGGGGAAAAACCAAGAAATGCTTATTTGCACTTTTTTATCAATTACAGGTGAGGATTGCCTGTGGTAATTTAACCCCAGCTAGAAGCTAAGCACCGCAGAGCCACTTGCTCACCTGTTTCAGTCAGACATGAATGGAAGAAAAAAAATGCAAGAAAATTTGTGAGTAAGACAGTTTAGTAAGTGAAAGAAAGAGGAATTAAACACCACACCCACAACAAAAAAACAACAGAAGCAATGCAAAGGCAATCACATACAACTTCCCACAAGAGAATTGGAGCCCAGCCAGTCTCCAAGCAAAGGCTACCCCTCCAAAGGGAGGAGGGGCAGGAATGGGTCAAAGAGAAATCCTGAACACTGTAAGCAACAGCCAAAGCACTGCTGGCTTATCAACCAACACTGCTTCAGTCACAAATTCAACTAACTCCACCATACAGGCTGATGTGGAGAAGTGGCTGAACTGCATGCAAGACAGGCACAGCACAGCATCAAAGACCAGTCTCTCAATGGTGAATGATGTTGCAGGGTTTAAGAATACACTGTGCCAGTCCTTATAACAAAGTAATTTTTCTTCAATCAGCATAAATTCCCATATTAAATTTATGCTAAAAAGTTTAACTGTACAAGAGGATCACATGACAGTTCAGCAACTATGTGTCCATACCAAAATACTGTATTTCCTGTGACCTAATGGTCATCTGTACCAGATACAACAAAATATTCCTTGATGAAAGATGCAGATACTAGTCAGAGCTCTAAAAAAATAATGTTCCCTTTTGTCTGATCCCATTTTAAGTCTCTCCTACTCCTTATTCCTTAGGTAGCAGCTATAACCTACCTAAAAAAAAACAACCTTCACATGAAATATGATTCAGCTTGGAGAACACACAGAAAACCTATCACCAAAGCTGGACATAAACATGAGAAAATTTTAAGTAATGCAGCAGAAAGATTCCCAGTCTGTGTAGCGAGGCAAGATAGATAGATAGATAGATAGATAGATAGATAGATAGATAGAATTCTCCCTTGTTTGTTCTAAGGTAGTCTTTGCAGATTTTTAGATTGACAGCATTCCTTGCTTTTCTCCTCACCACTCCACCTTGATCATTCCCCTTCCTGTCTTTTATTTTTCCTCTAAACATCCCAGCAATCCTCTCAAATACCCAAAACCCCCACTATCCTCCTAAAAATTCCATAGCAACTTGCTTTCCTTCTCATCGGTCCCAGCTGACACTCACTCTTCAAGAACACACCTGAGAAGCTCCTTCTGCAGCCCATCAGCATTGTGTTAGGAGTTCTGGCTTTTGCTGTTGTCACTGACAGCACCTGTTACTGTTTGTGCATCTGTGTACTCAGTTTATCATTCTTGTTGGTTTCTGCCTCTGCCTTTTGTGTTGAGTAGCTGTTAAATCCACATTCTTTCAGTTTGCTTAAAAAACCTGATGGGTTCCATCAAAGCCAGCCAGACAGCCACAAGCATCCCAGTGAATAAGAAGGCTAACATACATCAGCAAAACCATCAGCATAAGGAAATGACTGCTGCAGTGGGACAGATGATTCCTGAATCACTGTCTTGGAAAGGTTGAAACTCTCACAGTGACAAATGCAAACACTGTCTGAAGTATCTGAAAGAGCTCATGCACATGATAATGTATCACATGGGCTGTAAAGAGCATTTTCAGCAACCTCAGTCTCCAAGAACCAGGCCTCTCTAGCCCATTAAACCACATGCCTTTCCTACCAGATGACTTGACTTGTGTCCAGCAGCTGACAGAGTTCAAACAAAGACAGTTCAGACAAAGAGTACTGCAAGAAATATGCTTTGACTATCACTATGATGCCTGCTAATGATAAAGGGTATTTTTTGGCCTAAGGATTTTGTTATCTAACTGCTTCTGTCTATCCTAGCTCAGTTCTGTAGAACACATAGAGAAAGTAGACAAAAGTGACATGTTTGGCTCTCAGTAAATTGCCTTCATTTTCATTTGCATATCACATGATGACTCAAATCTATTTCCTCAACCAGAAAGGTTTCTCTTATATTAGTTAGTCTAAGTTACCCCCTTATTAAGAAGGGAGACACAACAGACCTTCAAAGAAATAGCAAATCAGCAAATGACAAAGATGCCAATACATCTGTTTTAGAACCCATGTTTGTCCCTGGCTGGCTCTACCCTTGTTTTCATACCATTCAAGATCCAGAAAGGGAAATAGCATCCCTTTGTGCAGGTCCTGAGCTCACACTAAGATCTCTCCATCTCCCTCCTCAAAAGAAGAAATACTCATTCCACACAGCCACAGGGCAGCTGAGGGACAATAAATCAAAGTGTCCCAATGATGCATAAAATTGTTTAATTGCTTCAGGAACAAGGAGAAAGTGAAGTAAAACAGGATGTTATTAAATAATCAACAGCAGCAGTAAGGGAACCAGGAAAACTGCAGCATGACTAAGGCCAATCTTTTCTTGTACTAACAACAATTATCTTTCACATAAAATATGAGCTGAAGTCAGCACAATTTTTATGAACATGACCTGCTTCCTCTGGTGATATTCCCACATTTCCTGTGAAGCTCTCCACGATTACAACAATTCTCACAAGCCAAGACAAAGCACTCTTCATATAAATGAGGATTTCTAGCTCTGCTGCAAATGGCATTTCACCCCTGCTCTTGACACTTGCTAACCTTTGTGGTCCACAGGGAATGTTAACCTACAAAATGCAGCCTTGCAATACTACTACCATGCTTACTTCTGTAATTCAAATTGCACAGGGGATGTTAAAATCAGTTATCAGGAAAAATTATTTCACCAAAATGTTTGGCAAGGACTGGAAGAGGATGCCCAAGAAAGTGGTTGCATTGCCATCCCTGCAGGTATTTAGAAGACATGCAGATGTGTTGTTGCTGAGGGACATGGTTTAGTGCTGGAATTGGCAGTGCTGAGTTAATGGCTGGACTTGACGATACAGGTCTTTCCAAACCTACATGATTCCAAAATCCTCTAACTGAGCAAAATTGTTAGAGCAATTTGCCAGGTAATCTGACCCAGGTGTTCCCCCCATGTCAGGACATCACCTATTTTAAAAAAAGCAGCTTCTTGCTCTGACTGCCTTCTTGGAGTGCCACACAACACTTCTCCTGAGCCCTAGGACAGTCAGAAAACTGGCGACACACAAAGGCATTGGCAGTATCAACCAAACACTCATTTAAACAAAAGTCACTATTGCATTACATGGCTAGTTTGATGGCATAAATTCCAACTCTAATCATCATCTCATGCTTCAAAAAGGCTCACATCAGTTTCACCAAGGGATCCAAAAACAAACATCATACATTAACAGTTACGCCATGGCCTTGCAATGGAAAAATGGGCAAGCAGGGCCTTAGAACACAAAGCAGATTGCAGTTGCTGTAGAAAGGCAACTTTCAGACTGGAAGGAGAAGGACAAATTTTACCCATCCTGTAAAAAGTAAGGTGCAGTACTCCAGTGGAATTACTGCTACAGATGAGTATAGGCAGCAATAACACATTACCTGAAACATTATGCATAATTCTGGCCCATTCAGGGAAGATCAATTCCAACTGCAACAGGGCAAAGATAGCCCAAGCCTATACCCAGAGGAAGGGAGAGCCTGCTGTTGAAAGAAAAGCAGCAAGCCAAGACAAAATGCTTATAGCCTGCCAAAACAAAGCAGAGAAAAAACAGTCTCTATCTCTCTCTTTAAAATGAGAGCAGAAGAGAAGAGCTATTTTAACTAACTGACAATATTATGATAAGTACAAATGGGTACGAATTAGTCATGATTAATTTTGGCTTAAAGGCTGAATAATGTTCATAGCCCCATTACTAGAATGAGACTCAGAAACAGCCTTCAGAGATCACTTCTGTACAAGTTTAACTTGTAGCTTGCTACATTTTTTTAAGTACCCTTGGCTTCTCTGCAAGAGCAGGAGTAGACTGTGACTCCAGAGATGTCACCCAATTCTACACCACAACATTTGTTAAAAAGTTTCCAATCACTATTCTTAGTTTCCTATGAAACAGTGGAGCTCCACTCAAGTACTTTAAACTTGTTATATAAACCAACCCCCAAATTTTATTATACAACGGCTCAAATCCCAGGCTGGCTTAGCTGCTGTGCATCAGATTCAAGATCTGTTTGCTTCAGTGTAAATACAATTTTAGTTTTATATTCTCACAAGTCAGACATTCCACAGTACTAAAAAAGAACACAATACCTGCTGAAAGTACATGCTGTTTTCCTTTCAGAAGTGTTCAAATAAAAGCTTACAAAGGCATTGCAACAGAAAGTTATAATACTGCTCACCCTAAGAATTTATTATGAAGCTGACAACACATTTCTGAAGCTCCAGTTATTCAGACAAAGCAACAATTTCAAAAAAGTTGTATATTTTATTCTTTTGATTTTTTTAAAGTCCTAAATGTGCAAAAAAGAAGCCCAACAACACAAAATGTCAAGTGTAAAAAAAACCCCTATCTCTTTTTATCTTCCACAGTTTCTAAAATAAGTGAGTCTTATGTGATGTCACATGCAAGTCAGTATTTATTAGCACCTTCTAATTCCAAACACATTTGAAGTATTAAAAGAGATATTTCTAAATGTCCTCTCAAAGTAAGGAGGTGGGTGAAGAACCCAGATGAGACAGACACAGATGTCAAGCTGGAAGAAATTCTTCTGTTCACAGAAAACATTATGATTCCTAAGGATTCTAACTACAACATTTAGTCAGCATCTTTGTCCCACTGTCACAGAACTAAAACCAGCGCTACACTCCCTGCACACAAAATCTCTCAAGAATACGGTCTTCAGATCAGTAATGCAGCTGGGTAAGTAGTCAGTCACAACTGATATTTTACACACCATGTTAGTATTAAACTAAAGCATTTGAGAATCATGAAACATGCCAAAAAGAGTCAAATCAAACACGTGTCTTCCTCAGTACTTTATCACCTTTCACTACATGGAATGATTGCCAGGAAAACTTAACAGGCCCTCTGACACGAGTGTTTGGTGTTCCTCATGGGAAACTGCTTTCACTGTTAGCGTGGAAGGGACATGACAGCCTCCATCACCTGAGGAACCTACACCCAACTATTGTTCATTGCCACACAGCTGGTTCAGAATCTCTTCAGGCTTAGGATTAGGGTTATTTGTTCCTTACCAGGGGAAGATGTTGAATAGGGTAAATCCTGGTGTCACCCAGTTTTGGCTTCTGCCTCATGGGGGTCCCTCTGGCTGCTGCAGGCTGCAGAGATCACAGTCATCCTCAGACTGGCTATGAAAGAGCCTTTACAGCCTTCTTCCATCCCTTCCACTGGCAGAGGGAAGAGAGACCTGATAATTACATGGTGAGACACTGTCGTCACCCAGGGCACAGGAGGCGCAGTGCGTGAGAAGGACCAATCACTCTCTAGAGGAGCCCCCTTTGCCAAGGTCAACTCCAGCAAGACCACTCAGCAAGAGCAGCTCCCTTCTTACTTGCCATGGGGGCTGGGCCAGCTGCTGTGCCTCTGTCTCTATCTCTGCCACCCTCCAGCCGGTTGAAAACCATGGGGACAGTGCAGATGCAGAGATGAGCAGGCCTGCTGCAGAGGCTCCCCCTTTCACAGGAGTTCTGTTAAGTAACAGCACATCCAAAGGACGGTTCAACTCTGCTTGCTCACTCCACAAAACTGCACTTTTGCCCTTTGGCGAAGATGAGTGTCCTACAGTCACACTGTCACTGGATCCAACACAGAGGACATCATCTTTTGTAATAACAGCCTGCACTTATTACAACAGGAAACAAAATCCTAGGAATGCCTCCAAGGCAGACCTAAAGAGCAAAAACAACCAGAGAAGCCAGCTGCTTATTGTTCTGTAGTTTTCTGTTCCATCCCTGGCAGCCCCAAGGCTGTTTTAACTCACACAAACTAGATATGGTGTTTAAAGGACACAACACAGACAGGGGACGGCCAGAGCACAGCACTGTCCACCTCAGATCTGAATTGTCACTTCCACCATTTCCATCACTGAAAGCATTTGCTACAACACCCAGCACTTTCTCTTCAGAGCCAAAAATTAATGCTATTGGATGTTTCTGTTGACCTAACCAGGCACCAATAAACAAATTACATGGAAAACTGGTAAAAAGAAAAAACAAAAAACCCCGCCAAAACCCTCATAGCTCGCTCAACTAAACTAAACAAAAACCCCAAACAAAACCTCAGCCTAAGCCAACTCCTCACTAGCCAAAGGAAGCTAAGTACTTGCAAACCTGCTAAAACTGAACGAAAAATGCTAATCAACACAATACATGTCAACAAGTGACTTGGTTGCTTCAAAAACTAGGACTTCTGTATAGGAAACTGTCCAAGCCAAAATCCTGAAGCTCTATTTAAAGCCTGGTTAACTACTTCAACTTTTTACAGCGTTGAAGAATTCTCCTGCTTTGCGAACTGTGAAATAGCATTTGCTGCACTATTCCAGGTGGATAGACTTTAATGACTTTCTTCCACGTGATTAAATCAGAAGACGGGGAATCAATCATTTGGACTTGTGCATTCTGCATATTTCTGCACAAATCTTCTCACCATTCTATCTCTCTGCTCTCCCATCTACCACAAACTCAACTCGTGGCATGCTGAACGAGTAGTTTTTAGTGCCTGCTTAAATATTCAGAAGTGAAATTGCAGATCACAAAACAGATACCCAGTATAGTAGGCAGTGCACAGATCTGCAGAGAACAAGATATGAGCAGCCAAACATTCAGTTAAGGTTCTGAAAGAGGCAGGATTCACAAATGTTTACCATGGTGGATGAATGGGGCAAAGATAAGGAAAAATACAACTCTTTAACTAGCTTGATACGAAACATATTGATTCAATTAGCACAGTAACTGTTAACTCCACCAAGTAAACAGATGGTTGAAGAAAATCAAAGTTCAAATGATTGAAGAAAAAAACCCCAAACAAATCACTTATTTAAACTGAGTTATAGATTGAGCTCATCCCATAACTGATTCAGATGTCTGAAATCAAGTCTCTAACCTAGCTGAAACCTTTCCCTGTAACTGATGAATTTCAATAGTTACTTTATTTTTCTTACACTGTTCTCCAACTCAGGTGTCTGCATCAAACAGATGTCTTAAAAAGAGTAAGTTATGGGCATTTTTAAATATAAAAGTTACTCAATACTCCAAAACTGAAGTTAGTCATCGTAAGTATGAAGTAACTGAAGTAGTCATCATGGCAGAGCTGTAAAAAGAATTTCACTGGAATTTATATCAAACCACATTCTTCCCAGATTGTCACAGAGTAAGTGACACAAGCCTCAGCTCTCCAGAGAAACTGAAATGGATACGGCTCATATGCAAACAAAACCATCCTAGTTCCTCCTAACACCACCACACTCTTAACTCATTGACGTTAATTTGGATAGTCCAGAACACAACGTAACAAAGTCTGGCATGCAGCCTTGACTTTTTAAGTACAACAACAAATAATTCTATTAGTAATATGTACAGACAACAGGGTATAATACTGCTGGTTAACTCAGTAGCATTTTCACATATGTTACATATACTCACATCATCAATATAAACAGTATGATTATTATCCTCATCAATTTGATTCATTTCCACAGGAGGGTCATTTTGCTCCTTTTATGATATTAATTAATTAATGAGGGGTGGAAAAACTCTATTTAACAGAATGAAAAAAAACAACACTATTCCAGAGGGAAAAAAATTTTCCTGTTCACTTCAAACAGCAACATCAAAAGAATGGCAAGAAACCAATTCAAACCCAGAAGTCCGTGGTGAATTATTAATTCAACTGTAGGAAAATTCAACCACATTATTAGAAGTCACAAGCCTGGAAGCATAACCAGAAGCAAAGTCAACTATAGCTCAAGAAATATTGCTTCAGGTTTCTCTTTCTATCCCATACATGCTTTTGGGCTCCACACCTCTCTTTGCTCTTGATGCCTGCTTTCTTGGCATCTTTGGTATTTGCACTTCCCTCCTTCCCTCACCAATCCTGTCACACATGGCCCTGAGTTGCACTGCTGTTCTCTTCCAAAGGCACATGCTGCAGCAGCTCAGAGCATGGAGAAAGCATTCCTGCTCTGCTGCTCGCTCCTCTTCCACCAATACTGGGGGACCTTGCTGCCCAAGAGCAATGAGGCCAAATCCTTCCTGCCTGTCAGCCAAGTTAATGATTCTCATAATGCACAGAAATTGAGTTATGTCATAGACAGAGCAGAGACACCTCCCTAACACCAGCCAGGCTTCTCCTGCCAAGTTCAAGCAGCACAAACTCTTCAAATCTTTTTAGGTAAATCACTGCAGAAAGGCAACAACTTACCCCAAATCCCTCTGAAATGGTAGCTGACATTTCCTAAAAGCATTCAGCCTGAGTCACAGTATTTGGAAAACTTGTGCCCAAGTGGTTGAAAGCAACAAAATTTAAGACCCTGTTTTCTGCTCCTTAATTCAGAGTGGATGTCTACAATAGCAGAGGGTTCAGCTTTCACAACTGGACAAAAAGAGCATCTCCTAAAGAAAACTCTTTCTGCTTCTTTTTTCACATCTGTTCAAGGACTAATGTTTTTGATATCACTAAGCCAACTGGAATTTGACTAAGCGGGAAAGCCTAGTACTCACTTCAGTCAATGAAAATGAAATTTAGGGTGAAGTTTTACACTCTTGAGGAATATGGACTGAAAATAAACTATTCCCTTCCCCCACACACCCTTAAATCAGGTGCATTTCCTTTTAGTAAGCAATTTCATTTGAAACATGTAAAGAATAACAAACCCAAGCAGCAGTAAAAAAGAAGAACATACAACAGGTAAGCTTCATAATACCGGGTTTTCCCCTGTTTCTTCCCAAGCTTCTCACATACTATAACTAGACTACATTGTTCACCAGTTTCTAACAACATGAAATATACAAATGTAAACCTGAAAAACGAAAGAAAATGTTTTAACAGCATTCACGGCTGTATTACAACCTCCAAGGCAACAACAGTCTCAGTTTAGTTTGAAATATTCACTTAAATAGAAGTTAAAATGTTTTAATCATTGTAAGCCATTAAGAACTAATTTATTTAGGAAAATAACTAAATACTAAAAGTCAGACCAAATGTGACATTTAAGTCACTAACACCAATCATGTTTTTAAACTGCTGCATTTAAATATAATCTGCCCTGAGGCAGACAGTAAATTGCAACTTAAAAACACTGTCAATTTTAGACAGCAAACATAACAGGTACAGAAAATCTTCCATGACATTTGTACTTACTTTATACCACTATGATAAAAATATAGCACCCACAGAAGAATAACATGACTGAGCAGACAAAACCCAGCATGCATGCAAATTAATACTTTTAGTAAGTATGTTTGCCAGTAAAAACAACTGTTACTTACTGCTATTTCTCTGCATGCAGACATGGAAATTCCAGTACCTTCTATCTGTTTTAAAGCGTAATCTTTATCATCTTTCCTGTGAAGAGAAAAAGAAGTTTGGTTTGTTTTTTTTTTAACTGCACCGTGAATTCAAAGGGAGCTCTTTAGTACCATTCAGAGATCAGTGTCTAATTAATACAAATCATGCATCTTATTTTCTTTTCATTCTTTATTAGTTAAATGTGTGGATATCCAGAAGCTAACCACAACACCTTGATAAAGTTAAAATATAAATCTGCTCTCATTAGATTGAGATTATTTAAAAACTTGATTTTCTAAATGCAGTGATTAACACTTCTTCCATTTCTTCCTTCTCTTATTAAAAAGAAAACACAGCAAACAATTAGCACTAGAAATAAGCCTAGCTAGGCTTATTTCTAGTATTACTTCAGGACACAGTAAGTCTCACCCATACTGTAATGAATTCTGGAGCAGCCCACAACTAATGTCACATTAAAACACCTTTTCTTTCCCCCGAGTACCAAAATGCCCCTTAAAATTTTGTTCCTACCAAGGTAATGAAACTGCCAAGATGAATAAAAAAACTCCACCAGATGTTAGAGCAATCTGAAGAATCCAGAAGTGGATTCCAATGGAAGGTGTCCCTGTCCCCAACAGGGGAGCTAGAAGTGGATGACTCTGAAGGCCCCTTCCAATCCAAACCATTTTATGAGTCTATAAAAGTTTGCTCAGCTTCAAATGTACATAACACTTGTATAAACAATACTGCGCCCTCCCTGTACTTCAACCACTATGTACCTTAGAGTCACTGATTGAAAATGCAAGCCTATAAGTAACTCCCGCTACCAAAAGCCAAATCAGGAAGAGATACACTGCAGCAAAAGAAGATACTGAATTCTTGCTCATTCTAAGCCTCAAAGACTCAAAACTTTTAAGAGATGGGAATGCTTGTCCTTCCCACTTGTGGGCAGGCATTCACAGTACTCCTGGGGGGCATGACACTTAACAGCATTGCCTTCAATATTTGGAGCACTTTTATAGCCTCAAACCTCTAGGTTACATAAGAAGCCTTATCCATTTTTAATGACTCCAGCTTTCACAGTGGTGAAGAGCCACCCTTAAAAAATGAAATTCAACCATCCTTAAGGCACATAAAACTAAGCTGTAGTTAAGGATTGGGAACCAATGCACTTGTTTCTTCAAGCTCTCACCATTTGTAAAACTTTGAATTGCTTTATTCCTACCTAAAACACACACTTTTCCCTATTCATCACCACCTAGGGAAGAGAGAAAAAAGTGGGAAATTAATGGACAAAATATGAACACAGATAACGAGGAGAAAGAACAAACAGCAAGCAGACAAGAGAAGATTTCAGAAAGGGGCCAATTACATAGATGCAGTGAGATAAAAGACAAGAAAATATACAGCATTTGACACAAAAAAGGAAAAAGAATAGAGAAGGCAATGATAGAAGGCATTAAGAAGCTTCCAGATAATAACACCCTAAAACTTGCCAGCCTGGAAGACAAAGAGACAATGCTGGGCACAAACTCTTACGTGGCCAAAACAAGGTGTTACACAATCCCCCAGAGTGCATACCTCTACTCAATTTAGAAGAAAACTAGCCGCATGAAGCCAAAACCAAGAAACCATTACAATACCAAGCACATAACTGAACTGTGCAACTCATGATGTAAGAAAATTACAGGGATCAAAAGCATAAAGAGATTTAAGATCAAATGACACCATTTGATCTTTTGATGATCTTTGGTAATTTGATTTTAAGATCAAATTAACACAAACCCATGGGGGATAAGGAAGTCATGGACCACTCCGTGAGCAGCTTCTGAACATAACCCCAAGCTGCTTTACAGCACAGAGATTTCAAATGCTGCTGATAGAAACAGAGGGAAATTTTCACACCTACAAATAGTCTTATCCTCTACCTGCCTTAGCAAGCAATGGCTACCCAGCTTCACTCAATAGAAATATGAAGCAGAATGAATTGAACTATAGATTATTCTCATTGCCCTACATGCTCATCTACTTGGTTTTGAGGTGTTTGGAGATATCTCTATTTCAAGAGAAGTACTACCACAGAGCTGCTACTCTTACATGCAGTACCACTGACAGAACAGGGAGCAAAATGGACCAGACTAAAAGTTCTTCTCATTGCCCTGCTGCTTATCTGCTTAAATGTCAAGGTCTTTGAAGGACAAGTCAGTGTTACCACAAGGTACTACCATAAATCTGGTGATATTACAGGTACTTCTGGTAGCACTGTCTACAACGAAGCCTGCCATACATTTAAGATGGTACATTTAAGATGGCACAACTATTTTTAATTGGTCAAATTTTTGCCAAATTAAATCTGGACTAGAATTTTCCATACCAGATGGCAGACCTTCTCCAGAAATTTTTAGGGAAAAAAACACTCAGCTGTTTCCTAGAACAAAACTAGAAGAACACTCTTTCAGCTGTGTATGTTAACTCTTTCACAATGAGACCTTTAATGCTGAATTTCGACAGGGTGGCTTAAAGAACACATCATTTGGTCTCCTCAAAGCAATGGATGAAGTCTCTGAAAATTAATCTTCTCACAGTAAAGGCCATTTTAAGAGCAGAAATCAAGAGCTTCAGAGCCCAATCTTGCTCTGCCCCCCCAGTGTCCAAGGGCTATGGGGAATGAACTGCTCCCTTGCTTTGCTCTGCCCAGGTGCTGCATGTGGAAACCCAGACCAAGTGGCCTCTGCTGGCTCCTCAGCCTACCCATGCACTCTAGAAGAAATATAAGCATGGCAAAAAGAAGGAAAATCAATTAAGTTTAGGGATAAAGCACATTTTTTAGCTTTATCCCTAAACTTAATTCATGCTACACTCTACTCCAGAACGAGGAAAAACATAACCAGAGACTTCTAAGACTCAAATTCTCTGAATTGTGCTGGCACAGTTGAGACACAAAGTAATAAACCAATCCCTAACCCACTCCTCATATGTTCTACACTGAGGCTGCTAAAATACCATGATTACCCAACTACACCACAAGTACCAGCTTTTCCATTCACAGGAGTAGTATTATCCTCCTTTTACCTTTAAGCCAAGTGATATTTTCATTGAAAAACCTAATGTAATTGTTTGGGAGCCAAGGGAACTGGGGGAATACTTTTTAAAGGGAGTGGTAAGAGTCTGCAGGAGTCCCAAACACCATGACCAAGTTTATTTTACAAAGCTTAAGAAAATATTTTGCCAATAGTCTGTTTAGAATCACAATGCAGCTCAAGGCTTCTCCATGATTTTGGACATGGGCAATTTTCTTCTCTGAAAATAAAGAGATGTTTGAAGATAAAGAGACATTCAAAGACAAAACAGAAAAAAAAAAAAGCAGTAAGGTGTGGGAACTCAGTGCATCACCTCGGATGCTCTGAGTCCCAGGGAGAGCCCCTGGGGGGCTCAGAAGTCCTGGAATGTAGCCAAAAGTACCTGGTGGCTTGATTTTGACCCTTCGAGAGTCGTGCTATCTCAACATGAGGATTCACAGGTTTCTGAGGTGTAAATGGTGAAGGATAAATGCTTTTTTAGACTAGAACATAGGTTTTAAGATTCTGGTGCAGGGGGGTATGATGGAGACAAGATGGAGGATTTAGGCCCGACCTCGTGGTTCTTCTTCTTCTTCTTGTCATCCATCTTCTGTGTGATGTATGCACTTTGGATTGGCTTATGCTAAAGGTGCACTGTTCAACAAAGGTGATGGGAATTGGTGAAAAATTGTAAATATCATACACGTAATTATCAGTATAAGAATGTTCTACCGCCCCAGGGGCGGGGAGTTTGCGTGTGGCTGCCTTGCTGGTCGGATCTCAGCTGGGCAGAAGAAAAACTTTTTAGATAAGATAAAATAAACAACCTGAGAAAAAGATCAAAAGAAGAGTCCAGACTCATCTGTTCACCGCAGGCTGTCTGCGGACCACCCTACGCGTGTCCGACAGAGACAGGCAGCCGTTCGGACAGTGAGGAAAAAGAAAAATAATTGAAAGAAGTCCTGTTTATAAGCATCTTCCACAGCCAACTGTGAGTAACAAAATGGGCCACTTAGCAGGCTGCATTTTAAGGCCACAGTAAGACTGAATTCAACTAAATTTCCTCCTCTAACAGAGAGCTCATGTTGGGAAAATCTGTTCTCTTTCCCTGCTGCCTGGAATTTAAACATTAAGTAACTTCAGAAGCTCTTCCACCTACCAGTAGCTTAGAGAAGCTGATCGATCTGCAAACTTATTTTCATACCAATTTATTCTTACTTTCCTGCACTTAAGTAGGCTAGTATCTTGAACTCTGTGGTGCTCCCCAGTAGTAACATGCAGCATAAAAGCAGCAAGAATAAGAAAACTCACTTTGTACACTTTGTACAACAAAAGTACTTACTGTAGTCATGAGCAAACTACATAACCTTGTGGAAAATCCTCAGAGGGACAACACTAACATCAGAGGCATAAATTTGAAAAAAATGGTTACCCTCAACACCACTTTGAGCAGATTTTAATGACAACAGCAAAAAAACTACCTACTAAATTACCATAAGAAAGTATAAAAGGTGTTGCTCTTACAGCTTGAACAAACTAAATAAAAAATTGTCCTCTTTAAGAGTTTCAAGTTTTTATAATACTGCTGCTTCTTACCATCATAGTTTTTAACATTCTATTGAAATTTGAAAGTACAATGGCATCATAAGAAATATCTGGCCTCTGGGGGAAACAAAACCCTAATCTGTACTTAAGTAAAAAAAAGGAAGCCTATTACACAAAAATCAGATTTTAAAAAAAAAAATATTATTTCATCTCACATACCAAAAATGTTGTAGAAATGTACTGACACAACACTACAATATTCAGATCATCAGAACAGTTCAAAATTCATCTGAGTAATAAATATAGCAGAATAAAGTACCAAAGTCTTTAAATCAGTGATGATCATTTTAAATTTAAGTTACAGTTAAAAATTTTAAATTCAAAATTAAAAATCTCAAAATCAACTGGTCACAATGTAGGATTAGTTTTGTCTATAAAGAAGGAGATGTAAAATCTGACTGCAGTTAAACATGCGAGGGAAATAGACACTTAAGTTTTCAACTACCAAAGGAAACTATAAATGCAGTATCTCTTCTACAGTAAACTAAGGAATCTCTTAACTGTTTATGCCTCTTATTCCCTAAAAATATAAAAAAACCTGATAATGAAAGATAAGCCTACTAATAAAACATGCATAGGGTGTTTTTTTATTTCTACATGTTAAATTATGAAAATCAAACACAACAGCAAAGTACAACATTTAGGAGACTTGGCATTTTCATTTTGTGGCATCATTCCCTGTCTCTTCTCCCCAGTCACACCAGTGGTAATTTTTGGTTTTATTTTTAAATAAATTAGAATCACCCTAGTCATCTAAGAGATCCAATGAAGTCTACAGGAAGTAGTAATTCAGTTCTTGGGAAGCATATAAATGCACAAATGCAGCTTTTGAAACTGAAATATTTAATACTTTTATACTAAATGCCTATGATATAACCACAACAAACATTTAAATATGAACCATAAGAACACATGATTTTCTAGAAAGCACAGCAAGATGAGGACAGACTTGGTACCCACTCAAATGATGACTTGTGAGAATAGAATTATCTGTTTCCCACAGATATTATCAAGACCACTTTCGTGGACTAAATAATCTTGCCAGAATAAGTTATTTACACCAGTAGCTCTAACTGTTCTGCATTTTGTACCTATTAACTACCAACCCAGTGTGCTGGAGAACCAAGGGGCAAAAGACACAAGAGGCTCAGGTTCTCAGTGCCTTCTTGGCATCGGTTTTCACATCACAACTACACATTCCCAACACTAGTGGTACAGTCCTGGTGAAGGGAAGTAGAGGAAAACCAAATTAGGCACAATGTCAACGAACTGGACACACTCGAGTCCATGTTACCAGGTGGGCTGCATTTAAGGGTGCTTAACAGCGCTGGCAAATGTCATTGCAAAGCCACTGTCATCTGCAAAAGGTCACAATGTACACTGGCAGATTCCTGATCATTGGAAAAGGGCAAATATCGGGACCCTCTCTGAGAAGGGCAAAAAGGATCAGCGATATTATAGGCCAACCAGCCTATGAAAAGGTTATGCAGCAAAGCCTCCTTGGAAGCTTTAAGGAAAGCAAATGACTGGGAACAACCAGCAAGGATTTTCCAAGTTGTGTCTCATCAACCTGACTGTCCCATACAATGAGATGACAGTGAAAAAGCACTGGATGTTACCTTGACCAAAGGAGAGCCTGGGCAGCAAGCAGCTGCTTGGGGCTGAGCTGCTGAGGTTAATCCTCAACAAGCATGTAAACTGCCTTTAAAACTGAAAAATGCAGTAGAATTTAAATTTACTAAGGGTCATTGTCACAACAGCTGAGAAAAGTTTCAAATTGTAAAGACATTTAAATGTATGGAACCCAGTGGTTTTCACTGCATACATTTCAATGTACAATGCTGAACAGGCATAACTCTGCAGAATGAGATGTAACAGTTCTGTGAAGATAGATAGTAACAGTCAAATAGCAAAAATTATGTGCATCAGCATAAAATAAATTGTACAGGAAAAAACAGATACTAGCTACTGGGTACAACAGCTGAGAAGTCACACTACAAGCACCTGACTTCCCAGAAACACATTTAGGTCAAAACTTTTGTCAAACTACTTAACAGACACAGTCTCATCACTGACCCTGTACCTTCAGGTAACCCTAAAATAAAGAACAAAATCCTATAAATCATTCTCTTAAAAATATCTGAGCTTGTAATTTACTTTTTACAAAACCTGCTGGTTTTCATGTATCAAAACGTTTTCCAATTATGTTGACAAAAAGAACTGAAAAATACCAAGAAGTGCTGCACAATGGCTTGCTTTGAGCCAATGAGTTGCTGCTGAAACAACCCCTTTTTCATACACACACACTCCTGTCCTTTGCACTAGAGCCCAGGCACTCGTTTTCTGATGGAGATGAGCTTGTTCTGACCTTATTCAGAAAGGTATTTCCAGATCTTTCTCTGGTACACTTTCTGCCCCATCAGTACACTGAAGTGGCCTGCTGAGTGCTCAGATGAACACCGGACTTAGCTAAAACCAAAAAGCAGACATAGCAGAAGTACAGCAGTTCCTGTCCACATTTAAGATGATGTTAGATCATCTTCTAACCAGTACCTTTTCTTCCACATCCAGAATGAACTGGATGCAGTTCATTCACATTTGCCAGCTAAGTGCAGCACCCCCTGCAGAAGTAATTATGGTCACTGGAAAAATTCAGCATAGCTAAAGCCACATATTTTTCAAACTATGGAAACAACAAAAATTATGTTCTTCTCTTATAGAGATTTAAACAGGACTTGAAAGTTATATTACTTTTACTGATGCTCCATGCATATTATGAATATAAATTTCCAAAATTTGATTATTCTACAAATACTTAATTTTACAAGAGCCACTCACGGGTTTTGTCTTGTGAGCACATTTCAGTTAAACTGGCTAAAATAAGTTGGATGAAACCAAACCAGAAGATAAATATTAGCTCAAATTACTGCTTCTTCATTTGACTGAACTTAAAAACATTTTGAAAAATGCAGTAGTTCGATAACATGTATTAAACCTATAGGAAATAGGTTAACATTATCTTCTCCATTATAAACTGTGTGCCACACAACCAAAGCATGACTATTTTTAAAAGTTCAGATTTATTCAAGCCCGGAGTATTTAAAAGTATTTACAACCAGCTTAAAGTTTATCCCATCATAAATTCTAGCTTGTTCTTTTCAAGGAAGAAATCAGCCAAAAATGAGATAAAATCCCAGATTTTATCATGAAAGCCTCTTATATATTAATATATGAGAAAGGATTATGAATAATACAACCAAGCCAGAAAATCTGTGAATCTGAACTATTTTTTAAGCATTTCAGCCAAAAAGAGTAGTTTACAACTCTTCTCTCCTCTGCAAAGTTACCTGCAAAGAGAACATGAAAATAAAGGAACATTTGTTTCCAGGAAGAGAAGGGAATAAAGTGCAGCTGGTACCAGTTAATCAGTAGATAAGAATAAATTCAGTTCACAAAGTAGTGTGACTTCTTTCATATTTGTCCTTGCCAATAAAAGCAGCATCTTCCTCCCATTCTAATACAGATGCCAGCATCATGACCTCTTTAACGTGTCACACACTCAAGAGTGCTCACTCCCGATGGGGAGATTTCAGACTGCTTCCCTATTTATACAGAAATAAATGTTATTTACTTCTCCAATTTCAAATGTGAGACACACGAAAAAATATGACTAAAAATGCATGGAAGCATGTTAAAAAAAAAACCAACAAAAACCAACCAAAAACCAACCAAAAAAAGTGGTGATCAACTGTCTAGAATCCACTAGAGCTGAATAAAGCCTCTAAACAATACAGCACCCCTGCAGAACTTGCACATTGCAAAACTCAGAAAAATTGACAGAAACTTCGTATTTAATTTTAATTACCCTGCTGTTCTCTCCTTTCACTTCTTTTTTTTCTGGAGATGTAGCAAAAATATACCCCTTAATGCTAGGCAGTGAATATCTTGCAAGTTTGTCGATAAGTTCTAGCTGAATTAAAAACTTAAGGTCTAGCAGAAAGATCATATTAAAAACGTAAACATTAAATAATCTAGCAGAAGGAAAAAAAAATTAGACTTCTCTCTAAGGCAAAATTACAATACATTTGCATGGTAAGGGTTGGGTTTCTTTCCCTTTTGAAGACAAGTTCATGATGCACAGAAAAAGTAGAGGCAAAAGACAGCATATGCAAAAGTAGGGAAAAAAAGACAGTTTGTGCTCCTCATTGTTGCTATTAGCCCCCTGTTGCTCCCCCATATAGCTTATCCTGAAAGTAATGCTTCAGAATGAGTCTTGTCAACACTTTAATATGCAATTTTTAGACTGTGTGCTTTAAAAAAAGCAAAAAGAAAACCCTTTACAAAAGGACAGAAGTATATAAGGTACACAGTTTTTCACTGAAGCTGGTTTCATGGACTCGGATCTGATTTTACAAGATGTCATGTGAAAATAAAAGCCTGTATTATTCACCACAATGTAACACAAAGAAATTAGTCCAGGGGAAAACGCATTAACAGAATTGAATTTATTAAAGGTCTAGCTAAGGCATCAATATTTTTTCCATTCCCAAAATACTTAGGAGGACACGGCAAGATCACTGGGCCAGAACAGCATCATTATTTTCTCAGATAGCAAGGCTCATGCTGAGAATACTTTCTACTTCAAAATAAATCCTCCAATGATCAGAGCTTTTAGTGGGTAAAGAAAAAGTAATTTCCAAAGCTGGAGGAAAAACCATCAACAGCAAGCCAATAAACACAAGGGCTTCTGAGATGGCTGATGTGGTAAATGGCAATTACTGATTCCCTTTTTTCCTTTTGTTCTTAGATTATTTTTTTTTTTTAATTAACAACTTTTGCCACAACATGTAGTTTGGCAGAAGTTCAAAGCAACCAAGCAAATTCAATGATGCACTGTAAATGTGGTTCTTCTGATCTAAGAATTTGCTGCTGTCAAAAGGAAAGTCTTCTCTCAACATCTCCGCCTTGCTGCTCCTAGCCAAAAAACTCCCTTTATGCCAGCTCTGATCTGTGCCACACTCCATGACAGGATTCACCTCCTGCATTTTCCTAAGAGTTATCTACCTCTAAAAAAGAAGTTAAGTAATGTTAACTAAGTAAACCAACATGAGTTGACTAATTCTGTCTGTTTACAGCAGGGTACACGGAGTACCAAAACCGGCACTAATGAAGTATGTGGTAAGAGCAAAAGACAGCAAAGGAATGAGTAGAGGAGAGAGATGGAGGAGAAAAAGCAAGATACCACTCACTTCACACCCTGCTTTCTAGTGGTAAGACAGCAGGAAGTATGGCTGTCCATAATTCAACAAACAGAAAAAAGGCAAAAAAACCCAAAAAAGCCCATCTTGCCCACAGTCCTGCAACTAGCTCCAGCTCAAAATTTCCACAGAGGAGAAAACCCTGGGATTTGGGATTTGGTTATCTTTTCCTCTCTTAAAACACAAAACTGTAGTTTGACAGCCAGCCTAAAACCTAAGTTTTAAACCCACACAATTATGAAGATCATTCCTATGAGATTAGCTGATGGGCAGCAGACCACTGCTCCAGATCCAAAGCTCCATGGTGCTTTACTAAAGGTCATGGCAGTCTTACCAGTACTTTTATAGGAAACAAAACAACAAGTGCCTACACGAATTATCTCTAAAGGAAAAGATTGCTGTAATTCATCTGCACTTTCCTTCTCTTCTCAAATTGTTCTTAAGTCACCTCAGTATTTGTACCACTTCAGAAACTAGAAGCTGCATAAAGAGAGCACAGCATTTCATGCATCAACAACAAATTGGGCTAAAGCATAGGTCTGCACTCCAGTAAACCATTATTTCATTGGGGAATTTCTATTTTTGGTCCATTTTTCTTCAGTAGTCAAATCTATGACCTTACTTCGTTTACAGAGAAGAAGCAACATATTTGTTGCTTTTAAAAAAAGCCTAACAGTCACAAACTTACTACTGCAGGAGCTACAAGTCCCCAGACTTTATTTGCTTATTTATTTGCCCTTAAGGGAATTCTCTTTCAGAAATGTATCCAGTCACTGAACAACAGTTTCTTCTCAATGACACTCAAGATTTTAGAGACTTTGCCTGTCCCTTGCTCTCACAAACAAAAGAATCCTTGTCCATGGGAATGACTGAAGTTTTCACACAGACACTGCTCCACATTCCTGAGTATTGTTGTTGGTTCTGTGATGAAGGAATTAGAAGCACCTACAACACAGAAAATAAGACTTATGGCAACAATGGCACTGTGCTTTGTGCTCCACTCCATTGCTAGTAAGTTCTGTGATTCTCTCTGCTTTTTAGCAATTGCTTGCATTGAACTGGCACTTTCATGCAAGTGTAATTATAAACTCCGCAACTGTTTTCTTAAACAATAATTAACTTGTGTGTGTGTAAAGAAAAGACCATTTTCCTAAACAAATAGCTCCACATCAAGTACAATATATTATTGGAAGATTGTGATACTCAGGGTAAAGCCCTCAAGATCAGTCCTTGCCTTCAGCATCCCAAGTAACACTCATCAGCAAAGCTTCTCCCCAATTATTTACGGCAATTGATTTCCAAACAAAACTTCTGAGCAGCACAGATTCCTGGGAGATACAACTAATGACCTCTCACCATTATTTCACATCTCTAACTTCTCCATCCAGAGAAGGACCATCTCTAAATTCAGCTTTAGTCTCTGGTAGGAAGCTTAACTGGATGCCTTTAGAAAATTCAGTTAAGATTACATAAACTGCGTTATCTTTGGCCTGTATATTAACTCCATTGATGCATTTTAATAGACTTATGAAGTGCTGAATGTGTTTTGCAAGACTGTTCTCTCCATCTCAGCACCTATCATAGGTCCACTATCTCTGCTTTTGGTTCACCTTACCAATAAGTAGTTTCCACTTTTCCAGAAAGTCCTTTTAAAATCTGACCTCACCACTGCCCATTTCCAGTCTTTCATAACTGGGACAATTAAAAGCACAGGGTTATACTTTCTGGTTAGAAATTTGCTCCTTCTGATGTGCAAAGATATCTCACCTCAACAACTGTCTGCATTTCATGAACACCTAAGTTTGAGACTGATCCCTCAATCGCTGTCTTCACTGCTAATTTGTTAAGTTCTTTCATAATGTCTACATTCACTTAGCTCCTATTTCTTTATTCATCCTTCACAGAAGACTTAATTTTTCAAAGAATATATCTTCACTCCCAAGGGCTTCCTTTATTCTACTATTTCAGCATGTGACATTTTTTTTAATTGATGGGTTTAGAGTACTTACTCACCCTCAGTCACTGAAAGCACAGCAAAGCTTCAAAAACTGTTCCCAGGCAGCTTGCAACACTTCAGCATCTTTGGCTCTGTTTTAGCTTTGAGTGGCCATCTCCTCCCACCACCACCCCTCATATTTTCTTTTTTAACTGAAGTGGTACTTCAAGTAGGGCTTTTTTTTTTTTTTTTAGCCCTGTATAGATTCGGCATACGCCAGGAGTAAAGAACAACCCATGTTTGTCACAGACAGTCCTCAGTAGTATTGGTTTGCATCTAACCTTTCACCCTACTGTAGGCCAGGGCCCAAGTTGATCCCCTCTCTGTGCATGCCCTGTTTCACCAAGTTACCTTTCACTACCATGAAGTTTCGTCTTGGCATTCCTCCCCGCCCAAAAGCACCCACCTAAATTAAATGAGGCTAACAAGCCGTTCACTGCTCTTCATTGCAGCCTCACTGATCCAACACAGCTCAGGCAAACAAGACAGGCAGATGTAAATGCAGTCCTAATGATATTGTTCCCCCGCCCTTACACTCTACCCACAGACCTTTCCGTGTTCCAATAGCTGGTCTTTTTTAAACGTCTTCTGGTATCTGACACTCATCTGGCAGAGTCACATAAGCTTCCAATTGGGCTTTTATACAATGGAACTAACATAACAGTGAATGGCACTGTTAGCACATTTAATTGCGAGGGGTTGTTTTGTTCGACCCTGCTTAAATAGGATTGATGTTCACCCAAAAAGAAACGGGAGATTTTGAAAGCCAAGCTGTTCAAGTACAAAAAGTTAGATAAGATTCAAATTACAGTCAGGGACAAGTTTGCTGCCTTGCTGTCTTCAAATCCCCCCAGGTAAAGCTTGCTCCAGTTGCTTTGATTAAGCTACATACCTTGCACAGAAGTTCTGTGAGAAAACACAGTTGATGAAACCTGACTTTCCAAGGCTTCATTGTGGGATTATCCAGTTATCTGAATGCAAACGGTAATTGGAAGTACATCTGAAGTTAGGGCTCTCCACTCACAGGGTAAGGCTATGCCTCTCACAGAAAATGTATCTTGGCCAGAAATACAAAAGTGGAATCAAGAGTTTTCTGCAATTCAGATGCTTTTGTATTTCAAGTTCTCAGCTGCACTTATTTTTCACACAGACAGTAATGAATTGAGTCTTCATTTTTAGAGCAACTCTCAAGTGTCCTTTATTCAAATGTCAACATCTTGTATGCAAGGTGTTACAAGCACACAGCAGAGCTTTCCCAGAAAAACAGGCAGATTGTTTCAGTGACCTTTAGTAGTGTTCTTGCCTGTTCACAAAACGTACATTTTTTCAAGGATAATTTTAATTTTTGATGTTTAGGCTAGCATCTGTAGTTGAGAAAATCATTATGCTCTCTCGAACATTTTGTCCTTTAAAAAGTATCTGCAGCTTTAATCATGGCTTATACAGTTCTTTTCCTGCAAAAAACTGACTGCACAATATGCTTTGCCATACTACCACTTAACACTCAAGGTTGTTAAGAAGCTGTTGAATAGAAACTGTTTTCTGAACAGCAGTATCTTTTTGCTTGAGTGTCACACATAATTTTACAAGCACTCTTTGGCATCCAAATAGTCCTATGATTAAGTCAGTCTTTCACTAGGATATGCAAAAAAAAACATGCAATAGGGCAACATGAGTACAATCCTCCATTAAAAAAAAAGCAGAATATTAAATGGTCTATCCAGCACCTTCCCTATATAAGCTACTAAGGACTTCATATGCTTCTGTATAAAATTCAATATATTTATTCATAAAATCACAGAGTGGTTTGGGTTGGAAGGGACCTTAAAGGTCATCTAGTGATTTCCAAATTCAAGCAGCTATCCCTCAAATGGGAAGCCTCAACACACAGAAGTTAGCAATTCGTTCACAAGTAGCCTAACAAAAAATTGTAACTATGAATAAAGCTAGGGCTGTAATCCCAAATGTGCTATTATGGGGCTTGACAAGGTCTCAGAAACCATTTGTTGAGCCTTGGAGGAGACAAGAGAGAACAGCAGGCTAGCCAGCCAGAACACAAAACCCTCCTGAATGGTTATCAGCCTGCACGTAGCAGTAACATGCAGCATTACTTGCCAAGCTCACAAAGAAAAGATGGGCAACAGTGGGAGGAGAGGAGCATGAGAGGTAAAGCATCCGGGGGGACGAAGCCTGAAACTGAAACTTTATTCCCATCCACTCACAAAACAAAGGCTTCTCTACTCTAAACTCAAGGCTGCTTTACAGTAGAAGGCTAGCAGAAAGAAAAGCAAGCCTTTTACCAGCAGCAGTGTTCTCTGACAACACGCACCTCCTGTACAATCAGCACCTCAAAAACTAAGCCCTGCTCTCTAATGGGAAATCGCGTACACGCAACAGCCACTCCAAGTCCCCACTATTTACATACACTGCTGTAATTTGTAAGTCCAGAACCAAACTACATGGAGACCTTTGATGTTCTTCTTTGTTGTTTTGCAACACTACTTTCACAGCCTCTTCTCTGTACTTGTCATAAGCTTCCAGGTAGGAATGAAACACCAACTCACCTTTGCTGCAGGGTATGAAAATAAATCAACACATCTGTGACAAGATAACAAAAGATCACACCAAATAAGGTCCAAAGGCCACAGCAGGACTCTCTCAACCACATGACCTTAAAAACCTATAAAGCCTGGAGCCATGTAACCGGGTGAGAAGGGAAGGAAGAAGATGGAAGACAGTTAAAAGAGTGGTTGACCAGAAAAATGTAAGTGCACAAGACTTTATGCAATATGGCATGCCTACCTCATTATGTAGATAGTTTAATTAGGAACTTTGTAACTACTACAGTGAAGGATCCAAAAGAGACTCAGGGCATATATTTTAAGAAGATAATACCACATATTACATACATAAATAAAGTTTGTGGCACTTAGAAATTTCACACCATTGTTGACAGGAGTCAGAAGCCAAAGGCTTGCATGCCAGCTCTGCGGTTCTCACCACCTGCCTGCAATCTCCACCAACTGCCTCGGGTCAAAACAGTTGAAATCAACACACAAACATTCAGCCAAAAACAGCAACAACAACAAAATCACCACTGAGACAAGAGTTGTCTGAAAATTTATAGTGAAAACTAATAGCAGGAAGTTCATGATACAACTCCTGTAAAGGCTCCATATAGAACTAATCAAGAAGCTTCAGTCCAGCCCCACTGTTTCACTTCTCACCAAGTAAAATTTAACTCATCACTTGTGGCACTCCCAAACTCAATGTAATGTGGGAAATTAATTTGTAGAAAATTCTCAAAACCAAGAAACGCTTATAATGTATTATAATTAGAAAATAGCTTCTAATTATAATAGCATAAATTATAACATCTGTATTGTCTCACCCTTCACATGAGACTCAAAATAGAATAAAAGTTTTGAAAATATCTCTCAGTTACCCCATCTCTAAGTCAGAAGAAGACTTAATGCAACATGTACCTCTCAGTAAATATCAGTTTGATATAGACCTTGACAAAGTAAGTGATTACTTATCCAATGTAACTCAATCAATACACACTCACAAACACAGACAAACTGGAACTAATCTGCTAACCACCTTATGAAGGGCCAGAAAGTGGTTTAGTGTTAAAAAAAAAAAAAATCACCACCAAAACTCAGAATTCCTGAAGCAAGCAAAAGCAGGTTCTTCTCATCCATTACAGAGCTTGGCCTGCTCTCTAAGCGAGCATCTTAACTTCTACATTTACAACAGTAAGAACATGTTACAATGGTCAGAAGTGACTGGTTTTGACAACAGAACAGACACTATGCTGCTATCTTTTCCCTTCAACAATAGGTTATGCAGTTTATCTACACTGCATTAAAATATTTTGTTTTCCAAAAACATTCCAGGTCATCCATCTTCAAATGCTGTAAAACAAGAATAGCACAAAAATCTTGCACATTACCCAATCCATTCATTATTTTATCTAACTTAAACAGTTCTGCCTTCTCAATTTTCCAAGATAAATAGTCCTCATCCCTTATGCTTCTCTTTATACAAGAGTTTCTGAGAGAGAATCAAAATTCTTGCAGTATCCTTCTAATTGGTAGGTAGAAACTATGACATGTCATATTAGAGATTACACAACCCAATAACTTACTAGACATCTACTAGATTTCCACCATTCTGCTTCTTTTACAACTCATACAGACCCTCAAGGGGAGGAAAGAAGTAGATTAGATTTGACTGCTTGAAGCATGCAAGACGTATTTTCATAATGCCAATTACAATGTGTCAGTAGGTTCAAATTGAACAACCTGTTCCCCCACCTACAGCAATACTTCCAACACAGAACTCTAACTGCTGAAATTAGAAAAAAAAAAAAGTCCTATTCCGCTTGTGTTTAGGACCAACACCACTTCTCGCAGTTCCTGACAACAACTAGGACAGCACCAGTTTGCTTAGTGTTCGTTTCCCACCTTCAGTCTCACCACTCAAGTCTCTTTCCAAGAGATTAGGAAAGCTTTCAATAAAGCACCAGGGGACATTTTTGCAGTTCAAGACCCTCAATTATATAATTTTTTTTACTGTTGTAATTAAAAAGTTAGATACTGCCTAACAGGGACATTCAATAGTTTCTTATTCTCATCCAAACCACATCCAATAAACAGGAAAAATTATTATTTGGAAACACTCCAAATTGCCACTGAAACAGTCAGCCTTCCTCCACAGAATAGGCTTCTCTCTCAGATTTCTGACTATAGCTGTACCATACAAACGGAGAGGAGAGCCAAGAAAGCAGTGGAAGATCAATCCCAGTAAGCCTGGGAACGCCACTTTGACATGACCATGTGCTCAGCACATGGTGCCAGTCCCAGGACTGTACCTCCTGTGCTGCACAAGCTGGGCAGCAGGCTTGCACAAGAGACCCCAGAGTCCTGCCATCTCAGTCTGCCAGTGACTGGCCCTCAGCTCCTAGGGAGATGCACAAAAAAAAAGTAAAAACAGTAGATCTGCATGTCAGTTCACCAAACAAAAACTGCTGCCATATTTTCCAAGTGCAGCGTAAGCCAAATAGGTAGATTTAATAGCTGGGTTGAGCAGCGTTCCTGAGAGAGCACCCAAATGGCACACTGGGCAACTTTTATGCAGGAAATAACTGACATCTTCTGGACCAAAAAAAAAAGTAAACTACCCTACAAACGCTAGAGATGAGTAACAGTTCCTTTATCTGAAGACTGATGTTCAACATGCCATGCCTGTGTTCCCTTCCCAGTGTATGCCATTAGAGTCAAATGCCTTCTTGTACACCTTTCTGCCATGAAAATAAACCCTATTAGAGTCAAATGCTTCTTTGTACACCTTTCTGCAATAAAATAAACCCCATCCATTTACAGATTTTGCTCTAAGCAGGTTTCAGAGCCCACTGCAGGTACTGCACTGATGAAAAAGACACCACCAGGATAATAAACCACATAGACAGACCACAAACTTAAAATAGAAGAGATTAAAATAAAAACTCTAGAATACCATTTTGCTGCAGGCAGTGCATCAGACAGAGCTCAATTATGATGCCTGACATTGTCACTCAGCTGATCTGGTGTTCAGTTGGGTCAAGTTTGGCAGTTAATATGTGAGAAACCTCCATGGAGCTGTACCTGGTGATCCTCTGAGATGGACCAATAGAGACCCCAAGCCCCACCTTGTGGCAAAGGGCACAGCAGGGCTGGACTGGCTTTTTTCCTGGAGCAAGGCATGAAAAAAACCCTGGTTACACTCCCACCTGGTCACCAGCACACATACTACAGGATATCTCTCCTTCATTAGAAGGATTCTCACTCCATCAAGATTCCTGAAATACTGTCCTCCAAAATATTCCTGTGTTGTTCCACTGATGCAATTAACTTCCTAGGACTAGGATACACAGCTGCTATATAGTTTTCAATTGCCTTACTGCACCTCAGAGGCAGCTATAAAACCTGTAAAGCAGTAAAATAAAAAAAAGGAGGTGAAGACTGCAGTTGTACTACAGACACTGCTCCTAGTATTCCTGAACTGTGTTTTATCACCAGAGGCCTTAGAAGATACATTTGCACAAACTGAATTACTAAAATTTAGTTATTTTTTGTGATACTTCCCTCTCTTAGTCATCCATAGTAGAAAACGTCATTTAAGAAAAAGCTGAACCAATATTGTTAACAAAATATTTGCAGTCCTGCAGGCCACTCTCCAAAGTACTCTAAAAATTACCATGCATATCTTAGAAGATTTGTGCTATTTAAATTAAGAATTAGAATCATGTAGCAACGTTTAAAGAATGCTTGTAAGCTCAAGGGAAATATAAAAAAAAGAAGGTTTGAGCTGTACAGATACTAGAAACAACTAAAAAAAATGATTGATCCATCACTACTTACCATTTGGGAAATACTAAAACAATGCAAGAGTATCTTTTGAATATATGCATGCTCTAATAAACAAATACAGAACTGTGTTTCAGGTACTCTCCACCACAGGACGTAACATCCATCCATTACTACAGCTTCAGGAACATTAAATTACTATTATTTATTACTAAATGTTATTATTTGCTTCTTTGATTTAACTGATACCCTCTGGATAAAAGGATATAAATAAAACCTTCAATCCTAATTCCACCCTTGTAATTCAAGATCACATATGTACAAATATATTGCAAGCTACAAAAGCATCTATGGATGTTTCTATTTTACATATTTTAGTGACTGTCCAAGGGCAATTACACAGGCTATTTAAAATAAAAAGTTTTCAGAAATCAGAAAGACAAATGGGAAGTATTATGGAAAGGGGTTGGAAACAAGGCACTAAACGAACAACAAAGCAAAGAAAAAAGGAAACAATATATATTGCCCTTCTTTTTTTTCCCCAAACTTTAATCAAATATCATACCTTGATTTCCCCACTCAACAAGAGTGAAGATTTATAAACATATACATCCTACTGTAAAACCACATTTGAGCAACTATCCATTTTTAAAGCAAACAATTCCATTTCTTTCCTGAAATTTCCCAAAACAGCAGCATTTTCAAACACTCTCTCCCAAAAAACATCAAGCAGACCGGCAATTTCACCAAAAATGCTTCAGCAGCATGACATGCTGAATTCCCTACACATTGATGTAGTCCAATATGCTGAGCAGCTGCAAAGCCTGACATAAACATTAGAAATGTAGCCCTATCTTTCAGGACCTCGACTTATTTTTCACATTACAGATCTCTGTGTGGGCACAGAAACCAGGGCTGGCTATATCAGCTGCGCTGGTACCTGCATATAAGGAGACTTGAGGCAACAGCTTATCACACAACTGTGTTTTTTTTTCTCTTGCCCTCCCAGAATAGAAAGAATTTGAGCAAGATAAGATTTTTTCCTATGAACAGTTGGAGGGATCCAAATATAAAAGTGCAAAAAAGTAGTTACCTGATTCCTATACTTACTACTATCAAACAAAGTTCAGGCTGAAGTAACTGTGCTGTAATTAACATCAGCATATTTAAGACAGAGACAAGACGAGTTGCAACCATTTTCACTACAGCTGTTCTCTAGGTAATAGCCAGAGCATTTCTTTCTAGAATCAAAAGCTTATGTAAACACAACCAGATTGTATTTTGGCCATGACTGACCACTGCCTGCTTTAAAAGTTTATTTATCCAATGCAAAAATAATAGCCAGAATTTTAAGACGCACCTTATTTCAATGACAGCATACAGAGCAGCACTGCGGTGAGACTTTAAGAGAAAGACTAGACGCAATTCAAAATTTAGGACCTGCTACAGGAACAACCCGCGCCTCTCCCGTTTCTCCTGCTCCCTACTTCCTATTGTTCCGCTGCTCAGCAAGTGATGCCATGTCACGGAAGAGGGAAACCTAAATGACAGTTTCATTAAGGCTTTCTTCAAAATGTTTATGCCAAGAAATTAATTTACTCAGGTCTATAACAAGAACTGGTCATACACAAAAGGCGGTTTAAAGCATTCTAAAGCCCCAAAAGCACGAGCAGACTTCGGCTTCTGAAGCAGCCGGCAAGACGACCCAAAATGGTGACTACAAGTAATAAATCATATTAAAAAAAAAAAAAAGGCATTGTTAAAAACAGCAACAAAAAAAACACCGTTCTATGAAGCCGATGATCAGGCTGAACAGTATAAGCGGCCACTGATGTACTCATAACGAGAATCCATTAAGGGAACGATTTTCCTCGGGCACAAAATGTGTTTCCCCAAGCCCACCCGCTAGCGAAACACGACTCGGGCACAGCGCTGAGGGGCTGGCGAGGCTCGCAGTCACGCCGGGGGAGCCAGGCGCCGGCCGGCCGGGCTAACGCGGGGCTCACCGGGCGGGGATCAGGCAGGGCCGGGGAAAGGACGGCACTACCGCGGGCAGCGGGGGGAGGCACACGAGCCCGCGGGGCAGCAGGCGGCCGGGGGAAGGAG
>VZRH01002374.1:673104-693695 GCA_013397555.1 Urocynchramus pylzowi | reverse complement strand
TTTTTTTTTTTTTTTTTTCTTTTTTTTTTTTTTTTTTTATTCCCCAAGTCGGTGAGATCATCCTGCCAGGCGGTTGTGGTGTGATAGAAATGCTAAATAGCCCTCTAGCTCGGGGAGGCTGCCTCAGTTAAACTCCGCAGTCGCCTTGCAATCAGGTGGTAGTCGTTCAGAAAATGAAAGACTAATTGAACCGGGGATAGTACTTCAGTGAAACAGGATGCAACTTAAAAGTAGAAGGTATATATTAAAAAATCGTCAGAAACCTTAAAGAATAGGCTGGAGTAATCATGAATGAAGATCTAAATGAGTAAGTCTTAGGTTGAAAACGCTGGAAAACATGAGCTCTTGGCATGCGACCTCTACCTCTTTGCAAAGGAAGAGTAATCCAAGTTATAACAGGATTTCGATTTTAGTTTTTTGCATTTTACTAGTTAATAGCCTCCAACTTTTCAATACCGAGAAATATTCTAGTGCAACGTACTTAATTTTTTGATACAGTTAATACCCATCAACTTTAACAACTCTAAAACATTTTAGGTGCCAAAGTACTTAGTTTTGATGGCATTTGATAAATAGGGATAGTAGTTGTCATCCATGGAGTTATGTTAAACAGATGGGACAGCCGAGCACTTCACACTCCTTACTGTTTCTAAGTGAGTCATTCAAGGAGTGTGACTAATCATCCTACCATACAGTTGTCAACAAAGGAGTATTTTTTTTCTTAACTACCCACAAAATCAGAGATTTCCAGATTTTCTGTGGATAACTGATAACTAAAGAACCTCTCCTTTGAGCAACACTTTAGATTGAGGAGGACTAGATGCGATGGACGTCTTATCTTAAGTATATATGTGCAGTCTTCTTCTGTGCAGCAGTACAGTGATGTACCTGGGAAGTCGGTTAACTTAGGTCATTGTCGGGCAGGCAGCCACATGTTGATTTAAGGCATTTGTCTAAATAACAACCTCACGTGAAACTGAATTAATTTTATCAATCATCTTTCCCCCCACCGTCCCCGCTGCACCTGTGTCAAGTTGTAAGTCCCGTAGGACAGAGGCACTTCGGTATTCAGTGCAGTCTGGATTGGGGATTTTCATGGTAATAGTGTTAATTAGGTAATTTTCTCGATGGGTTTTGCCAAGGTGATGATAGTGCTGGCTGGGGGTTGGGTGGGAACTGCTTTTGTTGTGAGGAAACCGGGGTAGTAAGAGGAAGAGATGGATGAGAAATTTGTGTTTAGAAGTGTGATAGGAGAAGTGGCCTGATTTGAACATAGCCCTTGTGGGAAATCAAAGTCAGCAGTTATCTACAGCTTATGAGGCTGAGCCAAGAAGACAACATTGATTAAAAAAATATTATGGGAATGGAATATGTCTTGATGGGAAGATAGTCAGATTTAATCTCTTTTAAGTTGAATAAGTTGGAGCTGGGAGAGAAGATTTTAAATGTATCAAAATGTAGTGTTGGACTCAGGAGGAAGATGGTTGATTTGGAAGGAGTGTGTTTAGAAGTGCAGTTACCTGGGACAGGGCCTGGTGGGGGGAAGTAACATGAGGTGTGAAAATAATGCCACCAAGGATTCATCAGAATGGATCCCGCAAAGAACACAAGAAAGGTATATTAAATGTATGCCAGCTTCTGCTGTTGACAAATTTGTTTTCTGATTTTTTTGTATCTGTTTGCAGTATTGATAAAGATTTGCTCTTTTTAAAATGTATTTCTAATAGTTGGTTTGGTCTGTTTGTTGTCTCATCACCTGTCCTGTGAAGACTAATTATTGATCAGAAGTGTGCTTAGAGTGCTGTTTTCTGTGTTTTCCCTGTAATCTAAACTTAAAGTAACTTCTATGTGTGTGTAAGTTGACAAAAAGCAAACAAGTAAAACAGAAGGGCATTTACCCACATGCAGGCAGATTGGTGCAGTGAGGTTGGGGCTTTTTAGCCTGATGATCTCTGTAGAGAAGTGATCTATTTTTTCAGGTGTCTGCCTCAGCAGGTGTTACAGGTGCCTTTTGTTAAACAGGAAGCTCAATTGAAAGGACACTTTATTGTCTTTCAGATAGAGAGTGGAAGAACAGGTTTCCTTTAGAAAATAGGAAAGTTGAGGAGTGGTCTGAGCATTGAGTCCTAACCAGAGGGAGGTGGTAATGACACAGAAATTAATAGAGATGGTGCCTCTTTGACACTGGAAGGCTATTCTTGCCTTCTAACAGTGTTCCCACTGGTTCAGAATTTGGTAAGTGGTGAAGAACTGTGGCAAAAGTACAGCCCATCCCTTTTACCCCATATTTTGGAGATGGATGCCTCTTTGCTAGCTATTCCTTGGATTAGAGAATGCAAGGAAAATATACAAATAATGTAGGAATGTCAGAAGAGTCATTCCACCAAAAATAAATCTGTAGGCTGTACACTATGTGGTTGATATAACTGATGAAAATACTAATGTAGTCTTATGCTGGGGTTGTCACAAGTCTGCACTGGGTAATTGCAGTCCAAAAATCAGAAACCCATGTTTTTCACTGTACTTCAGCTTTTGAAATACTCCCCATTGCTGTTGTATTTTACTTGAGAGAAAGGACATAAATTTTATGTTAATTCCTTTAACTTTCTAGAATATCATTATTTAGCTTTAAAAAAAACCCCAACCTGTCATTGCATTTTTATTTTAAAGTTGCCATACCAACCAGTATGCCCTTTCAGTGAGGAAGGGGGCTTGAAACTATTTTTCAGCAAGCTACAAGTATTTATATATTTGAATAATAAACTACTCTCTTGTCTTGGCAAATAACACGGAGCTTGGTTCACTTTAATCATCTTTAGCTATTAATAAACTAATTTATTTGAAAATGCTGGGGATGTTTTACTGCAAATTAGGTAAATACTTCCTGTAATTCCTGGGCAGTCTAATCTTCTGGTTTTATCCAGGACAGCTTGGCATTGACATTATGGATCGCTCCCGACACCGTGCGGGAAATGGCAATGAGCAGGCGCCTTCGCGGGAGCGCGGTGGCGAAGGTGAGAGACAGCGGCAGCTGGAGCGCCTCAGCAGGGAGGAGGCCTATTACCAGTTCATTAACGAGCTCAACGAGGAGGACTACAGGTTAATGAGGGACCGAAACCTGCTTGGCACTCCTGGTAAGTTGTGCATACCTTCAGTAGAAGAGGTGTAGTGAAGTTATACTCCTGCTGTTAGGCACCACATGTATCTCAAGCAGCCTGACTCTTCCATATGGAACAAAAGTATAACACTTTACCTGCATACCAAGATGCTGCATTTGAACGTCCAAAGCCAGATAATTAACATTTGGTACATTCGAGTATATCTGTTGATGTGTGGCAATTTTGGGTGCCTCTGAATTGTTACTGGAAGCTGGCATACTCTCAACACATTGAGCATCTTTTCCTTCCACTCCACTACCTACTGCCTCTGATATCCGCATTATGATCTCAGATTAGTGCTGTTTTCTTTCTGGTTTCATCAGTTTTGTCTGTCTTATGAAGATTTTCATTCAAGATAGAAATTGTTATTTCTGCATGACTGTATAGAGGCAGTAATAGTCTCTTATCTAACAGTGTTATCAAAATGTAAATTAATTCAGGAGAAATAACAGCAGAAGAGCTGCAGCAACGTTTGGAGGGGGCTAAGGAGCGTCTGACATCACAGTCTGATCTGGATAACGGTGAAGGTAGAACTGTTGGAGGTAAACATTCTTCATTCAAATATGTAGACACGTAGTATGTGGTGCACAAGTACAGTTCTGTAGAGATATTTAAGAGAGACTTCTTTCTTTTTTTTTTCTTTTCAATGTGCCTCTGGGGATTGTTTAAGAGAGATTTCCTAAGGATACAAAACCAAACTTGAAATACTTGATGAGAACTCGTTTATGTTAATCACAAATTACTTGCTCCTTTTTCCCTCACTTTCCTTTGCTAGTAAATGTAATAGCACAAAGTACTATTTTTTCAGTTCTTAGAGGTTTTTATCATGTATTAGAGCAGTTGGAAAAGAAGTTAATTGCAAAACAGTTAATCTCTCCACTGTTTTGACACTTCTGTTTCATTTCCATTTGTTTTAGTCAAGTGAGGCTTGTGTTTTATGCACTGTCTTCAATTCCCCAGAAATATTGCCTTACTCATTTGGCCAGTTCTAGTCAGATTTGGGAGAGGAATTGGCAGCTCAAAAATGAAGATACCAAAGTTCTTGGAGGGGAAGTTTCCTGGACACAGAGAGATGATGGAATAGGGAGAACTTAATCTGATCCCTTCAAGGGAAAACCTTCACTGTGATCATGACAACTGGCCTGCTTTGTACACATAGTTAGCCCTAACCACAACACTTGTATCTGTTCCTGAGTGTGTAGTTGGAGAAGGCTTGAAAATGGAGCTGTGGGTATTGTAATAGGAAGAGTATATTTGCACAAAAGGAGAAAATCTGTTCAAACCATGCATCCCACCCAGACACATTCCTGTGTAAACTGCTCTAGGTGACCTTGCCTTGGCAGGGGAGTTGAACTATATTATCTCCAGAAGTTCCTTCCAACCTTAATGATTCTGTGATCATTTATTCTACTGCTTATAGGAAACATTTTTAAGAAATGTTTTCCAAAAGTAGACAAGACTTGTTATTCCTTTTCTTGCTGTATCAAATTGAGTTGTTAAAATGTTCCCAAACTGGTAACTTCAGCAAGGGACAGGTATTAGACAAATACAACTGTCTTTGGACCACCTGAATCTGAACACTGGCTCAGAAGAGGCCATCTGGGCATATTAATTTCTCTGTGAGTCTGCTGGTGAGACAAAAATGCTAGGTTGAACTGGTAAGTTTTGCTGACATTTTTACATAGAGCACATTTTTGTAGATTAGCACAGCAAGTTAGGTGCCCTGCTACTGTAGTGTGTCTGAAGTCAGAGCCTAGCAAGTGAAGAGGGTTTGGAGTGCATTGTAGTTTGCAGAGCGTGCAGTTGTATGAATGTTTGCAATTCTTTGTTTCTCTCAGATTCTGAAGTTCTTGGGGAAAACGCCAACGGCGACTCTTTGCTTGAATGGCTTAACACATTCCGTCGCACGGGAAATGCCACTCGCAGTGGGCAGAGCGGGAACCAAACCTGGAGAGCTGTGAGTCGAACGAATCCAAACAGTGGGGAGTTTCGTTTTAGCCTTGAAATCAATATAAATCACGATCATAACAGTTTTGAAACCTCTGGTGAGGAGTATGTTGATATAGATGCTACCAGACTGTACGTCGAAAGAAGACGTCAGCTAGTTGGCAGTTCAGTAGCCCCACGGACAAGGAGCATGGCTGCAAGAGAGGCAAACAACGAAGCTGCAAGGACCAGGCTTTTAAGACGTGCCATGGCATTAAGGTCAGAAATAGTCTCTCATGCAGTCTCGGGGAGGCTCAGGAGTAGAACAAGGGAGCTGACAGGCCAGGCAAATAATAGTACACGCAATAATTCTGTGGCTGCTGCTGAACCAAGGGAAATGCCAGAAAGAGGTGCTTCTGCGGGAATCAGAAGGGGTAGAGCTAGAACTAATGTCCGGATGAATACAAACCAAAGACTAGAAATTCTGCGGCTGAGGTCTACCCTAAGTAGTCGAAGCCGCTCCCCGCTGCAAAGGCAGGGTGATGCTGCTCATTCTGAGGAACATGGTCAGAGGCAGGATAGAAATGCACAGCAGGTCAACAGAAGTAGGAGACAAACAGCTCAGGCTTCTCCACAGCATACTGAAGAGCAAGCAAGAGGTAACACTCAGGCTGCCCAGCTTTCCAGTGCAGCCCCATCCTTACGAACGACTTCAGAAGCGGAAGAACCTAGTAGGCCAGTAGCTGCTGCCAGAAGGCACCCAACAATTACACTAGATCTTCAGGTGAGAAGAATTCGTCCTGGAGAAAACAGAGACCGGGACAGCATTGCCAGTAGAACTCGTTCTAGAGTAGGAATGTCAGAAAACACAGTTACCTTTGAAAGTGACAGTGGGGGATTTCGGCGCACAATATCCCGATCAGAGCGCGCAGGTATTCGGACCTACATTAGCACTATACGGATACCTCTTCGTCGGATTTCAGAAACTGGGCTTGGGGAACCTTCATCAGTGGCTCTTCGATCAATCCTTAGACAGATAATGACAGGCTTTGGAGAACTGAGTTCTTTAATGGAAACTGAATCTAATTCAGAAGCGCAAAGAGACGGTCATCGCTTAGCGGATGCACAGAATAACTCAAGTTCAGCAAACGGCGGTGATCCAAGTGGGGTTTTGTCTAGAAATGGACATGCGGTAGATGGCAGCAGGGAAAGAAATGGACAGAGGGGTGGTAGTCAACGCTCTGGGCGCAGTCATGAGAACCAAGATAGCAGGCAGTCTCAACATGCAAACAACCTAGTGGAGAATGGAACACTGCCCATCCTTCGACTTGCCCACTTCTTCCTGCTGAATGAGGATGATGATGATGATCGTTTAAGAGGTTTAACCAAAGAGCAGATTGACAATCTTTCTACACGGAACTATGGGGATGTTCACACTGAAAATGAATGGAGTAAAACGTGCAGTGTTTGCATTAATGAATATGCAACAGGGAATAAGCTAAGGCAGTTACCTTGTACGCATGAGTTTCATATTCATTGTATTGATCGCTGGCTTTCTGAAAACTCCACCTGCCCAATTTGTCGGCAGCCAGTTCTGGGGTCTAACGCCACAGATAATGGCTAGAATTGTTTGTACTGCTCAGCACTCAAGGATTTGCTCCTGCTCTGTTATGAGCCAGATGAAATTCATTGACTTACGTATGGGTCCATTTGTGGGGGGAGTTTTGCTAAATTTCTTCAAAAATTATAGAAACTTATCTAAATCTAACAATGTAAATACTATTTTTTCCAAGTGCAGGTCTAGGAGCACACATAGAACCAAATGATGTTGGTAAAGTTTATATTTTTTTAGGTAATTTTGTTATGCTAAGCACTTTTGTAAATACAGAAATGCAATAGTTAATCAGTCCTGCTTAATGTATGTTTTTTAACATTGTAATGGACTTGCTTTATTTAGATTACAAAATGTTTCACACAGACCCACCACTGTGTTGAAAAATTAGTGGCTAAATAGCCATTTGTTAGCTTTTTGTTCTAAGAACAATTTCTTTTACAGAGAGTCTCTTGCTGGACATGTTTGCTAAAGATATTTAAGTTACTTGAAGTGCTCATTTTAATAGACTTTTTTTTTAAACATTGAAATATCCTTTCCAAAAACTTGCCAATTTGGTTCTATTTAAAAAATTCTATGGCAATTTTTGCATGTGGGTTTACACAGTTCTTAACGTTGACGAGTTCTTATTCAGAAGTGGATGAGTTAGTGGCATTATGAAATGTATATAATTAAATGCTGTCTTTGACAATCTTTGTCTTTTCAGTGCAGACAGCAGTCAAATCTGATAATTCCAAGAGGGTGTGTCTTACTTGCTCAAAGAATAAATGAGCACTAAAGAAGCCTTTTTACTCTTCCAAATTACTCAATCAATATTCCTGGGGTTTTAACTGCCTTAGTTTAAAGAGGGGAAACAATTCCTTGACCATTATACTGTCTATAATATGCATGTTTTGGGCATCCTACTCAGAAGAACAAAACAAGACTTGAAGTGCTTTTGTATAAAAATTTAAGGTACACATGTAGAGTTAGTCCTCTTGAAACATGCCTGAGGACCAAGTGGCAAAAGACACTAAAAAGGGCAAAATAAACTTCCTTGAAAATCCCCAGTATCTGTATAATTAGATATTAAACTTTATACCAATGACTTACACTGAAATAAAGTTGCAAGTTAAATAATTGAGGCTTTATGTGAATTACTGTTGAGGCATATCCTGTAGATTAATAAGAAAACTTACTATTCTTAATGTTCAGTCTCAGTGTTCACTTTTTCCCCCACTTTTCCCCAGCTCTGTTCCTGGCCTTTTAGTTATTATGGTAGATAAAAGCCCAGCTCAAAGGGCTCCAGGGATTTCTAGGTGAAGCTGGATGTTATGAAGCTTGTCTTCTGAGCAACCTGCATCTCATTCCCTGGAGAAATGCAGAGTTGTGCACTAATTTGCTGTGTGTATATTCTGAGCAGTAGAAAGAGTACTTGAAGTGAACGAGTCCTACTGCCTTCCTCTGCCTGTGGATAGTGGCCTTGACAAATGTGCTTCTGTGCCAGGTGCGTCACTTAGAACATCTGCTCGTGATATCCTTCAAGGGTAGCTGTAAAATCCCATGTGATTGGATGTCTCCTTCAGTTCTGCAAGTGGAAAACTTGTGTCATAAATTCAACAGAAGGGCTTCTTTTCATTCCTGAAAGTAGTTCTAAGAAACTCTGTTATGAGATTTAGATGATTTAAGGATATGATTAAGATCTCTTCTGATGTAATTTGTGCTGTTAATTACTGCAAAGGTTGTTGACCTCTCCCTTGAGTGCTTCCTTAGCTGCAGTAAAGAGTGAGGAGATTTAAATGTGATTATAAGAGCTAGCCTTTTTTTTTTTTTTTTTTGACTTTTTTTTCTTTTACTTCTGTAGTTGCTGAGGCTGACAGTATATAAGTACATACATGTCTTCTGTCGCTTCCTTGTTTCTTTGACTTCCTTTTATTTCTGAAATCTGCTTGACTGAAAAGACACGTACATGGAAATCTACCTTTGGCTCACTATTGCCTTGCTGGTCAGGTCCTTCAATTTTAACCCTAATCCTTACAACTGCTACACTAATGCACTACAGATGAAGGGAGATTCCCTGTGCCTTTTCTCCATTAAAGTAGGAATTTTGCTGTGTGTAAGAGCACAGTTGGTTACATGGCTCAAGATGAGATCATCTGTGACATGGTATGTTTAACTGAGCTGCGAATCAGAATATCCCAAAGCACAGTGAGAGCTTTCTACAGAAGTTGTAGGCTATAGGAAAAGAAACATTAAGCTTCCACTACTATATTCCTGCCCTGTCACATGAGAGTTGTCAAGTATTTCCCCTCCATGGAGAAGCATGTAATTTGTTACTCAGCTTTCCCAAGATGCTGTGTTAATGGCACCAGTTAAATCATAGTGATTCAGTTTGGTATTGGCTTCTGTTACCTCCATTTCTGTAATAAAACTTCAGTTCTCTGCCACCTCCACCCTCTGAACACTTTTTTTTTACCTTGTCCTTTGGTGACATTAAGAAACATAATTTATTTATATGAGAATAAATTGAGAAATGTGGGCAGAATTTTTACAAATAAGTTAATTTAAAATGAAATATTAAATGAAGTTCAACTGGTAGCACTAATTGAGAGTCTGTAGAAAGCCTTAATGTGGAAAATGACCAAGAGAGCTGCCTTAAACATGATGCCTCCAAAGAAAGAGAAGTATGAGGCTGAAATAATAGGTTTTTCTATTTCTTATATGTGTGATGCTATCAGTGACTTTTTAGCTGATATTATGGCCCCGTATATCTCTCTAATAGTCTCTTCTTTAATAATGTATCACATAGGAGTGGTTTCCTGTGTTGCCAAGTAACAAACAACAATTAGCAACGTGCAATTTTGGAAATAAAAAATGAAACAGTAAATGATAGCAGGTTCTGTCCTGTCACTTCATGCTTTTTCCTTGATGGGAAATAACTATTCCACTTTTAAAAGCAGATGCCACTTCCCCATGCCCAAGCTCCTGCTGAAATAACCCTGTGCATTTATCTGGTAACTGCCAAGTGACTGATCAGAGCCCAGCCAACCTGACCACCAGGCCGACTAGGAATGATGTGGGGCGGGGCAGAACATCTTGCATCCCTGTGAGGATTTGGTGGGCCAAACTGGCAATCAGAGTGCACAAGGTCATGCGGGCAGGAGAAACCTCATAACGGAATAGAGTTGCAGTGGACTCGCTCCAGGTCTGTTCACACAAATAAAGCAGGCCCTACAGGTCAGTAAGGTGGGGCAGATACTTTTTTTTTCTCTAAGAAATCAGCATCTCAAGGTCTGCAGAAAGCTGGGGAAGAAGCAGGAGGAATCAGGTCTGTTTGCAGTTCAAAGGCTGTGATCTCATCAGGATCACAGAGAGCTGGTGGGATAGCTCACACAGCTGGAGTGCTGCAGTGGATGGATACAGGCTCTTCAGGAAGGACAGCGATGGGGAGGAGCTGGCTTTTGAGGTGAGAGCAGCAGGAATGCATGAGCTCTGTCTCAGGATGGATGAGGAGCCAGCTGAGGGCCAGGTCACAAGTAGTAGGCAGACCAGCATGGTCCCTGTTGTGGTAGCTGTCTGCTACAGAACAGCTGTTCAGAAAAAGAGGCAGGTGAGATCTTCTTCAGACAAACAGTCCAGAAGATCTCTGGATTATTGTTTCACAAAAGGGACCCATTAATTGGATTGTGGGTTGTAGGATTTGCCAGTTCCTGAAGAGGCTTTGAGACCTGACTCTTTTTGAATCCACTGACCATACATCAGTACAGTCTGCAGGATTTCATGGGAGAGAGGCAGCAAATGTCAGAAAGCTCAGGATTATTGTTATCCAGTTACATACCATGGTTATGACTGGAGATGTGCATACCCAGCTTTGGTCAGAGTAACATTCAGAACAAAAGACATGGCCATGCTGACAGTACAGCACTCAGAGATGAGTCTTTTAAATGAAAAATATAATTAGCTCTCCTGAGATCCTATGGATCTAATCTGATTTCAGCCTGCACACAGAAAGCATCAACGACAGGCAAGCACTGCCCAGCACACTGCAGACTTCCCTCAGCCTGTTTATCTTTGCAGGGGGAATGTGGTTAGCTCACCTTTTGGACACACTAGGTATCTCACAGCAAAATTTCTTCCATTTCTTTTTTTTCCCCCTGGGCTTACACTAGACTGACTAGTCTGGAAGAGACCTAGAGCAGGTTCACCAGATACTCAGTGCACATTGCTCTATGGCATTCACGCTTATTCCAGAAGGTGTTTATCCCAGCACTAAATTTATCTTTAGTGTAATGTAAATTGCCTGAAGTGCAAAAATGAAACATATACACACTAAAACAAAACAAATACAGATTTGATTTTCTTTTACAGGTTGAACAGCTAAAATGGGATATGTGGGATCACTTTGTCCCATTATTTTAAGCAGTCCTTTTGAAGGCCAAACTTCAGGTATTTATAACCACAATTGGGGCTCTTGTCCTAACATGGGACAGATAAATTGTATTGCTTGTACTTCCAAGGAGAGCACTTGAATGGCATGTTGAACGTTTCCATCTCATCAATAATATTTCAAGATTTCATCTTGGCCAGTTCCATTGTGATGTATTTCGTTTCACAGCACTGTTTCTACAGTGCTAAGCATCTGACATACCTTACAGAGCCTGTCAGCTATTTTTGTAGTTCACACACATTTGAGCTACATTAATAATGGCTCACTCTTTACCTTCAGGCATGCGTGCCCAGGAAAGCATATCATGTTGCTATTTTAATACAGAGGTCTTGCCCTTTTCTGACTGAGTAATGCATGAATAGAGCACTTTGGCTGCTGCTACAATTTCTTGTACTGTGTTCTCAAACACATTTTGCATACAGTTTATTCCATTTGTTCAATGTTATCAGCATACATATAAACACTGAAATAGTAGGAATAGCCAGTAAGTGTATGAGCACACATTGTAGTTAACCTGCGTAATGTGTAGCAGTTGACTCGAATATACATAGTCAGAGTAAAGAATCATATTATTGCAGCAAAAGGTCTCTAAAATTTAGCCCTCCCCCCCTTCATTTTAAGGTATCTCCAAGTCTAGACTCCAATTTTTTTTCTTGTTACATGAATCTCAAACTAGGATTCTGGCCTCCCAGCTGATTTCAATCACTCATTATTCCCCTGCATCCACTGTGCCCTGACATGAATCAAGTTATAGCTCCTTGCTCTATGATCTAGGCTGTGAGATGTGAGTAATGCAATTTGAGGCATCCAAAACCCAGTAAGTACCGTGATGGGATTTCTTCTCACTGTGATGGTGGTAGAATTGGGGAAGGCAGAACAACTTGAACAACCCGGACTGTTTTGGACAGAAGCACACTGAGAGCGAGAGCCCGTGCAGAGCCGCAGTGCACGGGGCCCCAGAGCAGCCCATGGCACACCTCCCGTGCGCTGCCTGGACCAGCTGAATTTGTTTGAAACTTCGGCTTCCAAGAGGAAGTGCTCCACAGCAGGAGAGGGCGCCAGACAACAAGGAGCAAGTGGTGGCTTGGCGGTGCGTCTGGGAGCACAGACCTGCCTCTGAAGGGGAAGGTGACCGGCAATGGGGCACCGTGTGACATCCCTCCCTTTAAGGGGAAGGGAGCACTTTAGCTTCGAAAATGCTCATTGGTCAAAGGAGCGACAAAAGTCCGAGAGTCCACAAACAGAGACTTTTACTAGCAAATTACACACTTATGTGGAAATTGATATGTTAGTCCTAGACTGCTGTACAGGCACATGGTGCTGCGTTTTGGGTAAAGGGGTAGGGTGAAGGGGGAAAAAAAATTAGGCATATGGCAGTGGGTTTTGGATAAAGAGGGAGGGTGGCGGGGAAAAGGGAAATTAAAGAAGTTAATTTAAAAAAGGAAAGATTAATATTTAAAAGGAAAAGAGAGATGAAAAGGCATCATCAGCCCTTGTTCCAGCATTGATCCAGCTGATGCCTATCCTTGTTTCAGCATCAATCCAGATGATAAGTGGTAGTCCCGTTGAGCCAGCAGATGAGATGTCTGGGCTCTAGAGGCACCACCTGGACTTGGGAATACCCTTTTATTGACAAGTGTCTCCACCCCAAAGACACATTTCTCATTTTCCATGTTAATTAATTACCATGCAGTCTGTTCTTTTAGGCCTTTCTGGAAATGGGTCAGAGGGCTTCAGGAGTCTTTGATGGTTGATTTGAAATAATGCTGAGGAAAGCCAGCTGCCAATCCCACCTTACAGACCATTTATACTTCCTGCCAATCATTCCTGCGCTCTGCTGTACTGTCCTGTGGTTCTTTCTCATGGAAAAGTGCTGCCCTCTCTCCACCTGCCCCCTCCCCTCCCTTCTCCAGCCAAAACTTATTCTTTCACACAGCATGCTAGTACCAATAGTCCTTGGTTATTACCAACAATTCTCATCTGTTATTACAAACAGTCCTTGGCTGGCTCCACAGCCGTCTGGTCATCGGTATTTGAGACATACACATCAGCCCTTTATCTTTTGGGAACTGGGAACTCAAAAGGATCTCCCTTTGGACCACTGTCCACAGGGTTATAAGAGAATGGGGTTTAGTCATAATTATATTTCATACTGGCCACGATTTGAGTCAGTAACTTTATTTGAAGGTTCGTCAACAGAAATATTATTCCACTTGGGTTGTTATTCAGGCAAAAAACACTAAGTTTCCAAGGCTGCTTGTTAAAAAACAAACGCTCATTAGACAACACTATTTCCTGGGAACAGACAGTGTTTCTGATAAGCTGGAGAGGGGCTTAGTCCAGGTGCAGCTTGGACTAAGGCCAAGCTTGGTCAAGGCCAAGACTTCAGGATCACTTCTCATATGATAGAGCAGCCTGAGCAGGGATGGGGGTACACTAAAGTTAGCTTCTGTGGGACTCTACACACCGTGAGCCCGGGAGGCGAGGGGAGCCACGCTGCCGAGCCCCAGCTTCCCCTGAGAGGGAGGAAAAACCCAGGATTGGGGAAAAACCAGTTTCCCTTCGTGCTGCCCTGGGAGCGAGGGCAGGGCAGAAGCTCCTTGGACATTGCACCCGTGGCCTTTGTTTCTCCGCGTGTGGAGATACTAACCAATGCTAGTTTCGAAACAAAGCGAATGAGCTCGGTTTGAAATGTCGCCGAGGAAAGCGGCTGCCAAGCGCGGTGAAAGCTGCTGCTCCGCTTGTGCCCCGCCGGGACGGAGAAGGCGGCGCCTGCCGGCGCGGCCCGGCCCCGGGAGCTCTCCGAGGTGCTGGAGCGGCTCCCGCGATCCTGTCCGGGGAACACGGCGTTCCCCTGGGCAGAGACACCGCCAGCCTGCGCTCAGGACATGCCCACGGAGCACTGCTTCTCCACATGTCCCGACGGGAGCCACCGCCGCTCCCTGTCCCTCCTCCGCCCTGGGGAAATGGGGATGATGACACTGCCTCTCTGCAAGCTCCCTGGAGACGGGTGTCCCAGAAGGAGATTCCCAGCCCACAGGAACGGTTCCCAGTAAAGGAAGAAGCCTCAGTTAGCAGGCTGGACCTGTTTCCTGAACAGCAGCAGGGCAGAGACCAGCGTCCCTTTTACCCTAGTCTGCCAAAACACTGCAAACTGTGAGTTCTAGGGTATGCAATATCATAGAATCACAGAATCATAGAATGCTTTGGGGTCTTAAATCCAACCTCCCTGCCATGGGCAGAGACACCTTCCCCTAGACCAGGTTGCTCAAACCCCATCCAACCTTGCCCTGAACACCTCCAGGAATGGGGCATCCTCAACTTCTCTGGGCAACATGTTCCAGTGCCTCACCACCATCACAGCAAAGAACTTCCTCCTAATACATAATAGAAACCTACTCTCTGATAGTTCAAAGCCATTCCCCCTGTCTCTACGTGCTCTTGTAGAAAGTCCTCTCCACCTCTGTTATACTAAATGGTATTTCAGCGAGTTTAATTTTTTTTTACTTACTATGTGTTGTACACAACGCTATTTTTTTCTTGGTATTTAAAGCAAAGTCCAAGTCACAGATAAACTATATACTGAAGTCCATTATTTCCAATCATATGGTGTCTTGGCCATAGCAGTTGGCTCAAAACATATTTCAGAAATTTACACACATGCTCCAGAGTATGTTTTACCTTAACAAGTGAGTCCACTTTCTCAAGCTTCTTTTCAGTCTTTCTGAGAACATCTCCTTGGGACTAACTTATGCTTTTCTGCATTTGTTTACAACTGTACTAAGTGAGTGCCACCATGGTTTACAACTGTACTCAGTGAGTGCCCATATGGCAGTATTTTATATCTGCCCTGGATTCCCTTTGCACCGATCTCATTGATTACAAAGCCAGAGAATATTGGACTCACATTAGCCAGGAACCTAGCTGTGGGAGAGGGAAGTGAATCAAAATAATGAAAATGCACCTCATACATTTTGAGAACTATTTACATTCTGGAAATCAATCCCATCTTAAACGTTTCCTATGAAGACAGGCTGAGAGGGCTGTTCAGCCTGGAGAAGAGAAGGCTCCAGGGACACCTTAAAGCACCTTCCAGTACCTGAAGGGGGCTGACCAGAGAGCTGGGGACGGACTTGTTACAAAGGCATGGAGTGGCAGGGCAAGGGGAAATGACTTTAAACTGACAGAAGGCAGGTTTAGATTAGATACAAGAAAAAAACTCTTTACTGTGATGTTGGTGAGGCACTGGAACAGGCTGCCCAGAGAAGCTGTGCATGCCCCATCCCTGGAAATGTTCATGGCCAGGTTGGACAGGGTTTGAGCAACCTGGTCTAGGGGAAGGTGTCTCTGCCCATGGTAAGGGTTTGGAATGAGATGATCTGTGAGGCCCCCTCCAACCCAAGCAATTTTAAGATTCTATGATTTTTCATTAAACTTTTAATTTCTTCAGTATTATTCTTTTTTGCTTAAGAATACATTTTTTCTTAATTTCTAGCTAATTGCTAACTTGGCTCCATATAAGCTAAGACCAAAACTCTGGTCTACTCTACCATATGTCTTTCCTGTATAAAGCATTTGTAGGGTGTTGTTCTACACAGGGCTTTCCATCAATTTCCAGCCTGATGAATTCTTTCTGTTGACACCATTATCATGGAATAAAAATTACTTGTTCCAATTGAGCTTACTGTATTTTGAATGTATCCTTAAAACCATACAAACTTGGAGTTATTCTGGAAAAGTAATAATGCTGATGTTTGTTTCCTGAAATAACTTGCAGGTATGAAGAACTTGTTATAATAAGTTCTTAGTCTTGAGTATACTAGAAAGAATACATTATTTTTCTTTATTTAGTTTCACTAGTGCCAAAATAGAATGGGCTCAGTATTTTAAAGCTTTTCAGTAATTTTCAGGCAAATCACAGATCACCTCCTGCTATAAAATGAGTATAACTTTCAGTTTCCATCATATCAATATGATTATTCTATTCACTTTTTATTTTATTTACATACATAATTATTCAAAAATCTGAAAAACCTGAATGGCATGTAAGCAATGAAGATGCCTGCATTTCCAATTTTTTTTAAATCTTTTTCCCCATTTCACTTACAGGTGATGGTTTACCCTTTCTCTACCCTTCCACTCCTCTCCAATGCCCCCACTGAATGTGAATTCATCCTGGTTTTTCCCATCTTCAAGTTAAATGTGTGGGTTATGGTGAACTGCAAAAGGAGTGTTATTGTTGAGCCCCTTCTGCTCTATGAAGCATAGGAGACTCCAGCTCCTCTAAAAGATTACGGGTGGGCCATGCATGCATTGACACATGGTCACATATGTAAGGTCACATCCTGTATCTGTCTATAGGTACCAGTGTCTCTGCAAAGAAGATCCTTACGCTATTTCACTTATTTTCGTAAGCTGAGTGATGCCAAGCACACTTTCTCTATCAACCTAGAAACAGCAAGTCCTGGATTTTTTATTATTTTATGTTTTTAACCTTTTAAAAAATGCAATGATGAGTGACAGATTCCTCCCCTGTAGCTTAGCATATTATCTGCATCATGCTCATTTTGATCCTGTGTATGTAAACAAGGGCAAAGCACCACAGCACAAAGACTTGGTTTAAGACCAAGAGAGTCCATTATGGGCTTTTTTTGATTTTTTTGTTTTTTTGTTTTTTTTTGTTTTTTTTTGTTTTTTTTTGGTGTTTTTTTTTTTTTTTTTTTTTTTTTTTTTGTTTTTTTTTTTTTTTTTTTTGTGTTTTTTTTTTTTTTTTTTTTTTTTTTTTTTTTAAGACAAGCAGAGTTAGACATGCAGAACTTGCATGCAATTACTCTCATCCTGTAGCCTAATACCACCACTGCTGGCAGGAGGCCACAGGCTTTGTACTGACTTTGCAAGGCCTCAGGACTGAGCCTCATTTTGTCTGAGTTTTTATTGACCTGTCTGTGGCTTTATTTCACTCAGTTGTTGCAACAGCAATATCTGTAATGGGAAGGTAGCTATGTCGAACTGTTTTACTTTTGTTTAACTTTGTATGGTGCCATTGTGGCTTTTATATGGAGAGTGACAGGAAGTTCTACTGTGGACAATGAGATATTTATAACTAGCATAATGATGTATAACATCATTTATAACTAACATACCGATGCATAACATAATAATAGGCAGAGTAATACAGACCTGGTATGACAGCAGAGTCCCCTGAGAGTGGACTTGCAGGACACTGTAGAAGAGGCATAGGATGATGACAAAAGGAGCACAGCCTTGGCACTGGAGAACTTGAGGCTACAAAGAGCTCGTCAGCAGCCAGCTAAAGCAGTGCAGACCTAGGAAATGGACAAAGACAGCTGAGGGATTACACAAAGAACAAGTACGTACCATACATAAATGGCATCCCATATAATACGATTGGATGTAAAGTAGAGCAGTAGACAAATGGATAAAGAGCAAGGTGTGAGGGCATCTTAAAAACCACACAAAAATAGCCCCATAATAGTTCTTTGTTTTTCTCAGCAAAGAATTTGTTGGTAAGACACTGATGGCCAGCTACAGCCCTGACACCCACTGCTTTACAAAGGCCAGTGCTGTCAACCATTCGTCTCAGAGGGGCAGTGGAAGGGTAAGCACCACACCAAAAAAAAGGCAGACAGGAAGAGTGTGACTACAAAAAATTTAAATGGTTTATTATTTCTGGGTTTTTTTTTCTTTCAGAAGTAGTAGCATTCTTAATTTCTTAGTAGTAGTATTATTTAGTAGCATATTTCTTAGTAGTAGCATTCTTTAATTTCTTTCTTTACTTCTTTCTTTTTTGGTAATAATTAGCTCTCACCTTTGATTAGACTGTTACATTTTCCACTACACTAATAAATTCTGAGTAATGTGTGTTTCTTTCCTTTTTTGTTCCCCCAGAACCAGTCTCTGTGTATAACATTAGTAATTGGAGCAGAGGATGCATCTTTTTGGAAATTTGGGCTTAACAATCTCTCTAAGGTCCCAGACAGCATCTGGCACAGTCAAAAATAGAATAAAGATATCCTGTCTCCCAGTCTGGCACATTAACTACAGGACCATTCTTCCTGCCTTTGCTTTATTTATTACATTGAAATAATTATTATGCATACTGAGCTCTTTGAAAGTACATTGCTATAAATACTAGAAAAGTGAGCACATTGTAATTTGAAAAATACCAACTCCTTTTTTTTTTCAGTACATCATTCAAACCATGGAGCCATTATGACAGACCCCAGGGAATAATACTGCCATGACTCATGGTCCGATAATACACAATTTAGTGCAAATCAGCACGATGACAAAGACAGGCATTGCATAATAAAATGACAAAGGTAAGTCCTGCACAGCGGAATGAGCTGTTTCTGTCTTCAAAGCTCAGGGATTACCCACAGCTTGTCAGCTGGTTACAAATGAACATGTGCCTTCAGAAACACAACCAACTGCTCTGGACTTAGTTTTCCTGCAGGCCCCACTCTTAAACCTCAGGATTTTTCTCAGTTACCAAGATTATCCTGTACACTCGGTGTCCTTGGACACTTTTGCAGTCCACTTTCTCCCCTCAGTGTTCCACTAGACTGCAGAGCATGATTATATCAGCTTGAGACAGATTTTACAGGCAGGTCTCCTCTGAGGCCCTCAATCTGAGCAGAGGCAAAGATGTGTTTTGTTTTTTCCATACCAGTAAGCTTTATTGAAATGCCTGGTAATTAAATGCTCGGGGTGTGCCTTCCATGGGGATACAGCTCAGGCTTCTCCAGGTAAGTGTGGGCTGGTTAATTAAATCTCCTGGAGGCACTCAAGCAGTCAAGTTTAGGTGACTGAGCAGCCCTTGTAGCTGCAAGGCAGATGGTATTCTAGCTGGAGCACTCTTCGAGAACATTGAGTGTACAGAGGTGAAAGCAAGTGCAGTGCATGTGAAGGAACGAATGCACTCAGCTGCTACACGGGCTCGCAGGCTGACAGTCCACAATACTTTAAGTGCACTGGAAACACAGTTCACCTGAGGGCTAATTTTTGATGAAAAAGTAAACACGAATCCAGGAGTTGCCATTTGTTTTTTGGTCCTTTTTTGAGAGTACTTTCTTTGTCTTTGAGCTGACAGCTTGAACCCAAAGTGAACTTCACTTTAATCTGTCTACTAGCTAACAGTATATGTGAAGTGATTCCCTGTTCCCCAGGCCATTTGTTCTGGTACAAAGATACTAAACACAAGAGAAAATAATTTGTGGAGAGGAGAAAGAGCAAGCTGAGGGAGAAAATTATGTTCATGAAAATAACCAGATCCATGTCATGGTCTTAAAATGGGAAAGGCATGCAGGAATGCCAGCACTACGCATTGTCCTTACTGGATGATTTCATTCACAAAAGTTCTTGGGCCACTTCTCCCAGCGTGATAAAATCCATGAGTAAAAGCCTCTCACAGGCAAATATCTATCGGCAGCAGTCCTGTCACAAGGCACACATCTCCAGTGAGCTATGATGCGTTCAGTGCAGTCAGTGTAAAATGCCACAGTTCTGGATTACTTTGAGTTTAGGAAGTTCAAAGTGGTTTGTCAACAATATTTCTATTTCTAACATTTTGTGGAGTTGTAGCTAGAAAGTATCATTTTCCATACTATATGTGAGGATACCAGAGTACAGCAAGATTCAGAGGTTTTGCATTATTTATGATTTTTGAAATAACACCCAAGTTATCCATCATGTGGTAGCCAACTCTGTGGGGTCCACTGGTTGAGATACAGACTCCAGGTCGTTTGTCACAGACCTTCAAGATACGGTGCACCATTTCTTATGCTGCAGATCTTCTCAAAACTCAATATATCCTTGTCCTGCCTCATTTAAACCATTCTACCTTGAAGCTCTTCTAGTAGAAAAAGCAACCCCTTAAGATGTGGCAACTGCTGCTAGCTATGCCTGGTTAAGACTAGGATCTGTAAAGATTCAGAGGTGCTGTCTAATCTAATTTTTTTTTCTATTAAGTTACATTCCTTTTTTGCCTGTCCTTAGGTAAATTCTCATGGTTGCAAATGAAAGGCAAGACAGAACGGCACAGAAAGGCAATTTGCTGTAAGCGCTACATTGATTAATCTTTCCTCTATGTCTTATTATCCTTTATTTACCGGACATTTTGAGAAGGAATGGTGGTATCTTTTCTGATGAGGCTGGCAGCATGCCACAGTGATGAAAGATGTCCTTGTAACCGGAACAAAGAAGCCCGGTTAGGGCTCCTGATCCCAGCGGTGGCTTTCCTGGGATGTTTTATGCGCCCAAAATGTCTAGTAAAATACTAGTTCCAGACAGACACCGCAAAAACCCGCACCAACCCCAGGCCCTGACTTCACGGCACCTTACGCAATGGCTCACAGCGGGCGCACGGAGCCGTGAGCGGCTCCCCGGGAGGGCATCTCCGGGCCCGGCCGGGGCTGAGCGCCTCGCCCGCCCCCGCAGCCCGGGCGCG
>VZRH01002374.1:635948-672664 GCA_013397555.1 Urocynchramus pylzowi | reverse complement strand
GCCCGCGCTGCCCGCCCGCTCCCTGGCCCCAAGGGCACCGCGCCCCCCTGCAGACCCCGGCCCGCGCTGCTCCCCGCGGCCCTGCCGCACCTCCCGTCCGTCCCACCGCGAGCCCAGGGGCCCCGGCACCCTCAGCCCGCGGCGTGAACAACCCCTCGTCCTCTTGGCTCTCTGATAGTTTTTGACAGGAAAATTTCTTCTGGTCAGAGGGCAGTACCGCCGGTGCAGGGGAGACAGGGGTTCCCCCGACCACCACGCCGGTCAGGCGCCTCTGTCCCGTGATCAGGAGTGGGGAGAGCATCAGGCACTGCAGTGAGCCTGAGGAGAGGTAAATGACAGGGTTTCTTAAGAGGTTCATTTAGGAAACTGTTTTCCAACTAGTTTGCAAAAAGAAAAAAAAAGTCAGAAATGGAAGACTTTGAAGGTAGAATCCTGCTCACAAAGGACTTACACTGACTTCTGTAGGAGCAAGGTGCATTCAGATTTCATCTCTGGTATGTTCTCCTTGGGCATAGATGAAGCATCAGTGACATTGCTGGTGACTTACAGACACCCGTTCCTGTGCAAAATATTTTGATGCCTAGTACGGTTTCTGTGGTGAGTAAAAGTGTAGTATAATGCTGCTTCAGCACTTTTTATTTCAACGAGAAATGTGCACATTTCAAGATCAGTTCTGCTTTGGGTTAAATCTCAGAGCACCTTGGAGAGCATTTGCCGAATTGCTTTTTGATGATGCTGTATCTGAAAATGTCCTTCAGCCATTCATGGCTGTTCAGCTCATGGAACCAGGCAAGAGGTAGCCTAAAGGAGAAAGCCACCTTCCCTTTGGCTCCTCTGCACAACCTGGTCACTCTAGTAACATTTCCCTGTTTGGTCTCACTGCTTGGTTGCAAGGACAGAACTTCAGGGACTTCTGCACAGCTGCTGAAGTAAGTGGGATGCTGAGCAAAGAGGTGTGTAATGCCTGCTCAGAGGAAATGGTAAGGTTTCAGGGTAGGATTTAGCATATTACCAGCTTTACTTATCTTCAGCCTAAGCCATTCAGATGAAACAGTTTCAGTTAAGCAGATTCCACTTTCCAGTGTTTGGGGTTGTGTCCACTTCTGCAGTCCGATCTGAAACCCTGTCCTCTAGTAGCTCCTTTCCCAGAGCTGCAATTTGGCAGATCTTTTTGTGACTTCACCTTTAGAATGCAAACCTAGGCTCCCTTCAGATGCCGGATGCTTGGCGCTTGGAGAATGTTTAGCTTCAGCGTGGCACACGTAAGGAGTTTAAGCTTCAGCTTTTGTCAATGACAGAATCACACAGGATGGGTTGGAAGGGACCACAGAGGGTCCAACCTCCCTGCTCAAGTAGGGTCATCCTAAAGCACATTGGAGAGGATTGTGTCCAGACTGTTCTTGAATATCTTGGTCATCCACAATCCACAATCATACTCATGGATCTAGGTGGTTAAATTGTGCCTCAGTGCCCTGGGTGGTTGGGGCACCCAGATCTTCTAGCTGGGATTTATCTATACACAGTCTCAGACTTTCACATGTTCCCTGCATTTCACATAAGGAGAATCCAAATTAGATGATACTTTGAAGAAAGATGGGGGTTGCTGGTTAGCATTAAGACCAATTTCTAGCACTTGAACAATGTATTTCCTATCTAGAATATTTTCAAGGGTAACAAAAATAATATCTAGTACAGTTGTATATATAATGCCTATAAAGTTACATAATAGAGGTTTGTGTAACTCACTACACAGACTTATTAAGTTGGTTGTAGTTGGTTTAGTACACCAGCTCTGGTGACTTAGGACAACCAGAACCAATCTCTCTGCCACTCAGAAAGTCCTGCCTTTCCCATTCCTGTGCATTCCCACTGCCTTGCTTGTGTCAACATTAGCCATCAGATGGTTACCTGGTCACCTGGATCATTGTTGATGTGGCTCACTACCAGCCTGTATGATCTGAATGCCAGCAGGGATCACACATAAAGGCAGTAGCTCTGTTTTTCACAGCATGTTGTTATTTGATGTGCAGACCTGCCATCTGTGGGGGCCAAACAGGTTCATGTGAGGGGCTCTGGGCTGTGTGAATTATGCAACTGTAAAAGCATACATTAGGAGACTGAGACACTGCCCACTGACAAGCAGTTCAGATGTGGCTGTGTGGTGGCACTGCAAAATGCCAAGACCCTTCTGAGCTGAATGGTGTGGAGGGGGAACCAGTGATTCTTTTGTTATCCTTAGTTAGGGTCAGGCAACTGTCTCTATCCATTGCAGTTTTTTTGGCATCTATGTGTCAAAATGCTCTATCTCCTTTTCTTTTTAGAAGACAAGATCTTTCCTGCTTTGAAGTATTTTAGTTTATTTTCTAGTTTTGTTTACTTTTGAGGGAGTTTTGGTAATCTAAAGTATTAGGTTTTAGTTTGAGTCACTGAGATTTATTTTCATACCATTTAAATTATTTAAATTATAGACTGTTTATAGACTCTATTCCTCTTCAGTCAAGAAGAACTGCCTCTGTGATGGTCTAACAATGTCTTTTCATCTCAGATTTTCGACCCTCCTGCACTTGGTAGTGTGACTTCCACATGTGCTAATACAGTATAAAGTGAAACTGGTATATTTGACAGAATTTTAAACCTGCTTAACACCAGTATAAAGCATTTTTCCAGAAAAGCAGATGATGTGAAAAGGAGAATTTAGAGAAGAGAAGTCACCTTCTGCCACGCAGATGATCACTGCGCTTCTTTTTTATGCATTTGCTCATTAATCGATCTTTTTCCTTGCACAAGTAAACCTTTTTATTGCTGTAATGTTGTACCAACTGAGCTAAATTGATTAGATTTAAATTATTCTCAAAGTCTCTAGTTCCTTACTGTTGTAACCACAGACATCAAAGACTAACTTGTTCTTCTCCTTCCTGCCTCCTTAGAATCACTAAAAATAAGAAACTGTCAATAAGACATAGGATGATTATACAATGGCATTTTTATTTTTAGGGGAAAAAATCGAATTTCAGCTTTATAATGGATTAAAAGTACAACTGATCTTTATGTTATTTACTGTGGTCTTTTTCAATTGCTCAATGATACACATCAGCAAGAAAAGTATTTTTAGTGTAAAGGTAGTAACAGAATCTTCTCTGAGGATATGAGGAGTTGAAATACAAACATCATTTCATGGTATGAAATTACTAATTTTCTACGTTTTCCATCTACTTTTCCTGTGAAATACTTGCTTATAGTTTATGCTGTGTTTTTGATTTTAGAGTCTTAGTCCTTTCCTTGTAAAGGATCTATCTTTTCTGTTTTTCAGAGAAATGTCTATGCAAGAATTTCTTTGTGCTATTTTTGTGCGGTGATATAATTACCATGATTGCAACTGTTGGGAAGCATCATACAGAGCAGTTAAAACTCTGCACAGGCACTTGTGCTTTGCTCAAAGCTTTTATCCTTGAGCAAAGATGTTAAAGCATTGGAACAGGCTCCTCAGGGAAGTGTTTGGGTCACCATGTCTGGAAGTGTTCAAAAATGAGTAGACATGGTGGTATTCAGTCAAAGGGTGGACCTGATGATCTCAGAGGTCTTTTCCAACTGTAATGATCCTTTGATTTTATCTGTAGTCATTTACAGGTTTGACATAATTCCTATAGATACATATAAAATGCACAGGAGCTATAGGTGAAGTATGTCATCAGCTCTGCATGATTTACAAATGGCTGTTGCTGCCATGAGGTGTAATTTGGTTTTGTGGAGGCAGGTTCAGGTGGTGTAAGAGGCATGGTGAAGTCTACAAAGGTTTAACCTTGAAGCTCACTCTCGTCACCTCTACTCACAGGATACCTACATCCTATTTTGCAGGAGGATCAGCAGTTGCCTTGGATGCATTTTTAAGCAAACAACCCCTATGAAGGGGTCAGCAAAGTGCTGAGCTAACAAATTCTTTAAATACTATTATTAAAACTGTTTAACTAAGAATAAAAGTCCTATTCTGCTGAGAGAAATGTACCTGGCAGGAGTAGTGACAGTGGGGACTGAACAGGGGGGTGTACTTCCTCAGCAAGTGCTTTAACCATTAGCATCACCAAGAGTCACTGAAGCATTGAGCAGGACAATTACAGCCATAGTGTTGGCACATAGAAATCCTGCTCTGTGATGGGAAACTTTTCCAGGTGAAGACTGAACTTCTACCAGTTCAGTGGCAGAAGTTAGCACTGAGCAGACAGACTGCTTCAGTCCGTGTTTGTTCGTGCACACACTCAGGCTGCGCGGTGGTAATTCGGTGTGTTACAGACCTCCCATTCCTTTTCATCCACGTTTAACTGGCACACAGGGTAGCATAATGTGCAGCTTATTCTATCACATCAAAGGCCCGATCCTATTTATGTAAACACCAGTGACAATTATAAACACCAGTGACAATTATAAACACCAGTGACAATTATGCCTTTTGACAAAGCGCTCATCACAACGATGCCCATGCTTGACGTTTCTATGTTTCTGTAGTAGCGGGAAGGGGAACCTTCTCAAGCTGTGTGGGATCTTGCACGACTGTAAAGTGAGGTGGTGACAGTGACAGGGCTAACTGGGGGCCGACCTGAACTTCTGCTGCCTTTGCTAAAAGCTTGTTTGGCTGTGAGACTTAGTTTGCATTAGAATAGGAGGGAAATTAAAATACCTCTGCTTAGGACACTGAATTAGAAAAAGGTGATTTACTGTTTAGTTACTTCACAGTAACTGAACAGTTACTGTGAAGCAACTTCATAAATAACCAAGATCCTAAGTAGAGTGGCAGAAGAAACATTTTTTCCCTACTGTGATGGGGAGGTGAGATTATTAATAAATCCATTAAAGATCAAAGCACTCAGATGATAAGGAATACAGTTATTTGGGAGTTAATTGAGGACATAAGAGATTTAACTACTCTTTTGTTTCTAGGATCAAATTAAATGAATGTATTTCATAAAAGTTAAAAATTCCACTTGCTGTATAGCCAATATATGGATTCTCTTATGCTACTTGAGTATTCATAACTCCATTGAAACAGACACATGTACTGTCTGTTTATAGAAACTGTTTTATTCCTTCTCTGTGCCACTCTGTCCACAGGACTCTTGTTTCAGATTTTAGTATTCTAGCAGTGTCTGTTTTCAGTGTACTTCCCTGTGCTGGGTGAGTCAATTTTCTCCTTTTCTGGGTGGAACTAAAAGCTCTGCTCTACTAGTGTGATTTGGCATAAATGCCACTCTAGTTCCATGAAGGATTAAAATATCTAACAGTGAAATGACTGCAAGGAAATCTGCTTGTTCAGGGTCCTAGAATATCACCAAGGCGATGGAACTGCTGGGTGTACTTCCTGTATGGAACTCACTGGGCATAGAAGGAATGGTCATTTAGTATTGCATTTCCATTCCCACAAGGTTTGAGTGCAGTCTTGATCTCTACCAACTCTGCAGGGTTTTTTTTAACCTGGAAATCTACGGCTGCGTAAGTGATGCTCTAAAGCATTCCCTTTTTTTCTTACCATTAACCCTCCTTCCCTCTACAAGAAGCTTCAAGCAGATAGCTCCCATTGACTCTAGATGATATTTTGGATGATCACTTAAAAACTGATGTCAGCATCTAAAACTGATCACTCTCCAATTAGCAATTCACAAGGCATTTTTATTGTAGTGAAGCCTTGCTGAAGACCCTATGAACAACCAGGTCATCTGTTTCTGCTCTTCTGGAAGGTTGTCAAGTGATGCTCTTGACAGGGCAGCACTCTTGGCTGGTTCATTTTCCTTTGGCCAGTCTTGTTTGAGCTGTCAAGTAGAGCCTTTAAATAATCTTTGAATCTGGCAGAGCTGATTTGCTACTTGTAAAGCAATATCCTAAGCACCTATGGTAGCTTTTTTACTGCAACAGGGAGGTGTTCCAGACTTGCTTTCCTGTACCACACTGTATTGTGGCACATTTTAATTATGTCTGTAGTAGTACAAGTACTAGAATATCTGTTACAGACAGTAGCTGTAGAGACTGATTGCCAACATGTTCTTTTAAGGGGTAGTTAATCCCAAAGTCTTTCTTGCACATATACCTGGTAGAGCAGAGCAATATACTAGATTTTGAAAAGGCAGTTGAATATCGCTGCAGCAACATATTTCTGCTTCTGGGACAGCTCTTAAGTGTGGCTTGCCACAAATATTTTCCTTTCAGTCTCTTATGTTTTCCAGCTAAGCTACTTAAGCCTTTTGGAGCAGTTGCAGGTATGTAAGACATGGCATCTCAGAGCTTTAGGTAACTGATTCTCAGCTGGTACACTCAAAGGATAATTTGGGAAAGATCACTGACGCAGCTGAAGATTGAGAAAAAAACCCCAGATTTTACAAAGCTTTGGGGTTTATTTTTAGTGTAAAAAAAAAAAACCCAACAATATTGAAAATACATTATTTTCAGTTATTCCAGTATTTGTTAGGAAAGCTCTCAGATTTTTGATTAGCATTATTGCCAACTTTTCATAATGAATCCTTCCCACTACAAAAGTTCCTGGATGGTTTCTTTCCAGCCCCAGGAGTGGATATATGCCTGCCTGTTTCGAAGTTCCTGGCTGTCAGACTGCTGGCTGAGTGGTAGTTACATGACAGTAAAATTACTGGAAGATACAATGGAGCAAAAAAACCTGAAAACAGAAGATACAGAGGTTTGTATTTCAAGCCAAGGCAAAGGCAAAGATAAGGCAAAGCTGACACGATGATGATTTTAATGAGTGACCCAGTCAAACCAGCTATTTGGACTCCTCACAGAAGTGACACAGTCCCTATAGTTACAATATCACATCCATGTACATGACATTCATAGGAGGTTTTCCTGACAGCTGCAGGTGTAGTTACCCTTGCAGTGAGTACTAAAACCACTTTAAATGAGCATGAACATGAAGTGTCAGTAAATTAGTCTCCATGCTCTCATGTTGTGATGAAGAATCACTAGACATACTGTGGATTTTAAATATATTTCTGCTGCTCTCTCCCCTACATAGGGTATTTTTGTCAATTCTGGTTCTAATTAACAGTTTGAAAACTCTTACCTTGAGGTATTAGTGCAAAAAGAAGGTAAACTTGTCTTCCACTTGACTACAGTGGAAGAGCCATGGTTGTATCAGTTCATCATGGATCCAGCAAAATGTGTCAGTTTGTTTTAGCTAAAGGTTTGGTTTAATGAATCTACCTCCTCTTAGAGTGTTGGAAATCAGGATTAACACAAATTAAATTAGTGTAAAGATTCTATAAAGAAGAGAAGGCAGCCTGACACTTAAAACTGACTGGAAGGTCTTGATTTTTAATTCCTAATTTCTTGAATGCAGATGACCAAACCCATTCATTTGCTTTTATTAAATGAGCAGGTAGTCAGAAAGAATGAAAGCAAATTTTTTATCTCCTTATAATAATATCACCCTGATAAATGTTTCTACTTTGAACAGAAGGAGGGCTCAGGTGTTATCTCTTGTCAACCCAGCACTGTTCTGCCTATTTGTACAAAACACAGTAAAGGCATTCTAAAATTCTGTGCCTGTGAGATCTGGGAATATTCAACCCAATGCCTATACAAAAGATACATGAAACAAGTACCCCAGGCTTTTTTGTGCCCTTAAATACTCTAAGCATGTATCCCCTTATTTAACAGATGCTGTTAATTTGTAAATGGGAGACAAAAGATGCTGAAAGGGTATGTGCAAAGTCAACATCAGCCATCATAACTCTGAAACAGATACAGAGGTTACATCTGCATTTGTCATATCAGTTACACAGCTGGGAATCATGATTTAACCTGGAAGCTTGAATCTGAAATCCAGATGAGATTAAGTCATCATTTCTGCATCACTGGGAAGGCTCATCATAGTTACTGCTTCAGTGGTCCCATGGCTCCTGAACTGAAATACATTGACATGAATCCTGGTGCCTTGTTTTGAAGTGGGACAGAGAGACAGGGGAATTAAGGTATGCAGGTGCTGCCCAGGCTGGGGAGGGCACCACTTCTCTTTTACAGATTAACAGTCAAATCTTCCCAGAATTTCAGTAGGACAAGTCTGCATCTGGAAGCCATCCTTGTGCCATTTACCTGACTGGTCATAGGGGAAAAAAGGAGCTTTCAGTAAGAGCCTAGCAGACAGACAGGAGGAGAGAGTACTAGCCCTGCCCCCACCAAATTTATCCTAATCCTGCCTGAAGAGGGGGTAGCATTCACTATCAGTCCTTAACTAAAATCCTGATCCTTGTGGAAGTTTTCCCACAATCCCCACCCCTCCTCCCCCCCAAAAAAAAGAAGTTCATACCCTCTGTTTTTTATCAAAGTAATTTTATTTACAGATCTGAAATTTGCTTATCTTGTCTTTGAAAAGTTTTTAAACCCTACTAGTCATCATTAGGGTAACAAAGTTCTATTCAGAAAGAGAAAGGAGTGACTAGAAACATCTGAAATATCTGAGGAGAAAGAGTTCACTTCTTACAGAAAAAAAAAAAATCGGGGGATGTCTGGGTCCCAAATTAAGATACTTTGGGAAAGTGCAAGTATCAGTCATTACTTTAGAGTTATTTTGGATCCATTCCATCTTGAGAAATTGAAGTTGGACATGGGGTTTCAGCTGGGATAGAGCAGTGAGCAGGTGCATGATACTTACTTTCCAGCTGGGGTTAAACAACGATGTATTTTTTCAGGTCTTTCTATATAGTGCTGAGCCCCTATAATAGGAAGAATTAAAGATACATTTTCTGGAGAAGGTGAGCTTCCTACTGTGAGTTGTAATGTACTGTCACTAAAGTTATCCTGTGAACACAGATGAAACTTTCCCTAGTGCCTTCCAAGTAGCCCTTCTGTCATGGGTCTCTTAGCTGGGACTGTGAACACAGTGTCTTCCACACACAGCACTGCCCCATTACCATTCCCTCTCTTGTGGCAGAGTGGGACATGTGCAAAATCCAAAATCCTACAGTAGACACAAGAAGGCCTCTTTAGTTGCAGGATCTCCACTGAAAACAAGAAGTCTGGTTTGTGTCTCAGGAGATGCACCTGCTTTAAATCTCTGGCCATTTCCACCCTCTATGCTCTCCCTCAAGTGTTCTTAGCCATGTTGGTTCTGGTAGGAATTCAAGTGAGATGTAAGGGTCTGTCTGGCATGGCATGGGATAGAGAAGTAAGTATTCCCAACCTGGACTACTGAGAGACTTCAGCAGTTGTGGGAACTCAGCTCATCACCTCGGATGCTCTGAGTCCCAGGGAGAGCCCCTGGGGGGCTCAGAAGTCCTGGAATGTAGCCAAAAGTACCTGGTGGCTTGATTTTGACCCTTCGAGAGTCGTGCTGTCTCAACATGAGGATTCACAGGTTTCTGAGGTGTAAATGGTGAAGGACAAATGCTTTTTTAGACTAGAACATAGGTTTTAGGATTCTGGTACAAGGGGGTACCATGGAGACAAGATGGAGGATTTAGGCCCGACCTCGTGGTTCTTCTTCTTCTTCTTGTCATCCATCTTCTGTGTGATGTATGCACTTTGGATTGGCTTATGCTAAAGGTGCACTGTTCAACAAAGGTGATGGGAATTGGTGAAAAATTGTAAATATCATACACGTAATTATCAGTATAAGAATGTTCTACCGCCCCAGGGGCGGGGAGTTTGCGTGTGGCTGCCTTGCTGGTCGGATCTCAGCTGGGCAGAAGAACTTTTTAGATAAGATAAAATAAACAACCTGAGAAAAAGATCAAAAGAAGAGTCCAGACTCATCTGTTCACCGCAGGCTGCCTGCGGACCACCCTACGCGTGTCCGACAGAGACAGGCAGCCGATCGGACAAGCAGTCCTAAACTTTCACCATCAAGAAAGACTGGGCTGCAAAGAAGAAGATTCTGCAGTCCTCAACACTGGATGGTTTTGTTGAAGTTTTGGCCTGCCAGCTAATTACCTAAACCATTTTCTTTGAGGGCTTTCTGCCAAAACCCCAAAGAGAGAAAAAATGGGAATAAAATAGCTGTAATAATAAATCTGATATGATCTGGTTGAGACAATGCAATTTGTGTTAGTTCTAAATAGCAGGGGATTTAAATAATTTAGTATTCCTTTTGGTAATTTTTGGTTCATTAGACAGCCAGATTCCCAGGGTGTGTGTACTTGCCATTCCTGCTAGGAACACTTGTTTACAGAGACATTAAACTCTATTATCAGTGTCATCTTCTATATAGAGAAATCCTGACAACCAAGGACAAGAGTTAATCTTAGATCTTCTTCCTACCAGAAACCTCCTCCCTTTTTTTAAAATTAAAGTCCTTTCTTAAGACACCCAGCACTTCACAGACACAAGCATCTTGATGAATTTCTGCATCATTCTTTTGCAGGCTTCAAATCAAATCAGAACAGTTTTGCCCTCTGATGAGATGAAAACATTTATATTTCTATGTACCAGTTCACATCTCGTCAGGGCAGATGGTACTATTGGAGTGTACATTGTCATTAATTTGGGACTCAGCAACTGCAAACAACCATAATTTTTATTTCCATCAGAACTAGTGCACAAACTAGTGTTCAGTAATAAAATGTTAGTATCCTAAGCAGAAGCCACAAAATTTACTGAGGTAGAGAAAAGTAGCAGTGATGTCATAGCCCCTGTCTTTGTGAGGAGCTAAAGCTGTTTCACTGCAGTTTCAAATATTTTGTCATTCCTTGCTCCAGAGCAAGGGAATAATTTTAGTTATCTACTTCAGAGGACAAAATGAAGATCACAGGCAGCTACACAGTGTTTGTATGGTGCTCAGAAACAGAGGGTCGTATACAAAAATATTTATTTAGTCAGGTAAGTTTACAGCCATTAGATTTACTTTTTTTTTTTTCACAGTTGCCATCTGGCTTTGGTGGTGTCAGACCTCATGAAACTAAGTACACCTGGATATTCTGGACAAAATAAACCGAACATGACTTTTTATTTAATCACCTACTTCTTAGAAAGATTTATTTTTACAAGGTAATTTTAAAAACGATATAGCTGTAGGTTTTTGACATTATTTTTTATTGTCTAAATTGTTTATTAACAATGATTCTATATTGACATAAACAATTCTAATAAGAAAATTGATCTATCCAATTTTGTAGACTAAAATTTGAGAAGAGTGATTAACAACCTGAAGAAGGGGGAAGGGAAGTTCTACATTAAGAAGATTGGCAGTGCTTCAACTAGAAGACTATGCTGTGACTGAGGCTATAGCCAAAAATAGAATTGGATTAACAGAAGAAAGTCAAGTAGATAAAACTAAGGTCAAAGCAGAAATAGATGCTTTAGAATTACCTCATGCACCAGAAGATATGAAGAGATATTTAAGGAGTTTTCCTATTATATGCACCTATAATGGAAATATCAATTTACAATAAGTAGCACTATGAAGGATGGCTCAAATAATAAGTTAATTAAGAAGAACTAAGCTTTAAAATGGGCAGAAAAAATGACAATAAATTTCTCTGATTGTTCAGGCTTTAACATGCATAGTGTTACAAATAAATTAAAAAAAACCCAAACTGTAAAAGACAGCTGTAGTAATACCACCACTTACAAAAAGAAATGGTAAAAATAACATTAGACACTCTTATTGAGGTGGGGTAACGGAGTGACAAGTCAAACTCAATAGGTTGTGCTTTAACTCCTCCCCAGAAAAAAGGCTTAGCTAGGTAACAATTCTACCTGATGACAATTATTACAGCTCTGTTTACACTAATGAACCCCTGATCCATAATTGGTGGGGGAGAGAAGCTAATGCACATAGATAGGAAGACTTTAAAAGGGGGGAAAACTACTGGAAGCTTATGTCTGTAGTGATTTTGGAAAGATAAGCAATAGCACCTAGGAAACTTGTCCTTTCTTGTAGCTTTGAATCCAGTCAGTTAAGTTGGTTTCAAAGGAGGGAAGGTTGTGCTTGTTGAAAAAACTTATTTTTGGTGTGTTCAACTCTAATGATCTGAGGTAGATACTGACTACCTTTATATTTTCTTCCATTTTCTACATGGAGAACCTGAAGGTCTGTTTTCTTGATAGGAAGGTTTGCTCAGAGCTAAGGTAATGATCTACTAGTAAGCATGACCTATGTCTGCTTTCACAGTAATGATTTTGTTCCTTTATTTCTCATTAGATATTACTTGGTTAAAGTATAGCCAAAACCTAAACCCTGAGAGGAAATGCTTACAAATTCATAATTCTTTCCTGTAATTTTGTGTTCCTGTGTGACATGGGCACTACAGTGATGGCTCCTAACAGTGGCATAATAGGAGTTATGTTAAAGATGAAAGGTGTACTTGCTAAATGCAAGAGACTTCTTCAAATTTCTTGGGATGTAGGGCTCATTACTGGCAAGGGACTGTTGTTTTGATGAGGAGCTCAGTATTAAGACAGTAACTGAATGGGAGGGATTTCTCTCCACTGAGTACTTCTGCTATTCACAGAAAAATAGAACAGCTGTGTGGAAATAGTGTTTCAGTAATATTTCTAATGACCTCTAAATGTGGAATAGTGAATTATTGCTTATTAATTTGGGATTTCAGCTCATACATGACTAAATAATTTCTGTAATCATCTGTAGAGTGAAGAGAAATAAGGCTTGCAGTCTTTCAGAAAAAACTGCTATATGAAATTTGTCCCCAGTAGTTATTTCAGAGAACTGAGTATTTGCTCTCATCTTTTTTTGAAAAAAAAAGGGAGTGGGTATGAAACTTTTATTAGGGGTGAGAATGACTATTTCTCTTTCAAAAGGTGTCTCCTCTTTCACAGAAGGACTTAAACAATGGTATAAAATCCAGGAATGGCTATAGGTTAGGACTGACTGAAATTCTGTCCTGAAGAGTGTAGCACCTCTTGGGTTCATCATCTGAAGTCTAGCTGATAAGCCTTTCCTAGGAACAAAACACTAGTGCTTGCTGTGCCTCAGTGGATGCACTGTCACTGGAAATTGAGTCAGCCAGGTGATGATGTTCAGCTTTCAGCAGTGGTTGTTGGTTTAGGCTTTTTTTTTCCTTCTCCTCCCTAGGGCTACTTTTTAATGAAAAACTCCTCCAGTACCAGCACATGAGTCATAAACATAATTTCCTCTAAATTTGCAGCAGCCTATGCAATACTAGATAATTAAATATTGAAAAGGTCTGTGATTCTTGTCTTTGCTCATTCTAGAAGCAATTGCAGTAAAACTCTGCCTATTGCAGACAGGTATTGGAATGTCTCAAAAGTGACAGATGGATGCAGTACAAATGTACTTAAGATCTCAGAAATGATGCAATAGGTCAAGCTGAATCCTGATCCAACAGAAAGCAAACATTTAATGTTTTGTCAATGACAAGCTTTGTGTGGAACCTAGCAGGAGACCTGTAAGGTTGCAGGCTCAGCAGGCCAAGTCAGCATAACTCTGCCTAAATCAAATTCACTGTCACCAGTCTGCAGCAGTTCGGGGTCTGATCTATAGGATTACCAGAAAAATCTGTCAAAGCATCATAATTTATCTTTTAGAGATCAAGCCATTGAGGCAATTATCTCTCTTTGGGGGTGGTGGGTGAGAGGAGAGAGTATTTTAAAAACTTATCCAATACAGATGCTGCAGACAACATAGCTGTTCCAGGAAGAACAACCGGCATACGATGGCTGGGATTTTTAAAATAAAAATACTTTCTTGGGGAAAAGATCTCCAGTTATGCTTATAGTATAGGACCTTGGCATAATAGTAGCAGGTGGCTTCAGCATTAAAATAACTGGTAATTGTATTTTTCATATAATGTGCTTCAAAGGAAAAAGGAAGAAACCACATGAGGTTTTAACTCGCTCAGCTTTATTCTCATCCTTGGTCTGGTGTTTTGGCTAAGGCTGCAGAGCAGAGATAAGACTGGCTGATACTGCAAACCTGTAAGCCTCTCTTATCTGTCAGTAGTGCTCTCTTCCTGACAGGGACAGGCAGAGGCGTGTGATGGCAGCTTTTTTTCTTGTCCTTGGTTAAACATAGAACTGCTGTTGAATTTTCTGTTTTGTAGATCTGTTTATACATCCATTACACTGAAAATAAACTTGTCCTACATGGAAGATGTTCATTAAGTTCACAAGTCTGTTCTGAGCTTAGTGCAGATATGTCTTTGTTAAGCTGCCCTAAACATAATTAGCTGTGTTCTGGCTTTGGTAGTCCTTGGTGATACAGATCAGTTGTAATCTATATAAGAGGTTCTGCACTAGGTTCTTCATCTGTGCTAAAGGCTGGGAGTACAGTAACTACCCTTCTAGGTCCAAATATAAGAAACCTGAAATGTAGCAGGTCCATTCTTCCACCCCCTTTGCTGCAGCTCTTCTCTTGGACAGGTGGTAGTTTCAGTTTAGTATTCCAAGTCCTCTGGAAGTTGCCAGGGAGCAGTCCTCTGGGAGGGCTGCTAATTCTCACACCAGCATATTTACTCCTGTTTGAAGGTGCCTTAAACAGAAGAAAATGTCTGTTAGAGCCAGAAAATGACTCTGAGGAATATGCTGCCTCTCTGCATGCCCTGTGCTGTGATGGTGAGGGAGGACAGCAGAGTCCCTCTGCCATGTATCTGTTATTCTGAGAGGTCTGAAAATAGTTACCCTCAGGTTTATAATGACTTTCTGCTGGTAACAGGCAACTTCATGATGTCCACTCTGCACTGGGGATGGCATTTCTTGTTGCTCTCATGGAAGCTGTGTGATGAGTTTGTGTGGGTTATGCTCATATTTCTGGGATTCAGTGCAGTCTTCTACATGGTTATGAAGTGTTCCCTTCGTCATGTGGGATTGCTGAACAGTCCTTGTTCTGATGGAGGAAGGCTAAAATTTTCTTTCTGTTTAACAAGACAGTATTAATTTTGTTTCTGCATTATGTCAGGCTTCAATGTAGCTAGTAGATATTAAATTAGAAAAATTTCTAAAAGATAAATAAGGACACAATAGACTAATTTTATTAGTTACTACACTATGCAGTTACATGCTGTTTTCTGCAGGGCATTTGGATGCTGCATGAAACATCTGAAAGTATTTTGCAATTAGAGAGAATGAATTGGTTGCCAATTTCCTCTCTTGAATGCTTCCATTAACAGTCCCACTAACAGTTGTAGTGAACCTTTAATGAATACAATAAGCCACATAACCCGTATGAGTCTGCATAGCTTAGTACATGATAGGTTCTGTAATAGTACCTTGCAGTCATATTTTCTAAGTACTTCATCAACAACTTGATATGATTTTTATTTAAAAAAAAATTGCCTCAGTAAACAGAATGGACTATAATTGAATTTACCCCCATTATCTTTTTTATATCTGCTTTGTTCTGTGTTAAACACATTTGGAGAATGGCAAAAATAGAGTAGTAAGGATGTAGTTGATTAATAATGTCCTGCTCTTAGCTTAACATTCAATCCTTAGAACTTTTAGTGTAATGCTGGGGTACCCTCTTAGGTAGGCTAATTTTGGTGGCTTGTGCAAGCCCTTAGCAATGCAGATGGGATCTGCTCCATGCCAATTCAAAGGTGTGTCTGAGTGTCTAAGGGAATGCTTGGATGTGTATGCCTGTGCAGAGTAGCAGGACCTTCATCTAAGGGAGTGAGGATGAGGTAAGATTAGGCATTGCTTCTGCAGCAGCCTAGTCACTTCCTTCTCCAAATGATCCTTCCCTGTTGTCTTCTGAGTCTCATTGCTATAAAGCCATGAAGCAGAGAGAAGGGGTTTGAAAAAATGCTGGGAGTGAACTTTATGCTTGACTGTATCCATCAGTTGGTCCTTGATGATAAAAATTGCTTCTGGATCAGTCTTTGTTCCTCCCACCAAAAAAAGGGATATATGGATTTGAGACCCTGAGGTTTAAGGCTTTTGTTTAAGCCTTAGTTCCCTACTTTATAATCAATGTCTTATTGTAAAGGCAGTTTCAGCTGTCCTGCATGGCATATAGGTGTGCTCAGGGTATGCCCATATGGTCATGCAATTAAATATCTTTCTGAAAACTGGTGTTCTGCTAAGATTCTTCAGAGTATGGACTTCTGAGTTTGGGGATGTTATGTTGTTTTGGACAAATTTGGATTTAAAAGATTAAACTTTTGGGGGATTTATTAAGGGTGAGTTGGGAGTTGTCCTCAAGGGTGCTGAGGGAACTGTTTCAAAACTGGCTCCACTTTGAAGGGCCATTCTCTCACAATGCCATACCTCAGATCAGCATTCAGGATGTCGAAGCTGTCAGCAGCACTAGTGAGGAAATGGTGCTCCCTGAGACATGGCTGGCTTGCTGCTGGCTGGGCCCTTCCCAGTGAAAGAAATTGTCAGTGGTGAGATGAAGACGTGGTGTTGGTTTGTTGGGCTTTTGCAGTAGGATCTGTCACAAACTGTAGAGGGGCCAGCATAGGTTGGGTTGGTAGTAGAGCTGCAGTCTGCTATGTTTTGTTCTTAAGTGTTAAAATATGCCCCGATACTGTTATCAACCCATACCTGATCAAGGCAAAATATTAATCCTTGTTCTTGCATAATGGAGAAGGTGCTTTCAAGAAATAGGGCTTTCCTAATGTGTGTTTTGCTTCTGCTGAGCTCTTCCACAATACCTGTACATGTGTGCAGGCATGAGAACAAACTTCTGACTTCCTTAATAAATTATTTTCCCAATGCTCTTACATTTTAATAAATCAGTGTCTTTGTGATCTGATTGCTATTGGCTGAAGGAAGTTTGGCAGCTCTACTCATCACTCACCTTAATCCATTAAGGGTAGGAGCAGCTCTGTCCATACATGTCATGGCTGTTGCAAGGTGCTGTCTAGCAATCAAATGGCTTGTCTAAGCTGCCTCTGACAAATCCAGTTCTTATATTCAGCCTAGTTCATTAACCAAGTCTGAACAGCGAATACTGCAATATTAGCATTGCTAGTGGTGTATTTTGCATGCTGCCTTTCCTCCTCCTCCCCTGCTGCCTCTTGGTGAGCACTGAGGGTACCTGCTAATGTCCTGGGTGTTTGGAGCAGAGCTGCTGTGTAAATAATTCAGAGGGCTTACAGGTTTCAGGCAAGTCTAGTTAGGGTGGGTAAACTGAAGTTGAATGATGGCAGAAGATGCACAGTACAGGATTTTCATCTGATGCAAATCTGGATTTTGGTAGAGCTGTTCTAGATCTCCCTGTGGTAGCTGAAGCCAGTTTTCCCAAATCTTGATCAGACTGCTTATCTGCAGTTGCCAGAACAGAGTGATCTCTGCCCTATAGCCTGCTTACCTGATGTGGATTCCTTTGAGATATTTGTTTGTTTGTTTGTTTGTTTGTTTTTTAAACAGAAGATTTTGATACATAATGAGGATTTCCCATAAGGGAGTTCCTATGGATCCAGTAATCATTAGAACATCTTTGTGAGAGGAGTGTTGGGGTTGCATTAAACATTGAGAACCTGTGCTTGGCCTCTGTGCTTGTAACTTACAAGCACAGAGATTCAGTGTGTTACCTCTGGATTGTTAATGTCTCAGCTAGACTTTGGCCTGACACCAGAAGTTAGGCTGCAGGGCTTTATTAGGAAAGAATTGGTAAGTGAGGCAGTTTGCTTTTGGATTAGTGCATGTGTGGCCTTTCATTTTAAAAAGTATTTCTGTACCATACTGCCATAAGGTATGAAAAATGCATTTCTTTGCTTCATTTTGTCGCTCCCAGAAGATATTGTTAAATGTTTTTTTTTTTCCCATTACAGATATTTAGCATTCTTGCCCCTAGAAAGAAAAAAATGTAAGTGCAAATAAATGCAAGAAGCTGTAGTGGCTTCAGGCTACTTAGAGCAAACTAGAGTTATTGTAACATAGTGAATATTTGGCTTTTGTTGGTGTTTACTTGAGAGGATATTAAGAGTAAAAGGATGAAATAAAAATACCTGTTCTCTTTATTGATAGTGTTACACTGTTTGCAAGAATTTCATCTTCTTTACTGATGACATCAATATTTTGGCTTTCTAAAGTGTAAGGCCTATTTAATGTGGAAGCAACTGCATTGATAACAGTGAGATAAAAGCACTCTTAACTGGATTGCAAGGACTATCTATTAATAGGCATGCTACTTTAATTTGATTTGGTAGCCCAAGTTAGTAGAGAACAGGCTAGGTGGCAGGACATTAGTTCACAAAACTGAAAATAGTTCACTATGATTATTCAGTGTTATCTTTAGGCAACAGATGTATAATAGGCATTGTTCCTATTTATTGAAAGGCTGGGTTTCTATGCATTTTGTGAAGAGGTGATCCAGTAGGGATGAAGCTGAGTGAGAAATTAGTTATCTTGCTAGTGAAATTTATGACCTAATTTGCTCCTGGTGCAAGCTTTTTTTTCCTTTTTTTTAAAAAAAATAACGGTCTTCTGTTAGTCCTGAATATCTTAATGGAAGTCAGAGATGACTTCAGCTGACAGTGCTGCATTTCCTACTACACATGGCAGGAGTGGTCTGGAAGTCCAAGTACAAAAATGGCTTTGGAGGTGCAATTGGCTCCTCTGTTTTGTCATACTCTGTGCTGGCAACACTGCAGGTGTGGGCATGTTTACAGTGGGAATAGAGGTGATCTGGCATCTCCTACATTTCAGCACTGGAAGACTGCTCTGAAGTACTTTGAGACCAGAGACTCATCCTGTGATATCTGTTAATGTTTGCCTCTGAGTTTTTCTAGCCACTAGAATAGGACTATGAGTGATTATCTTTACAGAAAATACAAAAGAGGATAACAAAGTCGATGGTTTGTGCTTTGATTTTGACTGTGATTGCTTGGTGAATAATTGTTTCTGGAAACAAAAGCACTTTGTACATGTGAAGTGCATTTGCTTGTAGGTAGCACGCAGATAATCTAGAAAGAAAGGTAGCTTTATGGAATGCTTGTTCTCTCTTCCTTTGTATGCCAGGTATCTTAAAAAATACATTTTTTTAAAAGAGAATAGCTGCACTTGATTATGTATAGATGGGACAATGTTTAGAGCTGAACCATAAGAAGCCTCCAAGGAGGCATTATTATGGAGTGCCTGGTAGGCAAGTAGCTCTGTTGGTGAAAGGAGTACATCATTCTTATTTTCAGAGCGTGATTAATTTTATCATGCACTTCTGTTTATCTGTGAATTGTAGTGCAAAATCAGACTTCAAGATGCTTTTCTTTCAGCAAGTCGTGGGACCTTCAGGTCACCATACTCTCTCTGTTGTGGGACTTGGTGTGCTTCTTTGCCATGAGCCTTGAGATTGAAGCTTGAAGTAAAATTCTTGAAATTAATTAATGTTTTAGTATCTTGCTGGATTTCTGATGAGAAATGTCAACAACTTGGAGAACTAAGTTATACAAAGTATAAAAGTATAATATTCTCCAAGCGGCAATATTTTTTTTTTTTATTTTATAAATTTATATAATTTTGAAACTTGCTGGCTGCTGTAGGACAAAGACTGGTGGCAGATGGGACCCAGTACCTTCAGTGTTAATCAAAGGATGCCTTGCAAAACAGAAGGTAGCATAACCTGGCTGTTTTTTCAGGCTCCCTTTTGGCTCTGGAAAAGACAATTGGAATTTCCTTTCTTCCCTTCACCTTTTGAAAAGGAAATATTTGATGTAATCTTTTTCAGAGAAGGGGAATATAGAAAAGCTTCCTTTAGCAGGTTACTGAATTGTGATGAATCTCATATTTATTGATTTTAATTTATATTTAAATAAACAGAATAGATATGTGAAAAGCTGAGTCCTCTGTAGATCTTATGGCAGTATAGGCTTTGGTGCGCCATCATGAAGTCAAAATTTTTCTCCATTAAAATTCCATAAACATGGATTGGCTGACTCATCACTAATCTCATCAGGATTAAGAGACCTTAATCTTACTCAAACAACATAATAGCATAACAGAGTAAGAGACTGGAAATTGATTTTTCTTGTTTGTACTCCATGCATTTGCATGTAAGTCCTTACTATTTCCTGATTTAAAGCATCCAATCAGCATCTTGGATATGATCTGGTAAAAATAAATTTAAAACTGAAAATTCTCTTACTAAATTATTTGAGGTTACATTCTTGAATACTAAGTTATTTGAGGTCTACATAGATCTGAGCTGCTCTGAGAATTAATTCCCTTCCCAGTCTATGATAGGTAACATGAATCTTTGATTGAACAAGCTAGGGAATTACATTTAAAAGAGAACCTACAGCCACTCTTTCATTATTAACAAATGCCTAAAAATTAGAAGAATGGTCTTTCTGACCTCGTAGGCAGTTCTATGCACATCTGTCCATGTTTGCCATATGAAAGCATAAAACTGATGCTCAATGCAAGTGTTACTTCAGGACTCTCTTGAACAGGTGCTTTATAAAAATCTTGAAGGGATAAATCCTGGAGGTGGGCAAAAAGCAGGTTTCTGAACTTGACCAACATCCAGCAAAGGACAAGGGAAGATTAATTCAAGAAGTTGTACTTGAACTTTTGGTTGGACAATACTCTCAAATGCAAGTGGCAGTAGCTGTTATTACCCTGCTTATTACCTGTATTTGAAAACTTGGCTTCCTGACTGGGAAAACTGAGCTTGAACTGCAGGGTTTGATACAACAGTATCATTATCTTAAGTCACTTGAATCCACTGACAAACTGATGCTAAAAGAGCTGTTTTTCCATTGTTTCAGCCACTCTGTTCTCTAACCAGCAGCCTCAGGCAGAAGGGATTAAATCTTGTAATTAGATGCTACCCCTACCAATCTGATCTGTTTTGAGTCAGCATGCTAAAGATTTTTAACCTTTTAGAGTGCAATAGAAGTTGAGCTAATAGTAGGTGGGATGGTGAAGTGTAGTGAATCAAAAACTTGTCAGCTCATCCTAATAAAAATCCCGTGAATTTTGGTGATACCAAATCTATTTTGAAATTATTGGAACATGGGCTTTCTAATGTAATATTTAAACAAAATGTCATATTTCTGTTGTAAGATGCTGAGAATTCAAATTGTTACATAACAAATACAATTTATGTCTAAATATAACAGCAGAGAAGTACATTCCAGGCTTGAGAAATCATTAGACTTGAGTAATTGCTAATTAGTGTGGTTTGTGGCCAGTACTGATGAAGTCACCAGAGTAGGAACAAATGCACTTAAGCCAGCTGTGGTATTTGGTTTCTTGCTTGCAATCCTTCTCATTGGCTTGCCAGGAACCTGGCCAATGTATTGACTCTCTTTCTACACCAAAGTACACAGAATGAAGCGATATTTGCTTTATTGCAAGTTATTAATTGGGTGAAACTTGGTTTTTAACATCTTGCAGCATTCTGAGCTGCACTCGTGGCTGTGGGTGCTTTGCTGCCTTCCAGTACTAGATACACACTCCAGTAGTCAGTTTGTGCGGAATGAGGGTGCTACAGGGGATCAGCATATTATGATCGTGTATTTGAGGCTGTAGGCAGAGGAGAGCCTTGAAGTCTGAACTGTAATACTGTTAAGCAGTTTAAACTTCTCTACAGAGCAGTCTTCTTTGAGGAGCACAGATCACCCACTCTCTGCAGAAGGAAAAGCTCCTTTTGCTAGGACTCCCAGCAGTTAATGTGATGTTGAACTGTGTCAAAAATATTTTTCTGGCCTCCAGAAATATTTGCATTTCGCCACTAAAGATCAAACCATAAAGAAGGAGTAGAAAAATTTTTTTATAAAGTTGACATCTTGATGCTCAGCTGTGTCTTCAGTTGTGTCTCTGAAGCCATGATCTCTAGGATATGTCCAGCTTCTAGTCCTTAACTTTGCTAGCTTGATTAGTTGCTAAGAAAGAAACTTCAACTTAATTGTAGCAAAACTGTATTATATTGAAAGTAGACTGCTAAAGGGAATTTTTGATGATTGGACAATATGCTCTGAAAGTGGCTTGCATAAAATTAACTTGAACAATTCTGTTCAGCTCTGATCTGTGCTCTTGCTAGGTATGTAGCGACCTGTCAGAACTTGAGAGATTAAGACTTAAACTTCATTTTTAAACTGAAGAACTTGCTTTTGAGCAAACCACTCAAAATCTTCTATCCACTTCATTCCTGAGCAGTGTGCATACTGGGGAAGGGCCAGGACTAACTGCTAGGGTGGGGTATTGTCTAGATGAGCTCCTATTCTAGGGTCTCTAACAAAGAGCCTCAGTTTTGCTCATAAATGTTGTGACCAGCACTAATTCAGGCCACTATTTCACTGCTGGGCTGGCGTGTTTAGGTACCTTCCTAATATTCAATGCCCTTGGAGATGTTTCAGCACGGAGAGACAGTGTCCTGTAGTAGCCTTCACAAGAAACTTAAATCAAGCAAGTAAGAAAAAATTGCTTTCAATTTTTAAAAAAAAACCGAAACAAAAAACCCAAAACAACTCCAAAAAAAACCACCCAAAAAATCTCAACAAAACAAAAAATAAAAAAAAAAACCAACAAAAACCACACACAGACACANGAGAGACAGTGTCCTGTAGTAGCCTTCACAAGAAACTTAAATCAAGCAAGTAAGAAAAAATTGCTTTCAATTTTTAAAAAAAAACCGAAACAAAAAACCCAAAACAACTCCAAAAAAAACCACCCAAAAATCTCAACCAAACAAAAAATAATAAAAAAAACCCAACAAAAACCACACACAGACACAAAAACCCCAAACCCAAAAAACCAGTGTTGACTGGCTATATACATATTTGCAGTCAGACTGAAGTTTTGTTTTGCATTTCTTTAATAAATTTTTTCTTCTTTAGAGACTTGAAACTTTAGGAGGAAAGTAGATCTAGATTTGAAAATCTAGAATTTATGGAAGACTGATAGAAATTCTGTATTTGATTTCAAATTATTTCATAATGAGGATGACTTCAAAGCTTTGAAAATCATTGTTTAATACTGGTCAAAAATTTGATCACTGGTCATTTACAGTTCTGGGCTCTTCTGTGAGGTGACATTTGAAGTATAAAGTAACTGCAATGACATCAGAGGATGGCAGCAATGCCTACTGTGCTTCATGTTTTGATGTAGTCAGCTGTCAGCACAGCTGGGTGAGTTGAAGTCTGAATGCAGAAATAGTGGCAGCAGTACTGTTGGGGGCAGTGATGCCTGCTGCAGCAGGTGTGGGCCAAAAAGGAGCTGATGCAGGCTCTTGGAAGGGTGTAGGCTATCTTCATGACCAAAATGTAGGAGACAGAGAATGGGAAGGAAGCTTGTGTTCTGCCTGATTAGGGATGACCCTTCAAAAACTTGTTCTGGTAAAAGAGGGAATTTCAAAAATTAGTGTATTCCACAAGGGTATGGACTGATTACTAAAGGAAGGATATGGCTGGATTTGTGAGGTATAAAGGCCAGGAAAGGGTTAAAACATATATAAATTTTTGAGGCTAGGTTTCTGGGAACCCAAAATGTTCAGGAATTGATTGCTGAAATCTGAAGGCTCTTTCAGTAATAAAATGCATAATGGTATCTGGGGGATGAAGAACAGCTCAGTGTTATGAATGGTAGGTGGTGGTACCTGTCTGTGATGCACTTGGATCTTGAAGACAGGAATGTTGGAAACGAGTGGGAAGAGCTCAGTTCCTGCTGCATGAAGTTCACCTGTGTTGCCCAAGTGCTGCACAGGTCTGACTCTTCCTTAGCCAGCTGTGCCTAGTGCTTTGGCTACAAAACAGGAAACCTGTGGTGGGGATGGATGTGTTGAGACTGGGTGAATGCTTGTGAATTAGGTGGTTGGAGATTTCATTTTCATGTGCTTATGTTGGTAACTATCTAAAATATTTGCTGTTTGCTGGTGAATCATTCCTTAGTGAATCATTTTAGCTGGGCATTCCTGGCTTATCCCCTAGCATGTAGTTCTGATTGTCAGGATAAACAAGATGACAATCACAAGGTGACTTTAAGAGCAGATGCAAGTGTATATGTAATAAACTGATCTGATATTTAGTCATTCTCTGTGGTTGTTAATAAGTTTGCTGAAGTGTGAACAGTTTCCCTGAGGGAGGAATGCATTAAGGAATTATCCATCTTTCTCTTCTGTTTGTAAGCTTCTGTTTTTAATCTAGCCCTTTCATATGCACACTAGGTATATTAAACAAGCAAAAAACTGTTAGGGAAGTGTACACAAAAAAGAAGCTTAAATTCAAGTCTGTTTTACTAGAATAAGTGTTGGACCCAGAATTACTTGTATTTGGAAAGTTTTCCTTAAACTTTATGCAAACACATCTATTACATCAGAGATGAGCTTTGTCTTCAGCATTAAAGCAAAATACAAGTACTTCCAGCTTTGAAGATACTTCTGATCAGCATTATGTCAAGCTGCTACCTCACTTTCAAGCAGCATGTGGGGAGAGGAGCCTGCATTGCAGAACAATCAAGCTGTAATTGCAGGCAATGCTGAACATGTGATGGGTTTAATCTAAAGGGTCAGGGATGAGGCAGTACTCCTTTTTTGAAGGACCAAAACCAAGCCTCAAACTCCAAAACTCTGAACATTATGAGGTCTAAAAAAAGCTTTTGCAATGTTTTGATGTCTGACTCATTTTTGTCAATGCCTGGAGCTGCCAGCACTGAGTCAGTGATACTCAGCATTATGCATGGAAGGGATTTCCAATAATAAAAAGCAGTACTGTTGCAAGGCAGCACACTTGATGGTAAATATGCAAACAATACTGGCTAAAACTGCATTCTAATGGTTCTTGAGTATCCTGTATGTGGCTTATGTATGTTCTACTTGCTCTGAGAGAAGCTCAGAGGAACCTACACAAGCCATTGAAGGATGTAAGGAGATCTAGGAAACTTTGAAATAAGTAGATTCAGTGTGGCTGTGATGGCTGGGATGAGGCTGTAGGGTGTAAGTGGGAGCCAGGACAGGAAGCAGTCAACACCCTACCTGGCTGATTTTGGGCCTGACTGTTCTAGTGCTATTGCTATGCTCTTCTCTAGATGTGTTGGAGGTGCCTCTGCAGTCTATCAGACCTCTCCAGCCTGGAAAAGGTGAGATAAGAAGTCTGGGTTCAAGATAGCAGCTCCCTACAATGGGACGTATGGGACCTCATCTAGGCTAGGCTGGTGTAGTCAGCTGGTGAGCTTCTACCATATTTTGAGTAAGGAAATTAAAGCACAACTATATGCAGAGGACAAACAGTTACAACATTATCTGCTCATGGATGCAGTGTGGGGAATAGATAATGTTCTCAAACATTGTTCTCTGATGTTTTCCTCATGCATTATGCAACATGCTTCCCTAATGAAAGCTGGATAAGAGCACCTAAAATTTTAGAGTTACCTTCCTCTCCTGAGGGAAAAGCACTTACTTGTAGCTAGCAGTGTCTTCCATGGTTTCCTGTCATTATGTTGCTCATAAATATTTGATTATCTCTTGCCTTTGTTGTGCCAATTGTCAGGTGGTGCATGCAGCTTCCTGTTGGTGGAAGGAGATGGGCTTGATACACCCCTCATATCTGGAGCTTGGCTCTGCACAGGCATAAACAGGACTAAACCCCACAGCTGATGGTGTCACCAACATTCGTGTGCTGGTAGCTTTAGAAAGGCTGAAGTGGACAAGGTGCTGCTGTTGGCAGTTAACAGCCAGTGGTGGTTCTTCCCATCTCCCCTTGTTAATATGGGCTGGCTTTCTCAGAGCACACAGCTGTCTCAGCATAACTGTACTCCATTGAAAAAAATAGAATATGTACCACTCCAGTGGGCCTCATGGCCCCAGGGAACTCTTCTACAGATCCAGTGCTTTGCTGGGATGGTCACTCCTGATACAGTTCAAAAAGCCAAGTCCTTGCTTCCTCCTATGGCTGTCTTCTGAGGCTTTAAACAAGCTGCTGATGTTTTCTTTTCTATTCCCTATCCAGAAAGCAAGCAAGTAGTTTGGAGGGAGATGATGAGAAGAAGGGGGACAGACTGCCAGGGTGGAAGGACCCTGGAAAGCTGTTCTTGGTGCTTCATAGTTATGTATGACCCACGAAAAGGACTAATGGTCATGATTATCCAAGATGTATCCAACATAAGTAGATATGACTTTAAATTGAGGCACATGATAATGGGTTTACTATGGGTAAAAATAAAGTGAAAACTACTCTTTCTTTTCTTAAGTGAGAGGGGTATTTATTGCCTGAATTGATAGCTGAAATAATTTCTAACCTTTTTATTTGACAGCCAAAATACTTTGCTATTAACCTTGTTCAGAAGCGAAGAAAAGTAAGTTAAAAATAACCCTTTATACCTGCAGAGGTGAATGGGTCTCATGACCTGTAACATCACATATAGCATCTCTGATAGGAACAGAACATCCTTCTACTGGGATTTCACTTAAGAAATAGTGCTTTGAAACCTGGTAGAGGTGGGGAGGAGGGGTCAGAGTCCAGGAGCTGGACAGGTCATTGTTTCAAGTACTGAAATCCAGGATGATGTTGAATTTTCCTTTTTTTTTTTTTTTGGTTGAAATTATTAGAATGTTTCAGTGAAAAGCACAGCTGTCTCTTTGTGCATGGGCATACACAGGCACCTAGTGCACACTTGCCTTCTGTGAATCCAGTGTGGAGCAGTTTGAAAGTGCAAACATATATTTCACAGATTACCATGGGGATCACTTTAATCAGCTTTGAGACCTGCTAATGCTGTAGAGATCTTTGAAGGACTACTGCTGTTTTCATCTCCATGCAGCCAGTGCAAGAAGGAATGAACATCATGTCTCTGTGCCGCCGCTGGAAGAGATGCTTCTCTCTAGGTAACTGTACAATGGGCAGCTGCTTTTGTTATGCATTACACTGAACTGGGGGTGGGCAGAATTAAGAACAACAGCTTTGGGAGTGCTTTAGAGCAAAAGGTCACTATGTGTGCAGTAAATCTTTCCAATCTACTGTTGGCTAGAAGCCAGTGTTATAGGCCTCTGGGCTTTTAGTAGAAGAAAACAGCTTTAAATCATGAGCATATAATGGAAACCCATTTATTTTTCTTGTTTGAATTGTTCTCTTAGAAATCAAGATCAGCTGTGCTTGCAGCTGATATGCTTAAAGCTGTTAATGAATTGTTATAGAACAGATGCAGTGTTGTAGAACAGAAAGGAAAAAGCACTTGGGTGTCAGAATGCTAACAGAATTATGATGCGCCAAAGATATTTTTAGCTTCAACCAATATTAATACAGGGAAACAAGCCTCAAAGGTGTGAGGCAAGAAGGCTGTAGCTGCTTTCTTCTCAGGATTAGCTTTGGCTGTCAGTTGTGCTAAGCAGATTTCTGATGTCTTTTTTTTAAATATTCCACTATTCACACAACAGATACGCTGTACTTGATAGTTGTGTACATGGCCCACAAATGGGATTAGTAGTCATGGTTATCCAAGGTGTATCTGGCAAAAGTGCTGGAATTACAGGATCCTCCTTGAGCAGTGAGATTACTCACAGGAGGAATTCTTATTCTTGTTTGAGGTATAAGAATGCAATGTAGCTTTAACTTCTGCCACCTCATGTTCACTTTCTAGAAACTGTTTCAACAGTCACATCTCTGATCCAGTCTCATTATTTGCAGTTCCTATAAGTAAGATGGGAGTAGAATTAGTGTTGTGCATTGTCAAATGCAATGGTTTGCATTTTAAGTTTTTTTTCTTTCTATTGAAAGATTTTTTTTTCTTTAGCAGAAAATTCAAAAGAAAGATAATTTAAAAGTTTTTATCTGAGAGGCCGAAAGTTTGCACAGAATGAACACAATGTGTTTTCATGTGTTTGCCCAATGAACCTGCATTTGCACTGCTGCCTTGTGTGTCAAAATTCTTAAGTTATGTTAAATGTGTGGCTCTAAATCCAGTGCCCTCCACACTGTCTCAAGTGCTGAAGATTTGTTCATTTGTTTTCTAATATGTGCGTGTATTTTGAACTCAACTGACAGTTGGTAGGCCATGCTATCCAGGAGTTAAAAATAATAGCAATTTCTCTAAAGAGCAGTGAAGTGGTGACATGTGGCATTACCAAGAGCAGAAACCTTGTTCCCTAGAGTGTTGAAACCAGGTAACCCCAAAGAGAGAACACTAGTGCCTGGTATATCGAGTTCTCACTGAACCAATGCCTCTGTTACCTCCTTTAAAGTTGCCTTAACTGATGTTTCTTATGGGATATGTTCATGTGATGTTGGCTGGAAAAAATGGATGACTTTTTTTTTGGGTGCCTTCATGCCTTTATAGTATCTATGAACTTGTTGGAAACCTGGAACATATGGAACTCAATTTTCAGAGTCGAATCTGAGTCTAAGAAGTGCAAATTGTCTGAACAGCTTTGAAAAAACCTATTTCACAGGAAGTGTTTGGATTTGAACTTGAGGGATTTTAGTGACAGCTTGGGAGGCTCCTGGAGTTTACTGGAAATGCAGTGTTTGCTTATTTAAAATTCTGGTGTTGAACAGTTTAAACTCTGCTGTAGCTGAGTATTCAACTTTGTGTCAGGCTATTAGATCTAATTTATATGCTGCCTGAAATTTATTTTTTTCAGGCATCAGATATGCCATTGGTTCTTATAAATCAGACCCATGTTGTGTATACCAAAAACCCCTTCTTTGGGGTCCAAGTTCTGGTGACAAGCTGCTTGTAAATACACAAGTGAGTTTGGATAAGAGTGAAGCTTCTAAAAACTCCATTTTTGTTCAATGCAATATGGGAACTCTTAAACTAACAACAAACCACTTGGTTGAACTGGTGTCAATTACTAGTCCCCCAATATTTTTGTAATATTAGTTTGGAAGCTGGGGCGGGAAAAAAAAGGAATTAACTTCTCTACTGACTAATGATGCATCTTCATCCTTGGAGTTTAGTTGACAGTTGTGACTATGAAGCTTGAGGCAGAATAATAATAGATCATGTACAGTGTTATTAGTTCAGCATTATCAGCAGAAACTACTTGGTTTTGACATTAAGTGAGAAGGTACAAAATTACTTGGGAGATGGAGAAGAGCTATTTTAGGCCAATATTCTTCTTGTGGTCTCACCAAGGTTGCATATGAGGATTGATTGAGGGAATAGAAACACTAGGCCTTTATTTTGTCACTTCAAGAAGCAAAAAGAAATGCACCAAGGAGACTTTAACTTAGACTATAAGTAACCCTTGGCATCTTTGCTTTCCCATAGTAGAGTATTCTGCCAATTGATTTTTTTGCTTTAAATAATGTCTGTTATTCATATAAAGGTAGGTGAATTTTATTGTGTGGATCTGCTTCTTATACCTTCCTCAATAAGAGTTCTGTTCTGTCTCTAGAAATATACAGTATTTGTGTGTGAATGCATCTGAATCCTCTTTGTATACAGTTTCTGTTGAACTTCTTAGGTAGCATAATTCTGGTTGCTGTGTTTAGTTCTCTGAAGTATCTAATGTTCTGCTAGGAATTTGTTTTGGTTTTGTGACAACATTTAGCTGCTTCATTCGAATGAATTTGAACATATGCAAAAAAAAAAAAAAAAAATCCAGGCTCCAGCTGTCTCTGTGGCATGCAATTCCATTTACAATTGGAGGCTGCTCTTTAAAATCATCAGTGTTTTGTGCCTTGAATTTCTTAGAACTAAGAACTTCCTAGTTAGTAATTTAAGATTATTCAAAAATATCTTTTTTTAGTGTTGTCAAATTTAGCTTAAATCTGGGATAAACACAAGAAAAGTGACTAAACTTCACAAGGAACATACTATTCCTGTTCATGCTTAACATGAACAGGGCCAAGCAAATGGAGTTCTGGTTCTCCTGGTTTCTTTAACCTCAGTGGTTGCTTTTGCATCAGCTGAAGCTACAAGAAGCCTTTCATAAATGTGTGAAGTTTAGAGAAGTGAGAGCTACTGATGCTGTGTGTCTGTTGAGCTACTGATCCAGCTATACTGTGAGTATCTGTGCATTTATTAGAACACAGCAGTTCTTCTGCAGCTACATCCCACAGGCAGACTGGTCCTCCTTGGATTGACCAGTATATATCTGAGCTTATCTTCTGGCTTAGCTGAGCTCCCATTGCATAGTAGCATTCTTTGCTAAGATCCTTGAAGTTCACTGTGAGATGCTAGAAGCCCATGAGCATTATTCCAGTGGCTAACTTTCCTGTCTAACAATAGCCTTCTTAGTCTTGTTAATTTTGATAAACAACACATTGCATAGCTGTAAAGAGGAGGGGGGAAGTTACAGAGCGGTGTCTGTTTACTTTCCTGTGCAATATCTGTTAGCTTGATTGATGACAACTTCCTCCTTGCATCTTGGAATCCAGAGAATAATGTTCCTTTGGTTTTCTCTGGTGCTTCTGAAGCTTCATTTGCTTTTAATATCCTTTTGGAGCTACTGTCTCCATCCATTTGTTTATTGGTCTGTATCTCACACAGAAAAAAATTCCTATCTTCAAAACTGATTCACTGCTGTGCATAAAATAGCTGTTCTTTCTTGCTGTGCATCTCTGAAACATCTGCTACAAAGACATGGATGTCTTTTTGTGTTCTGACTTGAACAGGGGAGTTATCCAAGAGCTTTAACTCCCACTGTCCTAAGTTTGACTCACAGTAGGACTGTTCCATAGCTACATCAATTTGCTTGAGCTGAACACAAGGTTTTTTCACTAACAGTTTAGCTGTTGACAGATACAGATTCAGGGTAACTTTAAAGAATAAAATCTTGTTTGAAGAATTCGAATCCAGTTTTTGCTCACTTACTATCCTTTCAAGTTTTCTGCATGCAACTATTAAAAAAAAACCTAAAGAAAACAAACTAAAAAAAGAAAGAAATACCCCCAAACTCTTAAGAATCCCTGAAAACCCAAACCAGCGATAAAGGCACTTGGAGGATGTGCCTTCCAGTTAAAATATCAGACCTGAGTTTACTTCCAGCTTTTCTGTTTCATACTTTTTTTTAGTCTGTAAGAAAAACAGTACCTTCCCTGGGACTGCACATAATGCTGTTTGTGCCTTGCTGTACAAGCTGGTAGGTAGAGGGGCTTGAACTGACTGAGTAGTCACTTGGATATCTGCAGTAGCATTTCAGTAAGTAACTGCACTGATTTCTTGTCCACTTCTGGTGTTGCATGGTAGCAAGCACTTGAGCCCATTAGTGTACAAGAGCTGTTCTAGGGCTCCTCATGGCTGGAATGATGGAGATGGCCAGAGAGTTCATGCTCCAGCCTGAGAGGCATTCCCTGGTGTTAGTCTGAAAGTTGCTGTGCATGTGTTCTCATGTATTGTGTGTGTTGAAGCTAACAGCCATCTTCTGTCACTAGAATTTGTCACGGCCTCCTTGTTATCCTAGATGGAAGCACTCTTAACCCTATAAGCTGATTTGATGCTACTGGCTCAGAAGCTCAGTGCCAGTGAAGTCCCAGGTGAAAATAAGTACAGTACTTTGCTCCTTTTTGCTACTCAACTTTTGCATTCCCATGGAAATCTTACACTTGTTACTGTCAAGTGTAAAAGATTGTTTTTAGTAAAGGGAAGTTTTGGTTGGCCTCAAACTGCAAGGCAATCTCTTGGGAAAGATGAAGAAAGCTTTGTAACTGCCTATTAAAATTGGCAGGATTTGTTCATAATTTCATGATCAAAGTTAATTGGGTACCACACATGTTAACAGTATCTACTGAAAGCTTTAAGTTCTTAAAAAATAAATATTAGTAACATCCATGGTGCTGTTTACAGAACTGAAACAGTTTGCAGTAAAACACATCTAAAACCCCATCTACTAAATATAGTTTTTTAAAGAAAACAATAGCTTCATTTCTTGATGCAACTTGCTTTACTCCTAAGATTTAGGGTAAGTGTCCTTTGGGCAGGAATCCTGTATCATTTGCTTCTCTTTTAGCAAATGCAAGAGCCATATCATTTCCAGTAACTTAAAGCAGAACAGTTCTTGCATGGTTCTTGAGAGAACTGAGAGGTGTTTTGCAACTTCAAGGCTGCTGCTATTATGAACTCTGGTACTTGCATGCAGATGATCTAAAGACATCTTAATTTGCAGGACATGGTTCTACAATGAAGGAAGCGTATTTAAAATTACTTTTGGTAATAGAAGAGCTAGAAAATAAAAGCTCCACAGTGAAATCTGCCAGATCTTCCTTTGTTTGGACATGAGCATGTTGGAATGTTTACCTATAATGTTATGGTGTTGAATACTGTGGCAGTTTTCTAAATTCTTAAAAATTAAAACAGTAACACTGCTCATTAGGGTTTTTGTTTTTTTTTTTTTCACATGAACTGGTTATAAGTCAAGGTCAAGATATCCCAGTCCTGTGGAACAAAGCTCTCTTGGAGGACCTGGTACCTGAAGTTCATGGCCTCCATCTCCTGTTGGCAGCATGCTGTGCTCTGCCTCTTTGAACTCCTACCTTGTATGCTTTTAGATTGACTTTCAGCTGCATTTCTGTTGAACGGTGAAAGCAGCTAGGGAAACAGTGCAAGAAATAACATATTTCAAGTTAACCAAACTCATTTAGTCATGCTTCAGAGTAATTGTTTGTGTATTAACTTGTTGACAATTCTGAAGTGCAGAACTCCTCATTTGGTGTCATCTTTGGTACTCATTTTGTGATGGTAATACTGTGAAAAAATGTTATCCCAAGAAAGTGAGCATGTTACTGAATCTGGGTGGCTTATTGAGAGCCAAATTTGTTTTTCAGTGCAAGGGAAAGTCTAAACTTGTCTGCCAGCTCTCTAAATACAGTTCTTGGCTTTTCAGGTGTTTGTTTTGATAACTTTCTTGGAGGCTTAAACAATAACAAAAATGTCACGTTCTTTGTAAATGAGAAAGTTTGGAGGCTTTTGGTGAGGCTCTCTTTCACTCTGAGGAAAGCTGTCTTTCATGTGTCGTAATTCAAAACTGTCACTTAGTACAGTTGGAAGCATACAGGGAACTTTGTATGGCTACTTAAACTTTGACTTGTGAGTGTCTGAGCTTACAATCAGAGAGTGCTTGAGGTGAGAGAACCCCCGGAGATTGTAGTACAACTCTGCTTTCAAACAGGGTAGCTTCTTTACTTCAGTGAACTTTAGCTCTTTCTTGTACTAGATCCTAGTTCTGCAAACAGTGTGCAGAACCAGAAGTATGATTATTGGCTGTAAACACTCTTAACATTGCTTTAATTCTAAATGGCATGAAGCCTCTGGTGAACTTCTCCAGTACAAACCAGCTGTTTCTCATAGCTTGTAGTTCTGATGTTTTGGTGAGGGGCTTAATTGATCTAAAATAATTTGTTCTTAAAAATAGAACACATTAGAGCAATCAAGCACTTCACCAAGCTAGAGGTAGTAACTAGCTGGCTGATCTACTTAAGTGAAAAGTGATAAAATTTTGGCATGAGTTCTCTTGTGACTTCTGACATTTGACAAGTATCCCAAGTGACTCATTTTCGAAACACTACAGAATTCGCAATACTTTATTTACTCAATCATGCAGAAGCTATGACTGTTACTGAACAGACATTAAGGAGACAGATACACGTGGAAAAATGTCATCTTTGCAGGCCCAGTGATGTAAGAGTATTAACCATAATTCATTGCTTTTCAAGTGATAATAAATGCCATATGAATTTGTCAAGGCATCAAGTCTGGTTTCTCTTAATGATGAGAGAAAGCTATAAAATCTCTTTATTTTTGTCAAGCTTTAATCCCATCTATTTTTAGAAGAAACCTTGTTAAATAGTGTGAAGTAAGAGCCTTGCAGAAATGAATGGGCTTTTTATAAGGGAGTTTATAACTCAAGTCTGACTCATTGAACTTGTAAAGCACAGTGGGAAACCGTATTAAACTCCTGCAGAAAGTGTCTCATGCCTCAGAATTGAGGTGTCTTAGACGATGTTTAAATTCCACAAGGATCTAAGTAGTTGAGTTGTCATCCTTGAAGATGCTTAAGAAACAGGTAGTTGTGTCTTTGGAACATGGTTTGGCGGCGGACTGGGCAGTGCTGGGTTCATGGTTGGACTCAAGGATCTTAAAGGTCTTTTCCAACCTAAACAATTCTGTGATGCCGACTTAAGATCAATGTGATTAGAGCATTCAAAATCTGACGTAGCTGAACACGTTAGCTAAATCTGATGTAGCTCTTCTAAATGAAGAGGCTATGAGATAGTGGTCTGTTACTACTACTACTAATTGAAGCATGAGTAGTTGAATGCAAAGTAAATTGCATAGCAGTGTTGCAAGTCCTAGGGTGAGTAACAGGAAAGGTCCAAGTCTTGTGGGAGAGAGTGAAAAGTTGGCATGCCCTTAAGTGAAGTCAATGAATCTTATTCCTCTGGATATGGAGAAGTAAATGCTACTGTGAATAAGAGCTGCTGAGCCTTCAGTTTCAAGTTCCGCAAGTGTTGGAGGTGGTCGAGTCTGCTGTGTTTATCCATAGCCTTTCTGAAACAAGAAATAGAGGTGAAGTTACTTTTGCATGGCTGAAGTGATGGTCTACATGTTGTCAGGTGTCCTTGAGGGGGATGCTTCTGAAGGAGGTGTAACCCCTGGTACTGCTGCCCACCAGGAGGCCCTCAGAAGCTCAGAGCTCCTTAACTTTTTTCGAAATGCAGGGAAAGCAGAGGATCTACAGCCAGTAGTAAAGGCCACTCTCTGGAGGCTTTTGGATGTGATCTGCTTAGTAACAGGGTAGGGAGGTGGAAGGCATTCCTGATGGGCAGGATTATTGGATAATCTTCCAAAATGAGCATTATTCCACTAAGAGTTGAAGCAGCTGCCTTGAGCCACTTTCAAAACCCAAAACCTTATTACAGCTGTTTCTACACTCCTGTAAGTCTGCTTTGGAAATATTTCAGTGCATCTAAAGAAAGAGACAAATTGTCCCTGAGGCACCTGTCTTGAAGAAAGCAGCCAAAAGGATAGTGTGTTAATTAAACCTAAATACTTCTGAACTTCATCAGCTGTATTGACTCAGTTAATCCTTAAAGTTGTGGGACAGCTTTATAATACTTTGCAGCAAGGAGAACTAGTCAGCAGGAAGATTTCAATCATCAGAGAATGTTATGAAAAAAACCCCAAATAAATAAGGTCTCTGGAAGAAAACAACAATTTTTACAGTATGTTTGTTCTAGAATAATTGCACTTCTGTTCTGGCACTTGATTAGGAAAACTGATGAAAGCTGCTTCCTTGCACTTAATGCTCTTAAGAGTATTGTTGTTTGATCTCCTTTGCAGTTACACAACATGAAATCAATGGGAAAGGACAACAAATATCCAGTAGTGCATTTAGTTCTGTTTTTCTGAAGGGGAAAATATCCATTCAGCAAGGCTGAGTGGTCTTCTGTGTCACAGCAAGCTTCTTCAGGCTGAGTAACTTAATATAGTATCATAATGGCATAGCCTTGCATAGTCTACAGTCTTCATATTTCACTTTCTGAATTTGTCTCTTTTCACAAAGTAAAAATGATCAAGCTGGCATATTTTTGCTGTCTGAATTGGGATCAACTGGAATGAAAGAAAATCAATTCTTTAGCCTCGAACTTGCAAGTCAGCTTAATGTCACCAAAGTATGATTTCACAGTGTGCAACACTTGCCTTGGGCAAGAGGCGGTGCTGTTGAAAGCACATCAGCCTGGTAATTACATGGGCTTTATTGGCCCCACAAAGGTTGCGTGCTTGACCGTGGTGTACGAGGAATGGGTAACGTTGCCCTCCAGTGGCTGACGGCTGGAGAACACCGAGCCTGTTTGCACGGGCAATACAGAACCAAGGCTTGGGAAGGTCTGGGGTGAGCGGGATGTTAGCTTAAAAGTGTATTCTGTTAAACAGGACAAGTTTTCACACAGTACAAACACCTAGGTGTTCGATATGCTAAGGCTGTATAGGACTGAAAATTTTCCCTCCAACTTTAGTTAAGGGGGATGTAATCTCAGGGGCCTCTCCCATTCATTGCAGGAGTCCTTTTTAGCCATTATCCGATCAGATCAGCTTGTTGCAGTATCAATTTAGCTTCATACAGAAATCAGAAATAGATTTAGCTTTACAGTATGTTTGCTGCTTCACAGCTTCCCAGAACAGTTTATTGCTTCTGTTAACCTTTGAATGAAGTTCTCAAATAACGCTAACATAGCACCTTTACTAGATTTTTATGAAACAAGTTGTCATACGCTTGTCTAGAGCTACCTGTGCTAGCTTGTAAGTCCATGGCTTATTTAATAAACTGATAAATTCTTATCTAATATATTTACAGCTCAACTAAATTAAATATCTCCACGGCTCAGGAGAGAAGGAGAAAGCAGTAAATATGTCTCCACAACTTCGGTAATGTTTTGAGGCTTGACAGAGGAAATAGCTAGCTCTGTTCCCTTATGTTTTTGCATTCTTTTAATATAAAAGTAAACAATGCTTATGGAACTCAATTCACTCCAGACCCAGTGGGAAATGAAAATTACTTTATGCTTCTGCCGCTTAAAGTCAAAGCTTTGAAGTTGCACGTGTAAAGCAAGACAGTATTTTTTTATCAATTCAGTCCGATCCTTAGCTTTAGGGACAGCCTCCCCAGATGCCCGGCCGTAGCCCCCGTACGGTGCCCGGGGGCGGGGAAGGCAGCTCGGTCCCCCGTGGGGGTCTGTCTGGGAGAGCTCTGGCGGAGATGCTGCGCCGCTCCCTGAGCGCGGCTTTGGGCTCGGCCGCTCGGGATGCAACGCCAAGGAGCCGAGGGGCCCCGGAGCCCCGCGGCGGTGCGCAGGGTGCTGGTTGCCTCCTTCGCACGGAGCCTGGGAGGCTGGAGGCGGGGGATACGGGGCGCGGGGGGGCCGCCCGGCGGTTCCCGGCGGGAGCGGCGCTGGCACAGGCGGGAGCGGGGGCGGCGCTCCCGG
>VZRH01002374.1:538496-635919 GCA_013397555.1 Urocynchramus pylzowi | reverse complement strand
CAGCCGCCGCCCACCCGCGGCCCTTCCCCGCGGCGCGGCCCCGGGAGCTGCCGGCCCGGCTCCGCTGGGTGCGGCCCCTCGCTGACCGCCTCCCTCCGCGCTCTCCTTGCAGGACCTGTCTGTTCCACCTCGGGCTATAAGAAGGCGGATGATGAGATGTCCGGAGCCACGTCCGCGGCGGATCTGGACGAGGCACCAGCCCGCACCATTTACTTGAACCAGCCCCAGCAGAGCAAGTTCCGCGACAACTGGGTCAGGTACGGAGCAGTCCCCGCTTCTCTCTTTACAGGCGGCAGCCGCACACCGCGCAGCCGAGGGCTGGGAGGGCTCGGGTCCCTCTCCCTTGCCTCTCGGCCCTGCTCACGCCAGGTTTCAACACAATAAAACGTGTGTCCGCCGAGGCGGCTGGTTTCGTTGCCTGTGCTGGGCACCAGGGTCTGGCCAGTGCACGGGAGAATCCAGCAGCAGCAAGTGATGAGCTGCTTCCCTCGACAGTAGTGAGAGCAGGGAGCTGGTAGAGCTGCGTGGGCAAGATGCTTGGAAAGGTATTCGCTTCAGTAGGGCACTGAATTTGGAATAACGGGACCTACTCAAGTATTACTGGATGCAAGGGTTAACCCGTGAAAATTTAGTGGGAGTTTTGAGTAGAATCCAGTAACCTCCATGAAGTGTCCCCTTAAAAAGTAGCATTCGGTTGAAAGAACAACTAGGCTAAGTATATAAAAAATGTATAGAATAGGAAGGAAGAAAAGAGAAAGTACATCTAATGGGACAAAAATGACTACAGAAACTATAAGCTGGCATCCCTATATGTGAAAGACTATGGTCCACTTGTGTCTTTTCATTGAAGACCAGAGGTGATTTTCTTATCTGTTTGGAGCCTTTAATGTAGGGATGTGTGTGTGTTAATACTTCTGGTGGTATGATCAATGCCGTGTTGTTGCAGTTTGGAAACACAAATAACATGGACTGAAACACGGAGTACAAAGATGCATAACGTGAGCAAGTTGTGGTGGTGCTTGCCACACTTGCCTGGGGTTAGCTGGATGAACAGATGGCTCCTGTCATGACTAAGGAGGAGCATTGTTTAGCAGGCTTCTGTTCGTTAATGCAGATGTTTGGGTTATTGTTCAAATAACAGTTTACACAATGAGTACCTTTATGAAAAGAGAGGAGTTTTATATCCTGCTGAAGTGATGATTTACATTATCTGGTTTATTGTGTGTATTACCAAGGGCAGTTCTGAGAATATCTTCTGGAAGGGTGCTGATGTTCTGGGGACAACAGCAACTTATTTATAGGTGGTTTTCTCCTCAACTTTGACTTGTTACGTATTTGTCTGGGAAAGTCTGTGGTTTAGGAGCAGTTAAAATGACACATTTTCTCAGTATCTTCCTTTTTCTATGTGGGTAGCAACAGTGAAGGTTTTCTTGCTTTATTTTTCCTTGACTAATTGAGGGATGAGTTTAACAGTTTCCTGTGCATAGACTATTTGTGCTTTCCCTGCTTTAAGAAGGAAAAGCAAGGAATAGAGGGTTGGCAGAATCTGTAGTTTAGATTTTCTGGAAGGGATTCTGTTCTGATCTGGCTAAATCGTATAGAAAAGTAGTGTGTGACTCTGCTACCAAGAACTTGTTCCTGACAGTGCTATTACTAAAGAGCACCTGTGTCCAGTTTGCTGTCTGGAAGCCATCTCCTTGTACCTAGCTGTACAAGTAGGTACAAGGGGATGTACCTACTCAATACCTTTTCACATCTTTGCCTCTTGACAGGTAAATTTTGAGTCATAAGAAATATTGGTATGTGAGGGATAGGACAAAGTGCAGGGAGTCTAATAGCAAATTACAGTAGAGATACTTTCATTACCTGATTAGGAACCTTAGCTCCTTAGTGTCACTTGGAAATTAAGTTGACTTTATAATGATTTACTGCTGCTTAGTAAGAAAGCTTTGATCTCTTGACTTTTAAAGGGTGATAGACATTGCCTGTACTCTTTCCATCCTCTGGATTAGTTTTCTTCCCAAGCTTGGTGGGACTGAAGGCAAAGGTGACCTGAGCTTGTAATACCTGAGTAAGGAGACCTCAGTTACTTAAGTATATTGGAGTTTCTCTTGAGGAACTGCAGTTCTCTGTTGCCTTTGGACTTTCTTACTTAACTGTGTTCAGCTTCAGAAGTTCATTCAGCACTGGACTTCTCTGTACTGATGGATTTGCAGATGTTTTGTCTCCCTAGGAAGCATCAGTGTACCACAGAGCAAGGTGCTGGGTAAGCATGTGAACACCTGTATGTAAGGGCTTATGGAAAATTAAACTGAAAATAATAAACCAGCCTGTTTTAAATTGTGTGAGTTCAGACTGTCATATTTTTGGTAGTCATTAAGGATTCTCTGAATAACAGTGGGAATTTGTGAATGTTCATAGGAAGTTTTCTAAATTAAGGATAGTGTGAAAAGCTTGCTCAAAACTAAGTAAAGTATAGCAAGAAATGGAAGTGCAGAGTGTGGAGGAGGGTAGTTTAGTGGTATGGCTTTTTGTGTAAGATGTTCTAAACATCTTGAGCTGCTTGACTTTTTGTGGGTAGAGAAGCACTGTTAAAAGTGAATTCTGATGTTTGTGGCAGCATAAAGACAGACTAATTTTGGATAAGTTAATAAAAATGGATAGTTATCTTGATTCCACTTCTAAGTAGTATGTAGCAGTATTGCAAAAGTTAAGTGGATGGCAGGATGGCACTAACAGAAGTCTTGGAGTATGGGGATGTAGAAAGAAGAAAGGCTTCTTTCACCAGGCTCTCTGGCGTAATTCAGACTACGAGGTTTCTCTAACGGCCAGCCTTTGAGTTCTTGGAACTTTGTAACAAACTATTTCAAAACATAGTGCTGTGTGTTACAGGCTAGATTTAGCTTGGCCCTTGACATGTGCATAAATATGGCTGTCGCTGTTGTTTATTATAGTGTAGCAGCAGTGATTACATCTGTAGAAACACCTCTTCTACCTGTCTTCAGTCCTGCTCTGTTCAGTTTGAAAAACTTTATGTATGTTTTACATTTTGGACTTTTTAATAAAAGGTAAATAATGTTTGATTTTCAGCTGAAGAGTTTTAGAAGCTGAAGCATTTTAGAAGCTTTGAAAAAATGTAAAAATGAAAAAATGCCAAAAATGAATAAATGCTATTGCTTTGTCTAGCACAGCTGTACTGCAGCATTAAATGTTTGTTATTGTGAAAGCTAGCTAGTACCTGTTTGGACATATCCAGCATACAAAACTTAAACAACTTATCTGTTTAATCAGAACATTTCTGTACTTTTAAGTCCAGTAAGAAATGAAACATGTATGTTGAGGAAAAGTCTCTCTACAGAGCTTTGTGCCACTTACTGTGACATTTGTGCTCTGGAGCAACATTCTGTGTACCAAAGCCCTGCTTCCTGGGAAGTGGCTGGACATCTGCCAGTGGGAAGTAGGAAGTAAGTTTTTTGTTGTCCTTTGCTTCTCTACATGACCTTTGCTTTATTAAACTGCCTTTATCTTGACCCATGATTTTTTTTTTCCATGGTATTTTCTGTCTCTTGTCCTGCTGAGAAGAGGAATGATAGAACAGATCAGGGAGTATGAAGTGTCCAGCCAAGGTCAGCCCACAGCAAGATGGGAAATAAGCTTCCCTATTGCCTTGTAAGACCAAAGGAATACAGGTGGAGTGTGGTGGTAGGGCCTTGAATGCTGTGTTAATACTTCTGAGATGACCAAAGAATGGCATGAACAATTTTCCAAATGTACCCTCAGTGAAGACTGGATATTGTATTTGAAGTTAGAATGTTCTATAAATTTTGTTTTCATGGAAATACAGTTCCTGGATATTTCATAGCAATACAAGAATCTACTCTGATATCAGTGGCTTGTTCTGAATGTATAATAGTACTGTAACAGTAATTTCTTCCAGTGCATTTAGTAAAAATCACCAGCAAAGTGATTTGAGCCCCTCACTTGTTGCATGTGTTAATGTTGATGCAAAAGAGGTGGACTTCTGGTTTATTAGTCCTGGAAGAACAAGTGTGCTGAGATAACTTCAAGGACATTAGAAATGGTCTCCAAATTTTTGAAGACGGTAGTTGCTTTGTAAATGTTGCTCTAGGTAATATTCATCTATTCCAGGCCTGGTATACATCCTGGCACAAATCTGACTTGCATCTGAATCAGGACCCCAAGTTAAGTCTCAGTTTGTGGCTCGAGTGGTAGGTTGGACAGTACAGCAGTCAGGAAGGGCAAAATTCAACTTGTTTGTTTTTTAATGGATCTTGAATCCAGAAGTCTTGTTCAGAAGTTTTCTTATCAAAACAGACTTTGGTGGATTGATCTCTTAAGGAGGTCCCAAAAGTTGCATTTTAATATCCAGAAAATCAGTTCAGAAACTTGTCTTCCATACAGGCAAAAATTAAGTTCTGATAGATAATGAGCAAAAAGTCTTCAGTGTTTATTTTAAATTGTGCAGGGTCTTAAAACTCAAGTAAGCACTTGAGAATTAATTTCTTGTCTCATAAGCCAGAAGCACTTTGCATGGGGAATTTAGCCCTGAAGACTGTAACAAGGTTTCTAGTGGAGTCATAAGTCCTGTATTAAACAGTCTACTGTTTATCTGTGGTCCCAGACTGTCCCATCAATGTTTGCATGATGCTTGCTGGTGACAAAACTGTAGACACAATCTTCAGTCTTCCTTTTATTTCATGTGATTTGCATTAAATTAAGCCAAGTGCATTGCTTTATTGGCTTGTGTGTAGGTACTGTAGAAGTCAGTTGTGATTTAGAGGTGTTCATGCTTTTTGAATGTGTGGGCAGGTTCTCACTGGTGAAACAGGAGATGCTAGTATCACTAACCAATTAGTATTGACCCTTGAAACCTGAGTAGTGTTCTCTATGATCTCTGGAAATGTGGATTGTGGTCTGCTATGTGCAGGTGAATTTCTCTGCACTTAGTGGTATAGCCCAGCATTCATCTTGCACCAAAATGTTTTACCATGTTACTAGGTAAAAATGCCTCAATTTCTGTTCAGTTTATTCTTAGTAGAGTTCAGGCACTGGCCATTTGTTTTATTGTGTTTGTATTAGATTTGAAATACTCTTCTGTTGTCATATGAACAGATTGCTTGCCTGACTGCAGAACGGCATTTTGAAATTCTTCAAAGAAGGGATGTATTATTATTATAATCTGAATGGTTCAAGTCTAATCATGTCTTAAACTAATCCTCTAACTCTTTTTAGTTTTAGGTAGATAGTGTTTTTAAGTGAAGAAATATACTTAGTGTAACATATGTTTTTAAATAAACAAAAACTTGTTTCCTGCAGTGCAGCTGTTGCTGATACTGCAATCTGCTACAATGAAAAAGGCTTGGGTACAGATATAGAATGATTCTTTTAGCCATTGAAATTCACTAAAAGTACCTGCTATTGTATGCCTAGTGTTGTGTATAGAGATTATACCAATGTATTTGAAGCTGCTGCTTCTTTGGTCTTGGGCTATTCCTAGGGCAAGAACCTCATAGCAGTTAAATTATTGAATTTTGCTCAGATGAAATGTCTGGATGAAAAAACCACAGATGAGGGAGTTCTAGTGCCTTTTCACCTGCTGCATGCTGAGCTCTCTGGTATCTTGAAATTGTTTTGGTGGTTTGTGGCACAATGAATTTCATACATCAGCAGTAGCAACACAGCAGGTGAATTAAACTGGGTCCCTTTTTTCTCTTTTTAGATCTCCCTGACTCCTAGTGGTCCTTAGAAAAAGGTAGATGATAATTTATTATCCTTAAGTGGACCTAAGTAGAGTTCAAGACGTGTAATAACTGCATTCCACATAGTTTCTGTGGGTTGTGAAGATAATTACATTTCTCTCAAGACTAAATATTAATTTCTTCTGCCAGCTCCCTGCTTGTCACTAAAATAAACACTGATTTAGTTGTGGTGACATTTAGAGTTAAAAGTTTGCTTTAAAACTGAAGCTAGGACACAGGCTTTTAGACAGCTAGCCAGCTTATGTGACTTCATTTTTTTTTTTTTTCCAGTCATCTTCATATCAGTGCTGTGTGTTTAAGTGGAGGCTATTCTGTGTTTGCACAGTAACTAAATGTGGTACTAAATGTGGTACTTTATTAGACAGTAGAATTTTGAGGTTAACTGTGCTGGTCAGCTGTTTTTATTGAGTTGTACTTGCCAGCAGGGCTACTGCAAAGCAAGTGTATATTACCGTAGGGGTGACCTCCACTCATGCTGAAACAATGTCATGCCTTCAGAGCTTTTAGTACTGTTTCTAAACAGTCTTTGTTTAAGGTATTTGTTACTGAAAAACAGCCAGGAATCTGGTCCCCTTTCTGTAGGGATTTAATGAATAGAGAACTCATGGAAAGGCCTTTTCTGTTTGCATGCTTTAGGAAAAGCCTCCAGGGTACTGGATTTTGAAGCAAAAGTGCTCTTGCTTCTATTAAATGTGACACGTGGTCTGGTTTTCAGGTTAAACTGAGCGTAAGCAGTTGTGGCAGTGCTACTCTGTATTAAGACTGCACTACTGTAGGAGACTTTGCTAGTGGAAATAGTATTTCCTTTGGTAATTAACATCAATTACATTAGTTGTTGCAATCTTTTACTACTTATGTATGGCAGTAGGGCTGCTGATGCTGGGGCAGTTTGGAATAAGACTTCAGGTCTATTCAGGTTAGAAGTTCTAAAAAAATCCTTACATAGTTAGGAGGTGATCCTAATGAACTAGAAAGTAATGGGATTGTTGTGCTTCAGTGGACAGGAGTTCATAGAGCATTTTCATGTCCTTTTGTCTTAGCAGTGGTCTGTGTAAGGATAGGAGCTGAATTGAAGCCCTTGAAGATGAGCTTGTTGCTGATGCAGCTTTGGAGAAAGTGCAGGTAGCTCAGCCAGGCTGGGTTTGTCAGCCTGATCATCTTGCTTCTGAAATGGAGCTTGTGCACAAGGGTAGATAGCACTACTTACCTGCTCAGGCAGTGGTAACCACTGAGTATTGCACTCAGCCCCCTACCTTTTTATTAGGTGTTGATGTAGGATGCAACACTCAGGGTGCTCACCACTAGAAAATAATGATGTAAGAATGATCTGAAATGTCTGTGCTAATTTTGATTTTCCCTTCTGTAAAACCCTCCTCAACATTAGTGGCTGGTTGTTGAGCTGACAGCTGTCTGCTTTTTTTCCTTTTCCTTACTTTTTTTTTGCGTAGAGAGACCTTGAATTGGATTTGAATAAACTGTTTTTTCAGAAGAGTTTTGTTTTCTTATTGCAGCAGACCCAAATCATTGTGGCCCCCATAAAGCAAGTTCTAATGGAACTTGACCTGCAGGGGAATTAGTGGGCTGTGTTCATATGTCCCATTCTTTTAAACTTGTATGAAACAATAATTTTCCTCTAGATCATATGATTTGAGGAAAGAGGGCTCAAGGATTCTGAGATGTGATCAGTTCCACAAACAAGGGGAAGAACACGGTTTCTAAACAGTGGTGCCTTAAGTTGCTTCTGGTGGGAGCCCATACTATAAATGAAGAAATAAGGAATGTGGGGAAGTGGTGAGATGCTTGAGATGAATACTATCTCACTGATAAGTTTTATTCAGCTGGAAGCTGCTAGAATTGTTTTCATTCAAAGTTAAAATTGATTAATTCTAATACATTTGAATAATCTCAATCAGTTTCATTGTCTGTGTGGATAATTTCAGACAACAGATTCAACTTCTCCAGTTTCACGGTGGCTTTTTTGGGAAATTTTTCAGGGTTTGATGTTTCAGTAGGAAAGCACAAGAATGTCCCTTAAACCCCTTTCCTCTTTTTACAATATATGAATCTGTATATATAAAATACTTTTGGTATTATGGAGAAACTGTAGCAGAGTGCAGGGAAAGATGGAAACAAAATAAGCACTTGGACTGTGGGCAGTTCCAGAGCTGAGTGACAGATACAATGTGGTAATTCTTGATTTTTTTTGTCTTGCTCTGGCAAGTTTTAAGCAATAATGTCTTGCAGTATTCAAGCTGTTGCACTTCTTCCTATGCATGCAAGGGCAGGTCCTACTCCTTTCATGCTCCTCTGTTCTGCCCTGAGCTCAGGGTCTGTCTCGGGTATTTAAAAACCACATATGCTTTCTTGGCTGACAGAAGTGTACAGCCATAAACAGAGCAGTGAAACCCTTTCTGGCTGGAGTCTTCCTCTGTAAGAACTGTAGTCTCAAGAATTCATCTGACAGGGCAAGGCCCTTCAATTGAATTGGCAGCTGCATTTGTTCAGGCTTCCTATTGTTATAAAACCAGGGTATCTAGGACCTAATTTTCGGTCAACCAATAATCATCTCATAGGCATATCAGTAATTGCTCCTTATAAGCCCTCATGATGTATTTTTTTGGGAACTTGTAAACAGTTGATTTTTGTCTCTTTAGCGAGTTTCAAGAAGTTACACCATCTTCCCTATGTGCAAGGAGGCAGCTGACCTTTCACTGGCATATGCATGCAACTGCTGAAAACCTTGTTCGTGACACTTGGGTTTAGAACAACCTCCTCAGTATTCTACATGGCAGCAGCTTGTTGATGAGATGTACCTATAAGTGTGTGTTCTCTGTACTCAATGTAATAGCTGAATGTTGTTTTTTCTGTTAATGTCTCTTGAAATACGTAAAGCTTGCTGCTGTGCCTCCTGCTGCAATGGTGACTGCCTGGAGGTGGCTTGTCATGCTACCTCTGTACATAAGGGCTTTAGTAGAACCTCAGATGCTGATGTCAGTCTTGCTATTAAGTATCAAGTGCCTGGCAGGACCTTAGCATGCAAACACCATTTCACTAAAGACAGTATTTGAGCTCTTCAGTCAAGCAGATTAACTTGGGTTTTCTGGGGTTTTTCCTTTCCTTCTCTTTTACTGGGCATCTGACCGTTTGTACATGTTCATGGACACAAAGCCTGTTTGGTGAGAGAAGGGTTCAAGTCTGTAACATTCACTTTAATTACCCAACCCTTTTGTGTGGTTCAGGTGTCTCTGCCTGGCTTTCTTAGTAATTGTTCCTGCAAATTGATGTGTGTTAAAAGCACTGACATCAAGTGATACTCATTCTTCAGCTCTTGGAGAGTAATTCAAGTATGTGAACTGTGGCTTGAGTAGGTTTGTGTGAATGCTGTATAGGAAAGGACAGTTCATTGTACTTGTGACCCGTGGAAACAGGACCCCATGTATCTATCTCAAGGAGGTCCTGTTTTCTTAATCATGATTATCCTGAAGGTGAAGTTCGTCTCAGAGTTGTCATTCTAAAGGAAATGGTGGAAGTGCTTTAGATGGCTGACTGGAGAAGTGCAGACTGTGTTCAGCTGCATATTGCCAGCACACACACGTGTCTCAAGGAAGTAACTGCTCTGCCTCTGTTATTGGCAGCCTTTGCCTCTTCAACCATTAGACAGTAAAGTAAAACCTGACTTTATAAAATGTTTTTGGGAAACAGAGAAAAAGGCAACAATGGGAGTGGTTGTGCAAAAGTTACCTAAGAATAAATAGAGGAACTGTACTGGAGAACTGCTACTGAGTTTCTCAGTGCACTGTTTGCTACTTTTCAGTTGACTGTTATAAAAATTACTAGGTAGTCCTTGGTACTTTAGTAATATGGTAATGAGTTGAAGTATGTGAATGACACTAACGTTTTGCAAGTTATACAGTGATTGCTTTCAAAAAAATCTCTGCACTGCCCTAGGAGCAGTGGGGCCAGAGCCAGCTGTAGTCAGGTGTATCTGAATTCACTTTTTTAGCAGGATTTGGTATTGTTCCTTCTGTCTTGCACAGTGGTGTAACTTGAAACATGACTTATGTGAATCCACTTGGAGGTGTGGAGGAGACATCTCTTCTAATGTTTGCACACCTGTTCAACATTTGAACTTGTGTAGTTAAGCAAGATTTGCATAAGTAACAGTTGTTGCTTTTGGAGAAACCAGTTTGTTGTTTTCCTCCTTGTGCTTCCCTCCTCTACCTGCTTCAACCTGTTCTGTGAGCTGCAGGCCTCATATTCTGTGAGTTAACATGGCTCTGATTGGGGCTGGTCAGAGTGCTAACCTGCCAGTTTTTTATTTTTAGTGACCAAAACTGTGCTATGAGTGAGCCAACTGAAGTTTCTACCTGTTCATCTGTAGATTTTAACTTTCCTGAGCTTTGGTTATCCTGAAGTTGTAACACATCTGTCATTTGTGAAGGAGTGCAAGAGTTTTTTTATGTTATTTAAAAATAAGCATTGTATTTATCATTTAAAAAATTGTTTTTCAGAGCTAAGTCAATTGCATGCTCTTGCCCAGCTTAGACTGCTAGTTAGGTTTCTGTAAGTTTTTTTTTGAATAATAACATGTATCTACTCTTTATTCATACTTGTGGTTGCTGTTTTGACCTGTATGGTAACAGCTGACTGTTACCTCTAAGTAGAGCTGTACCCGTTTTCTGTGGGCATCTGTCAAGTTACTTAAGCAGTGGAGTAACTTAGTATGTACAAACCTCTTTCAAAAGAGCCTTATTGTGTTGGCATTAACATAATTGTTAGAGTAAGAATCGTGTTTGAGCCAGCTAGCTGTGAAGTTGGTAGGTGGTAGAATGGTGTTAATAAATGTTTCAGCTTGGTTGCAGTCAAATTCTTGTGTTCTTATAATCATAGCAATGATACCTAGAGGAATACTATTCTCATATAAAATCTGCCATTGCTTGATGTCTAATTAGTACTGCTTGGAGATACTGCTTTTGGGTCTGAACTGTAAACTTGATTAACCCGTATTTTTGAGTCACAACGTAATTCTGAGATGTGTGTTTAATTATGTTCTGTATTAAAGGAAGGCTGTTACACATGAGACCAAGCAAATGTGGCTTAAAACAAAAAAAATACTTAGAGCTGGAAGGATTTAACAGCATTTGAAGGAAGTAACTTTATTTATATAAAGACTGGACTTGCTTTAAACCTGGATGTATGATTTCACTCATTTGGCTTAGTAGATAAGAGCTATGATTAAGTACAACCATTTGAAATTTCTGTAAAATATTATGTTGAATTTTTAAATACTTGATTCTGGTGAGCGTTAGTAGCAGTAGAAAGGGATTGTGTAGTTGCTTGAAGAGGAAACAAGGCAAGTTCCTAAGATAAGATGCATCTTAATTGGTTTTTAATTGGTCTTTTTTTTAACTTGCTCCACTAATTTTTCTTTAGTGTTCAAAACAGGTAGCCTTTTAAGACAGGCTGTGCCTTGTTACATCTAGTTACTGTTTGATTTTGAAAGATACAGCAGTGTCTGGTTAGATGGCTTGGAGTTGGGGATGGGGCAGATAAGGAAAAGAAGGTGGTGAAAGCAATAAGCTGGAAAATAGATTTAATGGAGAGGTGGTCTTGGCACTGCTAGGAAGGGTTAGTAAAACAGGAATTGGGAAACAATTTTTCTTTTTTTCTTGAGAGGCAAGTATCTTAGTGTTCTCAGTTCTTTGGAAATACAAGACTTCTTATTAAAAAAAAACCGAAACAGAACAACCCAAACTGGAGCAAATTGCAAACAAAAACCTCAAAGTGAAACCAAAACCACAGCACCCAAACAAAATGATGCCTCAAAATTTCTGGTTTTGCTTGTTGGGCCTTTGTAAGGCATACTGAGCTGCAGGTGCTCAGTTGTTAAAACTCCAACTCATGCTGATGGCCAGTAGTTCAGTAGGTGAAAGTTTTGTGCTAATGGTTAAATTATCGTGTCAGCTTTGACACTTTTTTCCTGAAGTTGTACTCATGCCCATTATAGATTTGATGTGAAGATGACAAGACATTACATAGGTGATTAAGGCTAGTTAGTGCAGTATGTTTTTGTTTTAAGCAGAAGAAATAGTAGTTGTTATTCGGTTACATATATGTGTTAGTTACAGTATTTATATATATATAAAATAGGAAAAAAGCCAAAAAAAATTAATCTGAAAAAGTGTATATTGTTCTGGAGGATTATTCATAGCTGAGTGTAAGTCACTCTGAAGTCGGAAATGAGACATTTTAAAAATATGTTGCAAAATTTCTAATTTCTCTCATTCAGCTCTGCCTCCCCCAACATTTAAGTTGAGAGGTAAGCTCCTGATTAAGCGCTTGGAGCTGAAATGAAAGCTTGCCTGTTCACAGTGCTGAAGTTTGGATGGTGGTAAATTGTCTGACAGTTCATCCAGTAACAAAGGTACCAGTGATAGAAGTGGGCCTGGCAACCATCTGGGTGGGTGAGATAGCTCTTGTTTGGTACAGCTCCTTATCATAACCAAAGCAACTACTTCCTCCATATTCTAAGTATGTCTTTACTTTGTTATCTTTGAACTGCTTTCTAACACTGGCTTCTAGACTTTTTGGTCATGATCCCCATCTGATATTCTGATGAAGTATTAAGTTGAAAATCTTCTACCCTGCAGCACAGCCAAGTACAGCGTGGTGACATTTCTACCTCGATTCCTGTATGAGCAGATAAGAAAAGCTGCAAATGCATTCTTCCTCTTCATTGCCTTACTGCAGGTATTGTTTTATTGCTTTCCCTTGTTTCATTTCATAAAATGAAATGGTAATGTAGTAGAAGTTATTTCTGTTGTTATACTTAACTGCAAAGCAGTTCTTAAGCTTACTTTAATAGTAATATTAATGAGGTATGTAGTTGCTAATTGAAATTGGAAGACAGCTTAGAGACTACTTTCCATGTAGTTTGTAAAGTTGAACCTCTTTTATTCTTAATAAGTGAAAATAAGTGGTGTCATAACACATTAAGCTGTTGACCATTGTGAGAAAAGAATGTGTGACTTCCATGTGAAACTTGTGCTTAGTTAGTTCAGATTATCACTGCTTCCTTGTGAATTATATAATTTGTATCATTTTCTTGTAAAGAGAAGAGAAATAGAATAAAAGGATGTACTACAATAGTATCTTCTAACTTTGTTATTGTTTCTTCAAACCTACTTAGACTGTAGGCTAGTTTGTCCACTGAAATGGGATATCTGTGAGGTACAAATCACCCAGTAAATCAGATGACTTTGTGTTCTGTCTTCTGAGAGCTTTGCATAAAATTCTAAATCTATCAGAAATTAATTTTAAGTACAAATATAAAATAGGTCTCTTTTCTTTCTGTTCATAGCAAATTCCAGATGTCTCTCCAACAGGAAGATATACCACCTTGGTGCCATTGCTATTTATTTTAACAGTTGCTGGCATCAAAGAAATCATAGAAGACTATGTGAGTATGATTATTGAGGATGGGGATGAGTATGATGGGGAAGGCTGTGCTAAAGACTAAATATCTCAAAAGCTATAAGATGCCATAAAGCCATGCATCTCTGAAGTCTCTTGAGTCATTGTTCAACAGCAGCAAAATATTGTTTTGACTTTTAAAGTGCTTGGCTTTAATTTCTGTAATAAATACTGAAAACACACGGAAATCAATAAGTATTTTCATTATAGTTGGTGAACAAGAAAACAGTAGCAATCAGGACATTTATTTCTCCCTCTTCAAGCTTGCTTATTAATGCTTTTATTAGAAAGACAGTGTAGAATCCTGACAAATAGTAGCCTTTTCAGATGGTCTTGAAAATGGGGGTTGGGGGGAGGCAAGCGGCTTAAGGACAGAGAAGATTGATTTGGGGAAAATGTGCTCTAACTTGCTTGTATGCTTTACATCAGAATGAGGTCTGTCTGCTTTGCAAAGTACTGATGAGTGAAATCATTTAGATATCATTTAGACAGATACCCACATTCCAAAAACATGTGGAATTTATGCATGTGGATATTTATCTAAATATTGTGGTCCTTATTGTTCCTTTTGTTTTTCTTCAATAAAACCCAGCTTTGGAGACTTTTTTTTTTACCACTGATAAGGGTTTGAGCCTGACTTCCAACATGGGGACATTCACTTGGAAGTTTATAATTATACTCTTTATACTCTCTTACAAACCATTTGAATTTAGATGATCTGTGACTTTAAAAAAAAAAAAGGCAAAAAACCCCAATGTATCATCTTGCAGTTTGTTGTATTTTTAGCTCTAATGGTTCTCAAATTTGTGATGAAGTGTAATGAGGTGTAATGAAATGTTTTGTTTCCTTACAGAAAAGGCATAAGGCAGACAGTGCAGTGAATAAAAAGAAAACAGTAGGTAAGACTGAACAGTTTTTAAGTACTTAAAATGCAAATAGTGAATGGTTACTTTTGAACAATTCTATTGCTTTAGTGGTCATGATGGTGAGGAATGCATGTCTTGTGCACTAGATGCTTATTAGTAATTTAGGATTTTACTTTGCTAAAGGTTTCAGACTGATGATTGGTGGCCTGACACTTAAGGGTGAGGCTTTGGGAGGATTACTGGAATTTTTAAGTTCATGTAATTTCAAGGTTGTCCAAAGTTACATTGTTCTCAGCTCCTCCGAGAAAACCAAGCAACTTTTTCTTTACCAAACTCCATCCTGATTATTCTAACACCAAACCCAACACCAAACCATCTAGAACTAAAAAAAGCCAACAGCCCCCTGAAATGTTAAAAGCCGCTGTCAGAAGAATTTAAAGTCATTTCTGGAAATGCTGCTGCCCTTTAAATATAGTAAGTCTGGGGATTTTTTAGCTTTGCTTTCCTGAAGTGTCACTGAAAGAGAATTTAACACTGATATCCACTGAATGCCTACATGTATCCCTGAGGTATGGACAGTACTAGTCACTGTATGCCTGAAGACATCACTGTCATTTTCTTCACCTCCCTTAACTGAAAACCTGTGCAGAAAATAGGAAGAGCTTGTCAGTGGCCGTCCTGTGATTGTCCTGTGCTGTAGTCAAGGCAGCTCCATGTTCCTGTGTTGGACAGCTCCACTTCTGCTCCTCTGTGCAAAAGTGCAGCTTTTGAGAACACAGGGTCCTGAGCTCCAAGAAGAGCCCCTTCCTCCCAAGCACAAATACCTGAAGTGTCAAAAAGCTAGAGGAACACTTAAAGGAACACGGGGAAGTGAGCAACCTGCTAGCTTCATGCTTCAGATAGCCCTGCAAACATTGTGCCTGTTTTTTTCACTGAGTTTGGTGCTTGAAAATTTGGGTTGATCATTAAGATTGTTTATTAATACACATCAAAAGGCATTGTTTTATTAGTTCTCCTAGGTAATGTCTCTACTAGAGTCTGGGAAGATATTTCCAGTGCAAGAACACTGTATTAGTCATAAGCAATTGGCAATTAAGAGGCTGTAGCACAACCGGCCTTGTTATAGGTAATATGAAAGATGGCCCTTTCAGAGGTCGCAGAGGCAGTTATAATTCATTTGTAGGTAGAGAATGTGTGCCAACAAACACTTGAAGGGATGTTTGTCACAGTAATTGTGGAGAGACAACCTTAAAGAACACAAGGTGTTCTAATGGAGCTAAGTGGAACTTAGCACTTGAAAAATTATTTGAGTTCAGATTTTATTTTTTCCATTTGAATACTCTAAATAAATTTTCAATCTGATACTTTAAACCGTATCCTCCTGCTTCTTAAGAGGAAGGCTAAAGAGGCTTATTCTTGAGACACGTATTACCAGAGTGAAAAGATAACTTAGGTTCAGAGTGGGATTAAGATGAAATAAATTTAGGTTCTCTGTGTGCCTTTAGGTTGCTCTTATAGCTGAGTGGTGTCTAATCAATGCATTCAGTGTGGAGAGCATTTGAGCTTGCTGAGAAGCAGATGCCTGCTGTCTGCTTGGCTGTGTCCTGAACTCCACTTCCTGCAATGGCTGGTTGCTTACTGCAGCAGCAGTCATGTAGGCTTTGCATTTATCTTGTTTAGTTTCTTTGAGCAGTACTGTATCTTCCAAGTGCCTTTCCTGTATTAAATTTACCATAGGAAACATCAGTTTGCTTTGCAGAGTGGCTTTGGTATGCAGGAATTAAATTCCCTTTGGAGCAGACTAAAATTGAAGTTCTGCCCCAGGTAAGCACTGAACACTTGCATTAGGAGGTGGAGTGTGTTTAGGCTCTGAGCCAGTGTTTTTTGTCTTGGATGGCATCACGTGATGTCTGTGGTGATGACATTAAATCTAGGGACCAGACTCCATATAATTCCAAGTGAAGCCCCTTAGCTGTGTATTTCATAGAGAGCTCAGTAATAATTGTTCTGAGGTATTGATCCTCCCATTGTCAAATAATAGAATAAGTAATGAGCATTTAATATTGCATGGGATGAACTCAAATATTAGACAAGCACAGGGCTAGCAAACTCTGCAACAAGACTGATGGGAGATGTTTGCCCTTCAGGAGCCTCGCTTCAAATGGCCCTGCATGGCTGGATGTGACAACCAGCATTAAGTCCTAGATGCTGTCACTAAAACTGGTGTTTTGGTCTTGGAAAGGCCTAGGTAGAAGGTTTATATTGAAACTCTCCTTTTAAGTTGAAGCAGTCTTTTTAGGTACTTGTCCTTTGTTACTTTAACCAAGTACCTTTTGACAACGAATAATTCATCAATTTTACCCTACTAAAAATATTCTTGAGAAGGCATGTCCTTTTCTGTCCCTTGGAGTACTCCTAAAAAACTGGGTTAAGCAGAGTAGGCGGTGCGAAATTGCAACCCCAAAATTTCTGAACTGTTTTATGTCTAATGGCAGCTTTCTCTTTAGACTGTGTGATTATGAGTTTAAAAGGAAATAGTTCAGTAATAGAACAGTAGGAAGATAGCTTCAGTAATTTGCTCGGGTATTTAATTTTAATCACTAAATTGATTTCAGTAAGCATTGCAAGTGAAATTGTTTTCTGAAGTAAATTGCCTACCAGACCAAGTCTGTAGCACTTGATGCTGCAAAATACCTTTGTGTGTGAGCATACAACAATGTCAACAGAATGTTTACTGAAACGTTTCCAAAACTTTCTGGTGGAATAGGGAGGTGTCTAAACCATGGCACAGGAGATGCTGAGTGTTGCAACTCCTCTCTGAAGCTTTGGGTTTTGAGTCAAGGCTGCAGGTATTTGGCTTTCCCCTTGAGATTCTGGATTCAGGCCTTCTGAGTTCTGAACTGAGCAGAGCTCAATTCAACAACAGTGTATATAAGGGATGGAAGGGGTGCACCAGAACTATTCTTCCCCTAAACTGCTGTACTTGTTTGGTTGAAAGCTCAGCTGTTTTTTGACACATCACTGGCAGAACGTCTGCCAGTGGGTTGCTGCCCACCCATTTTTTGTTAAATAGTTTAGTTCACTGCAGTCCTTTCACTACAATATTAAATATCAGGATTCAGTGCTTCAGTGTGTGTGGCCTGAGAACAGGAGCCAAGAGATGGGTTTCTTCTGCTTCATTTATTCCAACAAGTCTTGCATTCCTGTTGTGGAGTGGCATATCCTGGGCAGGATGTTCAAGGCTGTATTCAGCAGAATTTTCTTCTGAGAGTGTGGTACTATTTTCAAATGAGCCACATGTATGAAATGCATAGAGCCTGGAATATTGTTTGTATTCACAGTAGGGGACTGACCTCTTCAACTCTGATCTGTTGCACACTGCATTTTTTAAACACCTTTGAAAACTGGCTGCAGCTGCTTTCAGTGAAGGTGAACTTCCTGTGCTTGGACCTGGACTGGACTAGGTTATTCAGCAGTAATTGGGCATATTTGACCTTACTGTTTTGGCTGGAGTAGTATTAAGTAGGTGTAGAATCACCTAGAGGAGGTGCTTAGGTGAAAAGGCAGGCTGCAGGGTAAATGACTAATGAGTATGTTAAGATGGCAGTGTAGAACTGGAGCCCTACAGAAACCGAGGTCTGTTTTGGTACCTTTTCTTTTTCTTGTTTTGATGTGAACTTCAGCAGTAAGGATTCTCCTTCTGCCAAAGCTGATTGTTGCTTTTCAGTAGGACTTTGAGCCTGCTTGGCAATTAAGACTCAGATTTATATGGGCCATGGGTAATGGTAGTGAAGTTGGATGTGCCAGAGTCAAAACATGAATAAAATGCAAGGAAAAAGATAAGAAGTGAGAATTCTGTGGTAAATCATACACAGAATAAAGGTGCTTCCTGATACTGATTGGCAGTGGGCAGTGATGCCTTTTAAAGGTTTAAAGAAGGTCATTTCCCATATAAGAAACAATACTGCCCATCTGCATGTTAGTATGAAGTGATGCCATGAAGAAATCAGGCCACCAACTGTTGTCTGGCAGGTGATAAAAATTATATAAATATGAAGGGCAGATTCTTCCTCTTTCTTGTATTCACATGCCCACAGCTGTGAACAAAAGAAATTCCAGCTTCTGAAAAATACATTTCTAATTTTTGTGTTGGTTCCTATTGTGTTTGCTACTGCTGATACAGTTGTTTTGCAATTTGTTTGAATTATGGCTATTTGTTCTGTAATCTAACTTTAAGCTTTCTTTCCAGTTCTAAGAAATGGGATGTGGCAGAACATTATGTGGAAAGAGGTAAATAAAACCTGAGGATGGGAGGGAGGGAAAGCAAGTGTTGAAGAATTAGTCTTGCCAGAATTAATTAGGAGGCTTAGAATTAATGTATACTACATGAGAGTTCTTTGTCACTTGGGGTGGGGGGGTGGGAGGGATCCGTTTTGTTCCAGGATAATCAAAATTGTCCTGAGCAAGGCACCTGAGTACTCATTTTTAAATCCTGATACTGTGTAATGGTCAAATGCTAATGGACTGTTGTGTTTTTCCTTGTGCAGTTAATAGGTAAACTGTCAACAGTGTTTTGGTTTTAGTCTACCTAGAAGAGTAATTTTCACTGCAGTGCTGTAACTCCTCTGCAAGTCTAACAGAGACTTACTTTGCTGCCTGTGCTAAGAAGCCCCTGGGCTTTGAGACTAATTAGTAAGCTGCTTGCTCAAGTGAGAAACATGAGCCCTGCTGCTGCCTGAGGCACTTGGGACCCATGTTCTGTGAGGCCCTTGGCCAGGGTCTGGTGAGCTTTATTTCTAATACCTGGAAGTTGCTGAAATGCCTTAGGATGTATCGATCTAGTTGTGGCTCTTAGTGCCTTTTAAAGGATAAAATTAGCCCTCTTATCTAGTAATTGAGGAAAAAGTACACCCTTTTAAAACCTCTGAGGAATGAGATCAGTCTCAAGACACCTAAAAGCAATCCTGCTGAAGTGTTAGGCTATAGTAGAAGCTGAAAATTGCCTGGGATTCAGATGGCTAATGTTAGTTCCTGTTTATGCTGTTCCAAGTCCTATTTTTGTAGAAAGGACAGTGAATTAAAAGTTTGAGGTCGAACCTGGAATCTGGGTTTTTTTATACCCTTAGGCATTTCTTGAATTGACTTTTGTCTGTAGCTGCATGTTGTCCAGGTTTGCATTTATTGTTAAGGAATAACAGTTCTGTATTATTCACCTTGATCACCTTAAGGCAGGCTTCTGACTTTTTTCTTTTTTTTTTGTGCTGAAAGTGGTAGGGAATTTATTTATAGTGGTATCTGAGTAAAACTAACGAATCTGCTTGTTCAAACATACCATCTGTTTCCATTTTTATAAATTAATATCTTGAAAGTATTTTAAGCCTATTTCAGGCTGTCAGTGCTGCATTGGCATTAAGCAGCCTCATGCTTATTGGGCAAAACCTGGTTTACTGTTTTGAGAGTGCTACTTGACTCTTTTGAGAATGAAAGTCCCATGCATGTGTGACTAATTCAAGGTGCTGGAAAGTCTTAGGCCTGTGTAGGAGGAGACAAAGTATTCCAGAACTCGGAACTCTGCATATCTCAGTCAGGGAAGGGCAGGATTCATAGAGATGATACTATTTGCTAGTGACTAGTAAATGCAGTGCATCTAAGGAGAATTGAGGGAAAATGATAATGATGATTGGGTAGGTAAGTGATACAGATAAGGAACAGAAGAAAACTCTTGATACTTAATGAAGGTGCAGTTTAAAGATGAAGGTAAAGTTTAAATATTTTTACTAGGGAAAAAATACGACTAAAGAAAACCCCTGAATTTGGATAATGGCAGAATTATAGAAAAAAGTAATTTTTTAAAAATATAAGCCACAAAAGTTCACAATTTCTAATTGAGTATATCTACCTTTTTTCTCTGTAGAATTTTTTTACTTTGCATTCAGAAAAGGGAAGGCTTTGATATTTCCAAGCTTGCAGTGAAAAGTACTCTGACTTTCAGAAAAACTGTCTTTAGCTGTTCTGTGCATGATGCTGTTCTTCTGACTGGGTGAAAGAAAATAACAAACTAACATTCCAGACAAGCGAACTGTTTGTTTTTCTCTTCCATGCTACTCTACTCCTGACCACCACAGGTAGCAGTAGGCGATATTGTGAAGGTCACCAATGGGCAACATCTTCCAGCAGACATGATCATAATATCTACCAGGTATCCTGAATGGGTGTGGAAGTGATGTGTCTGATGAACTGAGGTGCAGAGGACTTGAATCTCTGTATTTGCTATTAATAAAACCAGACATCAGATAGCACTAATTCTATTCCACATCTAAAATCAAATTTCAACAAAATTCAATGAAAAAACATGGCTTTACTAGGCTTTGATTCATGTATCATTGTAGGTAGGCTCTTCTAAAATGAGGCATTTTCAAGACTTCACTTTATGAATTGCAGGTACATAATACTCTGTATTGATGAGTTTGTTGGAAGACTGAAAGTCCTTAACATGAGCTTTGTGCAGTCAGTGGTTCTATGGCCTTCTGGGAATCTCTCCATTTAAACAAGGAAGCTTAAGTTTTCTTCAAGTTAATTCCACTGAGTATTCAGCATATTTTCCTGCGCTCCCCCAGGAGGATTTCTCTTTCAAATAGTAAATCCGAAAGGCTAGCTCTGTTGGCATCAAACAACAAAAGAGCTTTTGGACTTCGTTTGTTCACTACTTCTTTTGGATATGGCACATGTATAGCCCATCTCTAGCATGGAAGCAATAGTAACCTTGGTTTAGTTCCAAGTATGGGACAACTTCCTGATGCCCCCCAGGACACACTTGGCCCTCTTGGCTGCCAGGACACTGCAGACTCATGTTGAACTTGCTATTGACCAGGACCCCCAGGTCCCTTTCTGTGTGACTGCTCTCCCTCATCCTATTCTCCAGTCTGTACACACATCCAGGGCTGCCTTGTCCCACGTGGAGAATCCAGAACTTGCTTTTGTTAAACTTCATATGGTTGGTGGTTGCCCAGCCCTTTCATTTGTCGAGGTCTCATAGTTCCTAAAAGCATTTGAGTGATACTTGACTGCTAGTCTAGGTTCTAGATTGTGTAGAGCAACTTGAGGCTGACTCAAGACCACAGTTTGCTTAGACAGATGAGGTTTAAACAAGAGACAGCAGCACAGCTCCTGTTCTTAAACATGCTTCCAACACCCAGACCTGACGACCCCTCTGTAATTCCCTCCTGTGTGTGTGCTTTTCAGTGGTGACTGCATATTGCTCTGGTCTCAGGGATTCAGTTCTTTTACATGATCCAACTTTTAAGGGAACTTGTTTTTTTCAGGCTCCTGTATTTCTGCTCCATCCTTCTTGTCTGTGCTGTTTCTGGGAGGTTTCAATTTTTTCTAAGCTATATGCAGAAGCTCAGTTTTTTTGAATTATCACATGATGAAGGATAGAGGTACCTTCATTCCATGGTATACAGTATTGTATTTTTCAAAACAAGCCTCAGACCTTAAATAAGCGGTTGTCAACTTAATATGCAGTTAGCCTGAACTTGGACATCAATAATTTTCTGTTTCAGCATTGAAGAATATTTTACTTAAGAACTTCTCTAATGTATTATACTAAAAAGCCCTTCTGACTTATTTCTTAACTTTGTGGGCCAGCTTTTTGTTCTACATTGTTCTACTAACCTGCTGTCTTTGATAACCACATAATAATTAGAGAATTTAACCCAAAGCATGTTGATTTGGGATAAGCTTTGCTTGAAATAAATAGCAATTTTTATGGCAGTTCTGCTTTATAATTGGTATTATTCCCATGATTCCTTTAAATGTCAATACTAAATGTCCTCAGTTCACCAGAAAGCCTTGTATGTTCTGAAGGGATGGGTTCTTTTGCTTGTATGTGTTGATTTTTCTGTGTCTGAGGTGATTATCAGAGGTAAAAATGACAGTTGTTTTTATCTTGACTCTCTTTTCCTGTACAGCAAAAAGATGACATCAAATTTTACATAAAGAATGAATTAACATGAAGGAAAAATATTTTAATTCAAACACAACTTTGCATGGAAACATGTTCACATTTCTCATTTCCACAGTTCATACAATTTCTGTGGACATGAGAGGAATTGTATTGCAAAAGGTCTCCTTCCTGAACTAACCACTTCAGTTGTAGTAGATAAGGTGTTTGACAGAGGTAAAATTGGAATCAAGCTGGACTCTAATCAGTGTCTTTCTTGGGTTCAGATTCAAATTGCCAGTGTAGGAAGGGACAAAGAATAGACTCAACCATTTTTTCTTTTCAAAGCAAAATTAATTGGAGAGAATAATCTAGCTTCTTACTGTGTTATAAATGTACCTGTCCATTCCTTAATTATTGTTTTCCTAAGGAGCCTTTATTACTGACTGTTCTGTTGATTGAGTACATTTGCTGTTAGAACAATTGGGAACTTTGGAAAAAAACTAGCCATTTATCAAGAGTATCAGAAGTGATATGCTGAAGAAGCGCTTGCTTGAGTCCAGGTGGGAAACTGATATTCCTTAGCAGCCTGCGAAGACAGTTGGCAGAAAAATCATTTTGGTGGTGCCATACAGAGGTTTTGAATCTTGAGTGGTATGTCAGGAAAATATCTGGTAAAAGTATCCTTCCTTATCACAGGTACTACCTATGCAGAGCTCCTCTGTTAGATATGGATAAGAGCTTGACTAATAGAACGTTCAGTTCTAGGAGGAAGATTTTTGTCCCTATTGGTAAGGGCAGAAACACATCTGGAAGATGCCCTCAATCCTAACAAACCTTTTTCTCATGCTTGAAAAAAAGCTGTTTAGCAGTGACTTCAGATGTACTTCCCTTATTAAGGGGACCTTGCAGACATGATTTTGTGTGTTCAGTTCACAGACAGAGTTCAATAGCAGAGAGCATTGCTGTCTTCATCCAAACATATCCCCTTTTTATATGTTCAATACTTGCTCTTTCATCCATAGCTCTTGCACTTGGAAGCAATTTAATGGATTGCAATTCAAAGTAATCCACTTGAGGCATCTAAGTTTATAATGACTTGTTAAATTCGTACTGATTTTTGATTTAGACTTGTCTTTCTCTGTGATTTGTTGTATGACAATATCCAAAGACGTCTGTTAAATATGTACTTTCAGCTTTCATGGTTGTATACCATCAGTATGGTTTTCTGTCTTCTGCAGTGCATTGAAGAAGTCTGTGGTGGACTATATTAGTGCAAAAGTAGTGTACAAGAAAGTACTGAGTTTTAATATTGAAAATCTTACACTCCTTACAGTGAACCACAAGCCATGTGCTATATTGAAACAGCTAATCTCGATGGGGAGACGAATCTTAAAATACGACAGGTAAAACAAACTGAATTTAATTTTTCTTTTTTCTTTTAGGTATTTAATACTAGTTACAAAGCAGCATCTAGCTTGCATGGCAACAATACAAGTGCTTTTTTTTGTTGTGTTTTTTAAAAAGCATCTTTCTTCAAGTGGCTGTAATTTGCCTTTTCAACAGATAGAAACCCAAGCAGTAATGTATCATGTGCAAGTGTAAGGAACTAACCTGGAGCGAGTATTTTAAGCCCAGAGAGACAAATCAAACAGGCCTTGGATGTGTTTTGCTGAAGGTCTAGTTAGTTGAATTTAAGTGCTGTACATGGAAAAAATATCAGCTATGCTTGTGATGAGAGTTGCAGTATCTCCTGTCACAAGTACTATTTTATGAGCATTATGCAGAGGCAGAAGCTGAAAAGGTTCTTTATATGTATAAGTTGACTTGTTATCTCTGTGGTAAGGAGAAGAATTTATTTTGATCTTTCTAGTTTTCTTAAACAAGTACTGTTGCTTATAGGGTTTAGAAATAGTTAAGAATCTTTGGCTTCTTGGTTTAAAAAAAAGTATTTAGATTTAGAATTTGAAACACAGTTAATTTGTTTTTTAAAAAGCTACACTTGCTTCTTCTTTACTACATTTTTAGAAATGTGATTTACTGTTCCAGATCAGTCTATTAAAGTCAGGTCTTGAGCCCTTGTAAGATTTTATTTGCTTCAGGACATGCTTAAAATACAAAAATACAGCCTTGCTCTGGCTTGCAGTGCTGCAGTCAAATTCTGGCAAAAGAAACACAAAATGGATTTCTCTTTTAATAGAAGGGCATTTGGGTGCATATGCTCAGATGTGGAGTACCAATACTTTACATTGCAGTTGCGTGACAGGCTGATCATTCACCTTGAGCAGGATCAGAACATATTGGCTGCAGTGGCCCAAGAGGGACTACACTTAAGAATGACCATATTTAGCAGCCATAACACATCAGTGCGGCTATGCACTTCGAGAAAAAAGCCGGGCCTGTTTATACTGCTTTTCTCCTACTTCCTCCTGCGTGTATCCAACTTCGTGTTTTGTGAAACTTTTCATCTTGTTCAAGAGAGATCATGTAGGTAATGTAAATATCTGTATAGAGAGTTTCAGTCTTGTTAGTAGGTTGCTGTGTGTCCATAATGAGTCTTCCTTGCAGGAAAGAGGTATTAAATATCAAAAAAATGAAAACCCCAAAACATAATGAAAACCAACCCCCCCCCCAAAAAAAACCCACCAAAGCAAAACAGGACCCTGACTGATGAACCTCCACAGATTTAACTATATTTTGGTTTATCGATGTTAAAAGGAAGCACCATTTTCCTAGGTTGCCTTTTAATAGCAGTTTTTATCAAGAATCTCCTTTGAATTGTTCTATGCAGGGTTTGTCTCAAACTGCTAGTCTCCAGTCCAGGGAAGAATTGATGAAAGTGTCTGGGAGGATAGAATGTGAAGGACCCAACCGCCATCTCTATGACTTCACTGGAAACTTGCGCTTAGATGGTCAAAGGTATTGACAACAAAGCCATGAATTCCTTTGGTTAGGGAAAATGTTTCCTCTATTCTTTTACTCTGTAACTCTGAGCACATGCATGTTTTTGCTGGGGAAGAGGAGAGTAATAATTAAAATTTATTAATCAGAGCATCTGCCAGTATAAGATAACACAGTTTTCTGTCTTCATATGGAGCCTTCTGCTTGTTATGGGAGTATTGATTTCTTTGTGATTAATGGTGATATTTTGATAAAAGATACATCTGAAGAGAAAGACACAAGGAAATGGTTGGGGTTTTTAGGGCCTTTTTGTTACACAAGATACACAGAGGAAATGGAAATCTTTCCACAAGAGCCAAAGGCTGCACTAAGGTCAGGTTTGTAGAGAAAAGTGATCCCAGAACCTGGAGGCTTTGTCAGTGTGTCTTTGATTTCTACAACTCTTGAAAGAAAAAGTATGTAGTTTTAGTACTCAAATTCAAATCATGACAGGTTGGTAGGAGCATACATGTTTCATGTGACTGTACCTGTTTTCCTTCACCAAACATGTATTCCTTGGGCAGCTTGTTGCAAAAATAGCAGATGATCACTTGCATCCCACTTGGAAGTCATGTGATTGATGCAGGCTTTCTCAAATGCTTGTTTAATCGTGTATTTGATACAGTCTGTTTGAAATGGATGATCTCTGGAAGTTTGATGCTTCTCTGTCCTTGATGTCCTTGATGAGAGAGAATGTAGTAGCCAAGGTCAAGTGCAGAATAAGCTTATTTATGGCTGCCATATAATTTCTCAAGTTCTGGATAACTGGAGCAGCTTTGTCTTACTGTGCTTTAGCAGGAATTAGAGAGGTTTCAGTGCTTTTTTCAGTTGTGTGGACAATCTAAGCTCATTATATTCCTATTAGTCTTCTCTTGTTTGGGGTTGTTTTTATTATTAACTGGGGAGTAAGGCTGGGAGTAGAACTAACTTCTTTAAAGTGTTACCAAGAACTGAAAGATTGAGCTTCTGATTGAACTGAACTTCTTCCTTTGCAGCCCAGTTCCTGTTGGTCCAGACCAGATCTTGCTGAGAGGTGCACAACTGAGAAACACTCAGTGGGTCTTGGGTATTGTTGTGTATACAGGACATGATACAAAACTCATGCAGGTAAAGGTTTTAAGGGGATTAAGGGTATGTTTTGATAGAAGTTGGTCATCTTTCCTGTATTCTTGTTGTCATTGACTTGATTTTATGAAATGGCTTGACTCATTATAGTTCTTTAAGGCTTGAAGGCCTTGAGAAATACAAGGGTCCATTGTACTCTAATTTGTATATGCACATGTGCAAACACACTGAAGTGAAAGCAGTTCAATATGTAAGGAGAACTAACTTTCATCTTAATTTATCTGGTAGCTGGATGATAATTTAAAACTGAGGCTTAACAGTTGAGGAGATAGTAATAATCATGGAAATAATTAGATTAAGACAACAGTCCTGTATTACCTTAATATCAGGGAGTGCCTGTTGAGACCAGTAACATGTTATGTTGATCACTGCTGCTGAGCATCAATGGGATGGACAGCAGGTGCTCTAATGGACTCTGAAAGTAAAGACTGGGTTTGCTTCTGCATTTTTCTCTTGTAAAAGCCATTGCCAGGTTCTTTCTCTTTTTTTTTCCCCCGGCTGCTGTTCAGAATTCAACCAAAGCACCTCTGAAGAGATCAAACGTGGAGAAAGTGACCAACATGCAGATCCTGGTTTTGTTCTGTATTCTCCTGGTAATGGCCCTTGTGAGTTCTGTAGGTGCCTTATTATGGAACAGAACACACGGTGAAGTTGTCTGGTACCTTGGCTCCAACAGTGAGTATGCAGGCACTGAGCCAATGATGTATGAGACTGCAGGGGCAGCCAGGCTCTTACCTTCACTGAATTAATGCATAAAATAAGAAATAAAAACCCCCCAAAAATCCACATCTTGCTAGTTTTTTGACGACCTAATAGTTTCTTTTCTTTGAGAGTAGGCTGACATAAGTGAGCTTCCCAGTGAGGCTTCTAAAGGTCAGGAAATATCACCCTTGGCTACCCAAGGAGCAGGGCAGAAACAGAAGAGGGGTGAGAGTTACTCTTGGATATCTGGTGTTCACTTCTTTCATCTCTGTGGACATACCATACACAAATTTTTTCTCAAGGGGGGTCATGTACTGCAGCCTTATGTGTGTCTGAGTGTATTTGACTGCAGGATGGGGCGTATCAGTCTAATGCTGACTTCAGCTTTATGCTTAGACACAGATGCAGAGGATTTCTCTTTACTTCTTTCGGTTAGAAATGCTGATCTGCTCTTTTAGAGAAAATTGAAATGCTAAATGTCACAATTCTTATTTATTAGGTAAAGTTTCTGTCTTTACCTTCTGTTACCTTGTTGTGAGAAAACTGATCTCTTAGCATAATTATTTGAAGGGTTTTATTTGGTTTTTCTTAGTCCTTGAATTTATTAGTTCATTATCAAAGATGGATATGAACAAGGAAATACTCCCCAGCAGACTTTTGAGGCGGTTACATTAGCTATAGAATGTGGTGTTAAAAGCATTTTGAGATGCAGATCTTAAAGCAGTTATCACAAACTGCAAATGGCTTGTCTACTGATGATGCAAAACAGATGGCAAGTGTATCTTCTGCAGTTTAAGAATTGTATTTGTGGTAGTAATGAAAAAAAATATCACATGGGAAGAGCATGGAAGTGCCCCATCTTTGGGTTTTGGTAGTTGTAATGTCTTCTTGTAGCAGTGTCAGCAGCTTTCAGAATGTCTTGCTTGCTCTCCCCCTTGTTTTTTAATGAGTAAGTTTGAATTTGTGCCTTCCAATGACAGAAGTAATACTGAAAAGATGAATGGAATGAACTCTTGAACTTGCAATATAAAACAGGTGCAACTTGCAGTAGAGGAGGATGACATTATAGTCTGTATAGATGCCTTTTTATAAATTGAATGCACAATTTCTATACCTTCCATAACTGCCACACAGAGGAAAGACACTTGTCAGGTTAGGCAGGTAGATGTTAAATTTTGGTTACATGTCTCATCTCTGTAAAAATTGTGTTGAAAAATGTTCCAATACTAAGCAGCCTTCTGCTTTTTGTAAACTTATCAAAGATATGGAATTAGGGTGTACTCACACTTGGAGGTGCCTTTGTCCAAACTCTGATCTTTATTAGGCTTCAGCAATTTTCTCTGGATTCTATCGCCTCCCTAGTTTGCTCCTCTAACTTCTAATTAACTTGTGATGCTGAAAACCCTTGGTTATGGACTCTGACCCTGTTGTGCTGGGTGTTCTGTGTGCTGACTGAAGTGCCTTTCTAGGTTTCTAGGGAAGTGGAGAGCATACAAATGTGGAGACTTTGATTGTAAAGAGAGGCTGTGGGCAGCAACATGACCAGGAGCCTTCATCTTGTGTCTCTGCTGAGCCTTGTACCTTCCTGCTGTCTGTCTACAAATGCTTCCCCTTCCCTTTAGGACCGGTTGTGATGGTAGACTTACTTGGGCAAGTTGCCCAGTGTTGTCACCATTAATAACAACTTCTTTGCTTAAGCAGGGTGCCTTAGTTCGTATGCTAGGCAAGTGTTTCACTCAACTTCTTCTAATTGATTTCTTTAGTAAGGGTAAATTCTCAATTCTGACAATGATGTCAGATTTTAGAACTAATTTCAGTGTTTATTTTTTGTTTCCTAATTCCACTGAGGCAAGTAGGCACTTTTTGAAAGATGGTTATATTACTAGTGACATTAGGGGCTCTTAATTGGGCAGTTGACACACTAGATAAATGTCTAAATTGGGTTGTAGTGGGGAATATTGTACTTCTCTCCATCTGTCTAGCAAAAATTGTTCAGAAAGTATTCTGTTCTTTTATATACAGCTTCACCAACCTTGCCCTTCTTCACCTGGTATAAAATGCATGTGTTCTGTGGGTGTTTTATATTCCTTCTATTGAAATGAATATTAAAATGGCCCTTACACTAGACATCAACACGGTAGCTTATTATTTTAGCTTGGCTAAATCTGATTAGGTGAACTGCATAAAGATGATTGCCCCTATACTACTCAGACTTGTCTGCTAATGTCCTGTGTCTTTTGATCCACAGAGATGCTGTCTGTCAACTTTGGATACAATCTGCTGACGTTTATAATCTTGTACAACAACCTTATTCCAATCAGCCTTTTGGTGACATTGGAAGTTGTCAAGTTTACTCAGGCTCTTTTTATAAATTGGGTAAGTAGCAAGGATGAATGTATATCAGTTCTGGATGTTGACATTTAAAATAAAAACCCACTTACTATCTTAGCGAGACTTTCTAATTACTTTTCTGATGCAATTTCTGGGAAAGGCAGGGGGAAACTCAGGATTTATTCTATATCAGTTCTGTGTTTTACAGGAAATGAAAAGATCTAGTCACAGAAAGCTCCCCTGTGCAAATCATCGCTTATATTTTAGGCTTTTAGGATGAGAAGGAAGCCTCAGCTCTTGGTTGAAAGAGGTCTCTCTCTCTGCTGACTCATGTTTAGTAATTATCTTTTGAAAACTCTTCAGTATCTTATAGCTTCTCTCAAACACAGCAGAGGGCAGGACTAGACTTGTTTGAAGGTGTGGTTTGGTTTTGTTGGGTTTTTTTGGTTTTTACATCCTGAGGCTGGCCTTAAGGTCACCTCTGGAATAGACCATTATTTTTTTTGTAAGGAGACAAGTTGATGCTACCTCATGCAACCAAACTGTGATCCCTCCATTCATAGAAGCTTTGATTTCAAAATGTCTTTCTCAAGTTGTGGGTCAAAAAAACTGTAGTTGTGGCTCTCAAGCTGGACAAAATCAAGAGGAATACCTTTTGTTGGTATGCAGTAATCCTTAGGCTTTGTGTAATGTAGTATGTTCCTATAAAACACATGTAAACAAAGTTCAATATGTCTGTTCCCTGAGCTGCTTGTAATTCAGTAGAAATGCATATCTGCATTCTAAATAACATCAGAGAGGTTTCTTTGCAGTAACAGAAGTTTATTTCATGGATCCACTAAAATTCTCTCTCATAGATGTAGCTAGAGCAACTGATTGTCATATGAACACCTATGATTAGCATGGCTAATGAACTTCTTTCTACTCTGCTAAGTTTGGTTTTTTTTTTTTTTTTCCTGTTGCACCATTAGTTTATTAACTACCTGTAGTTGAATCTGTCTTTTCTCATGTCCCTGTGGGATGGAGGTATACTTTGGAAAGGAGGCACCCATATTCATGCTGGGATGATGTTTGTCTCAAGCTTTCAGAATGCCTGCTCATAGCATTAAGACAGTCAAGCCAAGTTGGAGCTAACTAAAAGAAGAATAGAGATTTTAGTGTTTAATTTGCATAATGTAAGTCTTCATTTTGTTCTCATTTCAGGACATAGATATGTATTACCCTGAAACAGATACACCTGCAATGGCCAGAACCTCAAACCTTAATGAGGAACTTGGGCAGGTAAGATAACATTTTCTGAAGTGTCATGATTGTGATATACTTTGTCAAGAGCGAAGGTATGAGAGCAAGATGTACAAAATTTGTACAAGATGTGCAAATCAGCTTTATTTTGTTGCTCTGTGGCTTGGGTTAATGGGACATTTTTATTTTCTCTAGTCTGAGTCTTACGAGTGAAATAATGAGATATCACAGGATTAAATGTCATATAGGTAGTTTTATGTTTGGAAATTGAAACTATTTTTTATGTTCACTCTGAACTTTATTCTCAAAGGTGTTGGAGAGATGCTCTGTGGTTTTGGCTGTCTATACCAGAACAGAACATACAGGGCTAGACTGTTATTAGTTTTTGATGTTTCTGACTACTTCACAGGAGGTGCGAGTAAATAAAATGCAATTGCATTACTAATTTAGATATTGTGTTCCTTCAAGCATTTCTATTTTCCTTTCAGATGAAGGTAATTCTATATTAACTTCTAGTTCTAGGTTGGTTTATTCTGGAAATAACGTTTCTTCAAACTGGAAGGGCTTCCCAAAACAATGGATAATATAGCTTTGTACCTTTGTGTGGCTACTGGATAATATGACTTTGCTGTTGGAATTTTGTAATACTGTTGAGAAATGGTAGCTTTTTTCCTTGACCATCAAGGTTATAGGTCTGTAACTGAACTGCGTGAACTTCATAACAGGTGTGAATTTAGTATTGGAGACAGCATTTATGTATTTAAAATACATTATAATATCCTGCTCAGTAGGGGGGTAGTCAATATTGTTTCTGCTTAATCTGATTGGCATTTTTCTTATGAATGCTAACATTTGATTTCTGTTTAAATCACTTTGATGTGAAGTTATCAACCTCCAAATTACAGTGTTATTTTTGCCTGAAGTAAAGGATGTGTGGCATAATGTATGTTGGTGGCCCATATGTTATTTTCAGGAATGGCTTACTAGTGATTCTGTGTAACTAGACTGAATTTTTTGATTCTTTAATTGAATTACATGATCACAGGTGCCCTTGATTTTTTTTGTTTTATGGTGAAATTATTAATGACTTAAAATTCCTCAGAAGTGTGGGTATCCACTTTGACTTCTGGCTTGCAGTGGCTCCATTTCCAATGCTGCATTCAGTAGCAGTACAGTGCACAGCCAAAGGATCACCTTACAAGTAGTGTAGTGCACTGTCTTGAGCTGAATGGCAATTATTGAGGAAAAGCTTCTTCTAACTCTAGTCAAATGATTTTGGTCTTTGAGTTGTCTAACTCTTTCATGTTATCACCATCCCTTCCTGGTTGAAAGTCTCGTGCAGAGGTACAACTGTGGTGTCATTAACTTGAAATTAGTTTTGGCCTGTTGTTGCCAGGTGGGAATTTTGAATCTGCTAATGTTTCAAGAAGTTGTGTTGCTTTGATGGGGTTGCCTCCAAGTTTTACCTTAAAATCACTGTTTCCATTAAGGGATTATTACTTTGGGCAGTGCTGACTGGGGCTGTGTGTTGTGTACTTTAGGACTGCTCATGAGTGAACATCAGAAAAACCAGCTTTTGTTTGCCTGCAGAATACCAGTTGGACTTAACTCTAGCATATTCTTTGCTTATAGGTAGGGAAAAAAAAAGCCTCAAACATTCCTGGTGATCTTTGAAACACAGAATGTCTTCAGTGTGTAAAATTCCAGCGAGCCTTCCACAATCCTAAGAGTCTTTGTTTTCATTTCTAATCACTCTTTGAGATTAGTACAGTTGAAAGATTTGGTAAATGTCCAAGTAGTGCAACCAAGTACATATGTAGTGACCACACTGGAGCCTTGGCAATTGATACTTACTATTTGAGCCTTTTCACATTTAGAGATAAAGAATTAATGCAATTAAATAATTTGCCTGATTTTTGTTCTGTAGATTTGGTAGTCAAATCAAGCTGTAATAAGCCTGCATTGGCCAATATTGTGACATTTGAGCAATATGCCTGAGTATCTTCCTGTTTTCTAATTACTATGCAAGTTGAAAATTATTTTTTCCCTTCCAGGTAAAATACCTGTTTTCTGATAAAACAGGTACTCTAACATGCAATATCATGAACTTTAAGAAATGCAGTATTGCTGGAGTGACATATGGGTAGGTATGACTTTTAAAAAAACTCTCTAGCTTAATGCGTGCTTACTACTGGTACAAAAATTTTATATTGAAAAAGGATTAGAACATTCTGTTCTTCAGTTTGTATTCTAGCATATTTTGTGGTCTTAATTATAGTTTTCATTTTCCTGTCCTGCAGCACAAATTATGAAAGTCAAACCTGGGGAGTACTTCACATGAAGCAGAGAAATTTGCTTCCTAACTTACCTGATCATGATTTAAACAAAAACAGAAGTGCTAAATAAGCTCTGGCCTTTCAAGAGTGAAGAAGTTGCAGCCCAGGGGTAGCAATCATCAGTCATATTTCTGTGACTTGAGAAGAACCAGAATTTTGTTAGAACAGTGTAGTTGTAGTTATAGAGCTTAATATTCCTTGCACAAGAGGGATACCTGCTTACTGGTTTTATTCTGTTCTGTCAAAAGGATCCCTTTGAGTCATCTACATCTTTGTATTAGCTTCATGTTTAGTGGGTAGTCTTAAGATCTCAGTGTAAGCTAACCTTTGAATTTCATGTTAGCTAAATTAGATATCTCGAAAGGCAGAAAATTTGATTCAAATGTATGAACAGCTGAACTCATGGTTCCAGCATATGTTTTTGTGGGATGACTCATTGATCTTCGCCTTCTACCTATTTTTTTTTTTTTTTTTTGTTACTAAAGTGGAATAAATGTTCTTTTTTCCTTTTTTCTGCTCCTCAGTCACTTTCCTGAGTTGGAAAGAGAACGTTCATCAGAAGACTTCAGGTAAATACATTCCAAGATGTTTATGTTCTGTATAGCAGAGTGGGTACAATCTATATAAAGGCTGCTTTCCAATTTGGGACTGGAAGAAGCCCAAGGGAGGAATGCGTTTGAGTAAAATGGTCTTCCAGTGGGAGTCTAATGCAGAGCTGGTGGGTGGTGATGGATCTGCTCTTCTGCATAGAGATTTCATATGTGAGGGGGGTGAGGAATAGGCAGTGGCTGGGGTGGCTGGGATGCTAATGCAGTGCTTATTTATAATTGCAGACAGTCAAGTTAAAAGCTAAAATTAACCTACTTTGCAGGAACCTTACCCTTAGCTAGAGACTGAATGTTGCTCTTTGTGATCACTGAGTTCAGGCCTGAAGAGAATGAGAAGAAAAGGGACTTCTTTATTAAAATGCTATGTTTTAGCAAACTGGGAGAGAGCTTGATACGTAGGCCTATCATGTCTGCCAAATCCTGCTCATTTTTATTGGGGACTTTATTGAGTAGAGGTGATGGGTCTGTCCCATTCCACAGAAAGGAGAGAAGACCCAGAGGTGGTACAAGGTATCAGTGAAACATGTTGAGATTGTTGGGAAGGAGGGGAAGAGACTGGGAGGGCTGACATGGATTTGAATGGCAAATATAAGGAAGAAGTGAATTCCCACCCAAGAAACAGGTGAACACTGAATGCACTTGGTGGTGAGCTAGGATTGGCTTCTCCACTGGTCCAGCTCATTTTTATGATCATGTTTTAGGAAGGTGATAAAATGATGTTTCTTCTGCTGAGAGGTAATTTTTGTGGATCCCTCTTTTCTTCCAATATATTTCTATTTCCTTCACTGCTGTGTTTTCTTTCCTTGTACCTTTCTTTTCTATTCAGTTCTGTGAAAATTTTTTCTAGGTACTTACTTGCAGTACTCAGACTTAATCCTCCAGGGGTCAGTTTAAAGCAGAATGCTCTGACCAGGGAGGGAACTTAGGGATATTGAACGTTGATCTATTTTATGAGCAAGCTGCCCTGAAATCCATTTATCTTAAATATGCTTAAAAAGTGCTGTTGCTACATCTGTCCCAGGAGCTGCATAGACACTTGAATCTTCTGAAATACACTGTCAACCGTAACCATTTTGAGTTTTTTGCTGGTGTTCATTTTCAGCACTTGCTGCATTACTCATATGATCTTTTCACAATGCTTTCAAGGACACTGGAGTCTTACTTTGCTTTTTAAATTTACTTCCCAAGAAACTAGATGAAGTACTAAGATTGGCAATGTTGCCACTTGTTTGAATATGCTTGTTTTGCTCTGCAGCCAGCTACCTCCTTCCACCAGTGAATCGTGTGAATTTGATGACCCAAGACTGCTGCAAAACATTGAAAATGATCATGTAAGTCTGCTCTTTGAATATCACGCCTCTTAAATGCCCTATTCTAGGCTTGTCTGGAATTGAATGCTGAACAAATCTATTTGTGTGATTAAGTCTGCTCTGTGAGTGTGTCATGCAAGCACAGAGGGGGTAAATTGGAATCAAAATAGCTCCCTCCAACGCCTTTCTGCCCACTTGTCTTACAATTGAATTAAAGAAGCAATGGCATTGATACGGATTCTAGCTACCTCTAAGGCAGCTTCATATGTTCTGTTATATATGGAAGATAATGCTTTGTAACAAGTTATGATAGAAATTAAAATTCTTTAAAAGAAAAACTACTTGGATTGTTGAAACATCTATACCATTTTTAACTGTAATCTGTAGCGTTACAAGGTGGTTCTGGAATGAGCCTTAAGTATTGCAAGTGTTTGGAATTCTGGTTATGTGAAGGATGTAAGAGATGGGAATTAATTGCAATTTCAAGATTGGCATGAGCCTTAATGATTAGTAGTCTTAGCCTAGCTGTTGAGTCCTAAAGGGACCTAGTCTTTACTAGTTCAGTGTCAGTTCATTGTTTATTTGGAAATCATGGGGCTATGAAGTGTCTGACTGGGCAGCAGACAATTAATTCACTTGCCAGAAAGCATGACCCTTGTTCTCTGCAGGCTGTCTCACAGTATGGGGTTTGAGCATTGGCAAGCACAAACTCAGTCAGCTGATTGCTCTCCTTAGTGTAGCTTCTGCGACTGGGCTGGTTAAGTTTAGTACGAGCATCTAAAATATATTTGCAGTATACAGTTTGTGTGCAGGAAAGCTTTGCTTTCTGTTCTGCTGTTCAGCACTTAAGAACTGCAGCATGATGTGAATGCTGAAAGGGAATAATGACTTGGTGTGGCACTATGTATTCTGCAGGGTGATGGAGCCTAAAGGTGGCTTCTGTTCTCTAACCTCCAGCAAGGTGACCCACTCAGGACAGTTTCCTGGGTTCCTATGTGGCTTTTGTACTCATGTACTCCGGTAAGATTTCCCACTGGACGTGACTTGCAGCCAAGATTTGCTCATGTCCTGTTCCTTTGTGTCCTGTTTGTTCATTTATGGTGACAGTTACGGCTTATGGCACTTGCTGAGTCCAGGTATTCATTCTGGTTTAGGTGTAGACTGCAGATAAAATGTCTTTGAGCTCTTTCTGGCTGCTGTTGCTTTAGGTTTGCATAGAGAAAAATGCTTTGATATATTTTAATAGACTCAGCAGAAGAGATGTATCTCAAATGAGCTGTGAGATGGAATTTCTCACCTAGCCTTGAGATGGCCCCTTATTTTTGGGCTACCTAATTGTTTGATTTTCTCTGGATAGTTTATCTTTGGGGGACAGAAGAAATATATGCTGTTGTAGCAGGCAAATAAGGGATTTTGGTAGCTTCCTTAAGTGTCATTTAGTCTAGACAGCTCAGAAGTCTCCTACTCTGAACCCCTATCCAGTTTCCTTTTTGCTGGTCACTTAAACAGACAAAAATTGATGTCATTGTGCAGCTGACTGTTGGGCTGAGCATATTGTGTGAACTCAGCCATCGGGCAATCAGCGGGGAAATTAGTGGCTAATGAGAAGTACCTAGTGTAGGCCAAAGATCAGAGTCTGACTGTACTGGAGGAATGGATGCCACCCTCTGGCAAGTGGTGATTTAGCACAAGGCATGGGAATGCAAAGACTGCTTATGATGCTTTGCTGAGCATGTTTGGGTGTATTTGCCAGGTGAGAGGAGGGCTGAATTCCAGGATAGTGGTAGAGGGAAGGGTCTTTCTAGCTTTTTTGCATTAGGTCAGCTGCTGAGGTGCATAAACTGCTTCTTTCAATCTAAAAATCTGTATTGTCTTAATTTTTACAGCTGATAGATAGCTGCAGATGCCATTTGCAGATGTCTGTTGATTTCTACTCATTTAGTGAACTGTGGTGAAAAACTGAAGTGTTCTAGAATAAGCTACCTAGTGAATTTAGATGGTGCTGTACTCGGGCAATTAATTCCCTCTAAACATTTGCCCTTTTGCAGCTGAAGCTGTGTGATCTCTTACAAGCTCTCATTAAGTGTTCATTGCTCTGGTCTTGAAGATTTTAATTTTTTTTTTTTTTCAGTCACAAGTGTTAGTATAGAACTGTCTCAGTGCCAAGTAATTTTCTTTCCAGGTTGAAAATAAAAAATTATGTACTTGTACTCATGAGACTGTCTTCCATCTGCTAGGAAGATTTCTAGCATCCTACATCACCTCTAAATTTCATAGCTCTTCTGGGCCACTGGTGTGTAAGGGCTGACTGATAGCCAAGTCCACTTTTGAGCAGCAGTTAAAGAATTATTGCCCTGCAGGAATTGTTCCAGGGAAAAATAACTTGTCTTGAAAACCTGTGGAGGTTTCTCTTGGCTGCTCTCGTATTTTAATGTGGGAGACAGTACCTAGCTTTGTCTGCCTGTGCTTTTTCTTTGTATTGGCTTCCATTGGATGAACTGTGCAGCTGTACCAAGTGTATGATGCTGTCTTGTTTCTATAGAGAAAATGGCACCAACTCTTAGTCTAATAAGGAAAGATCTGTTTTTTCCTAAGACTGGAAGCAATGGTTGGTGAACATGCTAGATGGTCTTTATCTTGGTGCTTACTAGTTGCACATGTCTTGTGAATGAGCTCAGCACAGAAATGCAAACCTGTTTGTTGTGGGTTATATTTTACACTGATGATAAGAGAGCAGGGAAGGAGGTCAAGAAGGAGCTATCAGACTTGGTTCTCATCCTAGACTCCTGTATCTCCCAGGGTTCTCTCTGAACTTCATCTGTGAATTTCAGTTTGTGTATGAACTTTCTTCACTGGCCCCCACATTATCTCTTGGCCAAGAGGCAGCAAACACAGTGCAGCTGCAGATGCACAAATTGGTTCAGTGAGTACGTGTGATGAGTACTTTAGCAGCTGGCCAGGCAGAACAGACGACTGTTGTGCTCACATTGAGCCTTTACCACTCAGAAAGTGTTTGCTTAGACCTCACCAACACATCTGCTTATTCTTGTGTAGTGTGTGGGAACTGAGGCTATTATCCCATCAAGCTTTGTTGAAATGACAGCTATCATCAGCTGATTCTTAATTCCATAGGAAAGCAGAATCAAAAAAACACATCACAGGTAACTGGGATGAAGAACTGGGATTTGAAATACAGTAGTGGGGAAAAAACATGTTCAGGTGATGAAAGCCTATGGGAGGCTTTAGTTCAGATTGCTGGAAAACTGTCCAAACACATAATTTTATAGCTCACAGTTAAATTGTTAGAGCTTGGTGAGGTATATTTTTCTTTTATCTGCTTTTGTTCTTATTGTGCGTGGGACTTCAGTACTTTTGTTCAAGTACAAGGCAGTATCTTTAATTATAGGTCATATCTCATTGGTGTTGGGCAAGATACACTTGCATTTAATTCTCTTGATATTCAAAAGCTGGTTAATGTCTTCTCTCAGTCTGTGCCTGAAGTATCTTGGTCTCCTCCAGTCCTGCCAGCTTTACTGTTCTAGAGGTTCTCAACATGGCTGGATCCTCAAATTGCTCTCCAGATACTTAAATGAACTAAATGGTAGGAAATTCATATATTTTTAAGATGTTGAGTTGTAATTCTCCCTGGTAACTAAGTACATAAGCATTTTCACAGTTTTCCTTGGCAGAATGTGCCACTTGTATGCAAAGTAGTAAGTTCATGTTGTTAGACTGTGCTTTAGTGTCCCACTGGCCATTTCTAGGCCATTTGCTCAAAAAGCTGTCAGTCCTGCTCACCTGGAAATACTGTGAATGAAGGCACTGATCTGATACTGCTGAAACTAAAGGAAAGATGAAGGATATCTTTACAAGGAATTTGCATGTGAAGTTAATTTTATCAGACTCTTAACAGTTGAGAAAAATAATTGTCTTCAGAGTGAAGAGTCCAGATAAGGGCATGTGTAACATGTGCAGATAGGAAGCTCTGCACAGGGCAGTTCCCCAAAAGACCGAGGCTTGCCTCAGTGTTTTGTTCCTCTAAATACAGGAACCATGAAGGGATGAAAACTTGCTTTCTGCCCAGGGGTTTGCTTGATAATGGAGAGCGCTGTGCCTACTAGATAGCTGAACTTTGCTTTCCCTGAGGATAGTGCTTTGTAGATAACAATCCAGAATCTGCATCCAGAACTAGGAGACTATTGCAATGTATATGTGGTTCTCAGCTGGTAGGGGCAGCAAACAAAATAATTCACCCAGTGGAGTATATTTCTTGTGTAGATGTTTGTACACTAGTTTTTTCATGGATTTTTGGTGGGGGGGAAAAGGGAAGAAGCAATTGCTTTCACACGGAGTTGCTGGCATACTAGAAGAAAAATGAGGGAAGAAGGCACTTAATGAGAACTACCTGTGGACTGATGAATAAGAGATTAAAATATGCAAACTTTGTTCCAACTACAGATAGAGAACTATAAAATGAGGTGGGATGAAATAAGGCTGACCTTAACTCATGAACAGGCAAGAAACGTCTCACAGAGACCATCAGTAAGAATACTGTCAAAGACTTGATAGAGGAGAATAAGTAATAAAGCAGAATTGGTTAAGCCAATTCTGTCCTGTGCTGGGATTCAGCTCAGCATATTGGAAGGGATATGTTGCCACAGAAGCCATTAACAGATTTTCTGTTCACAGGTCCAAAGCAGGTATTTGAATGCTCTACCCTGATTCATGTCTGTGCAACAAATATTGTCAGTGCTGGAACAATACAGAAAGGAAACAAATGACAGCTGTGTGGAGGAGCTGTTGTGATAAGCTGGGCTTCTGGTGATCTGTTGCAAGAGAATTGGAAGATTGCCCTGTAATACATTGTGAGCTGTGAAAATACTATGACAGCAGCAAATTATGTTGCTGGCTTGAAAACATAAATACATACTTAGGAAGGATTAAAATCCATGTCACTATTGGAGACAGGTTGTTTCCAGCTGATAGAACACAGACTATGAAAGCTTGTTAAGGGGCTAGGTGATAAAAGTGTAAGGCGGACATCAAAGGTCTGCAGCAACAGGTGCTGAAATGAGAATCTGGCAGGCTGTGCCTTTTGACATGGAGATAAAACTTTCATTACTTTGACTGGAAATGATGGAACAGCAATTACCTCTTGACTGTAATTTGTTACAGACTTATTCAGATAGTAGTGTGTAAATACATGTTTGTTTTCCTGAGCACAGCCTCTGCACCCCAGCATGTCGAAAGCAACAACTCTTGTTATTTTAGTGGTGTGTGACCATACCATTTGGAAGTTTCAGTATGCAAAGGTAAAGGTCCTGCATGAAACAGTTACGTTGAAAATATTCACAACAAAGTACATGAAGTATTTTGAATATAAGGCTAAGAATATAGGGCTTGGATTTTCAGTCATTTTATTACATTACTTTCTGATATGCTTAATTTGTTTACACACATTGCCACAGTGTTTGCCAGCTGACATGGTTTTGTGGCTTTCATAGTAGTTTACTTTCTACTAATTAAACCTTCATATTGCCAATGTGTATGCTGTGCTAAGGAATTATTTGGAACCTAGTTGATATTTTTATATGCAATAGTTCTTTCGGAGTTTGCATAGTCAAGTAGGGCTTTCTGCAAAGGTAGGTCTACTAAGTTCATGTCTGAGTCACTGAGCAAATGGCTGCTGTGCTCTTCCTGACTGCTATGAGGCTATAAATCCTGTGCCAGAGGCAGGGATGGAAAGGAGGGAAGAATGGGATGAGGGACTTAATTTTGCATCACTAAAGGTTGCAGTTGCCACAGTTGGCTGATCAGAGGCCTGTGATTTAAGTGCTAACTTTGCTGAGTTGCAGACCTGGTGTCTGCTTAAGCACTTTGAAACAGTGGTTTATGTTGCATGTTCTCTTTATGCTGAATGTAGGGACCATAGGTTAATTTTATGCTTGACTGGGTGCTGTATTCCTTTGGAAGGACATATGATGTTTCCTTCTGGAACTGGATGTTCATCACTAAGGGTGTGGTTGCAGCAAGTTTAATTCTGGTGTGGTTGCTGTCAATCTGTTGGAAGCTGCCATTAGTAGAATTTCCTGTTGCTAGATTGTCATCATCTTGTGGCAGATGTCTTTGCCTATATGAAGCTTGGGGTGCTAAAGAAGTAATGCTTTTATGGGTGGGGGGTGAGGGAATGCTCAACCTTCTCAGCTCTCTGCAACTTGAATGAGAGCTTTATCAATAGCTCTCTAGTTCATCAATGCTGGCCCTGAACTGTGCTGTACTGGTGTTCTGAGGTCAAAACAACTACTATAAGTAGAGAACAGAATATATTTTGGGGTTTTTCTTGTCCGTGGTACCTAAGAGATCATCTCAGCAGGTTCCTCAGTCTGTGTGCAGTGCTAAACCTCACTCTCCTGGTGTCCTGTCTAGCCCACAGCCGTGCATATACAGGAGTTCCTCACACTGCTGGCCGTGTGTCATACTGTTGTTCCTGAGAGACAAGGAAATACAATAATCTACCAGGCCTCCTCTCCAGGTTGGTTGTTGCTTTCTTATTTTGGGAGGGAAGGGAATGAGTTGAAGGAGTGAAGGTAATGGAAGGAAGGTCCTTGAACTTCTCGGTAATTTCAAAGGTCATTGACTTTGAAAGCAAAATGTCCCCCATGATGCTACCAGTAGATCTGGCATCTTCTGTAATCAGTACACGCTGTTTTTGAATGCTTCCTACAAAACAACGTAGTCCATGATGTTTCTTTAGAGATAGGCTGGGCTTTGGATCCCTTCCGTGCTCTACTCTTTCTGCAGGGGTGAAAGTAAAAGATGTTGAGTATGCAGGAAGTAATGATTTGTTTCTGCATGAGCAGTTGCTTTATTGACCTGACTACAAGCTGTCTTTCTTGATCTAGTATCTGCTTAGAGTAAGATAGGAATCTGTCAAGTGCTCATACATGATACAATATGACCAAAAGTTTCAGAATCTTGGAATATTCAGGCCTGCCCTTCACCCATTTTTTACTCTTTTCAGTTAGCATAGACAGAGATAGGTGCAGCCAGATTGGGGAATGTTGCTCTCTGTGGAATTTATCTCTGTTAGGGAAGATATTTCTAGAATTGCTGTAGTGGTGTATTGAGTGATGAAGCAGCCTCATTTCTTATTTATGTCTTAATAGGGTCTCTGAAAAGTAGGATAAAGAGCTCATATAAGGAAGTTCTGGTCAGTGTGATGAACCGTGAGCAGACTAAGGGAGCTGTAGAAACATGAGGGTTGCTTGAATTAGGCACTAAATCCACCTATGTGATGGTTTTGCTTAATGATGCTTGCTCCTTAAGGAGGCTCTGTAATTATCTACGGGAGGCACAGGTGTTGGCTCTGATTGCAGCTCTGTTATTTGAGCTCTTAATTACACTGCCCAGTTCAGTCTCTGGAAAACAGTGCTGTATTTCTATAGTACCTGAACTTAGTACCTTTGCAGCAGAAAATGGATCAAACACATACTGTAGGAATTTAAAATAAGAGCTTTGATCTTGCTTTCAGAACAGGTATTTCCTCTTTTTCATGTGGAAAAGTATGGTACCTCCACAGAATAGAGTTCAATGCTTCAGTAGTTACAGGATATTTTATACAGATTAAGTACTAGGTTTGTGTAGTTGATATTGCATGGCCTTTGTAGGACTAAAATGTTGAATGTTCTTGTGGAGGGGTGTGCAGAACTACTCTAACATACCTATGGATGGGAGTACACAGGAAAGGGGATTCTGTTACGGCAATCTGCCATATTGAAGTATTGGTTTTGGAGGCCTCTTTAACATATGGGGTTAAATTCAAGCTTCTTTTTTTTGTTGGTCTGTTTTGGTTTGGTTTGTTTTTGTTTTGGCAGATGAAGGAGCATTAGTGAAAGGAGCAAAAAAACTTGGTTATGTCTTCACAGGACGGACTCCCCACTCTGTTATCATTGATGCGGTAAGTGGTGGATGTGTGTGGCACAGGCTGCCAAGCTCTTGCAGGGCATACAGGTGTCCTCTCTGGTCCCTGTGAGGGCCCTTTTCAAGGACCTCTAGGATCCTACATGCAAAGGGCTTATGTACACTGAGAAAAGTTGCCTTAATCTATTTGAAGATGCCAAGTCCTTTGCCCCTCTATGTGGCATGGGCGATAGGAAGTTGCAACCTTACACGGGACATGACAGCAGTTGTGCCTGAAAAATATTTCCTTTGTCTAGCAAGCACAGATGGGAACACTCACATTAGAAGGAAATTAATATGTCTGGGAGGTTTTCTGCCTGTTATGTTTAATGGTTGCTGTTCTTCTAAATGTTTCATTTCTTTCTTCTGAGTAAGATCTTCAGTAGAAGATGTATCTGCCTGACAAGCTGTATACACAGGGGTGTATAGTTACTGGATTGCAGTTGACACAGGCAGCCTCAGACTCATGGGGCCACATTCAGACTCAAGTTGCAGTCTAAGCTAAAGTGGCTCCAGATTTACAAAGATGCAGCTAGTAGGGTGCTTATTAAGAGTAATGAATATTTTTTGTCCTTCCATTTCGGGTATGTTCCCTTTCAAATTTCTTGGTACACTGCCAAGCTAAGCATTTGAAACATATCTTCTAGGACTTGTCACAAACTTTTTACAAATTCTCAAACTGATTCTTAGTTGAAGGGGAAGAGCTGAGGATGGACAGTGTCATCTAGAGCCATCTAAATGCTTCTTTCCTCTGCAGGAACAGCCAGGCCTACCTGGCCTAGTTGTATACTCATAATACCAAGCTGGAGGCATTGTTAATCTATAGCCAGGAATCTGTAGGCCTGATTGCCTACATCAGTGGCAGCATGTAGAAAATGGTTTGAAGCTGCTTTTTAATCTTGTGAATGCTGCTGAATTGATATGTGCCTTGGACAAGTCTATACTGCAATTAGATTTTATGCTGCACTTTCCTTAACTGCATGCTGCAAATATCACTGGAGTTCTATGACTCTAACTCCTACTGCTCCTTCTGTGCATTATACAACAGGAATAGCAGGTGTTTTAAAATCTTTCTCCTGCTTCGGGTTGTTCCTGCTCAGGCCCAGCAGAGAGTGATAACAGGAATTTCTCCTCAGTTAATCTTTTTTTTTTGGCCACGAAAAATATAATTTGTATTTTTGTGAATTAAAATAAAAGAAATACTAAGAGAGGTCAGTCAAAGGTTATTGTAATACTAAACCTGGAGGACATGCTTATTTTAACTTGGAAAAATGCCTACAGCCTGTAATGTATCTCATAGTTGATGGCTGTTGAGAACTAAATATGCAGCTTAGCTTTCAGAGCATGCCTAATCAAAAAGGACATTAACTCCTTGTAATGGTGTAGCAGTAGTGAATGAAGGATGCCACAACAGAGGATGTTGAATGTTCATTAAATAGGGCTCTGCATCCTTTAACCAGTGGAGGGAGCCATTCCCACATTTATTTACACTGGGATGTGTGACGAAGGCGCCGTGTAAGAATGTAATGTAGAGTGTTCTATTGTAAGTACAATCTTTCTTTTGTTTTCTTTTGTAGCTGGGGAAAGAGAAAACCTTTGAAATTCTTAATGTGCTGGAGTTTTCCAGGTAAGTTTTCCTCTAATATGGGAAATTCAGGATAATAAGCAAACTCTTCTTATAAAAAATATTATTTAGGACAAAATGTTGCAGCTGATTCAGTAGAAAAGCAGAACTTCCTTAATTTTTTGTCATGCCCCTTCCTCTTATTTGTGATGTACTATGAATGAGTTATAAACTCGTGGCTCTTGGCATGTGATCATTAAACATTTTCCTGCCGCTGCAGCTCTGTTCATTTATTGAGAAGTTGCTGGCCTGGAAGCATCTTGCTGTGACTCATGAAAATCCTGATTTGTCCCTTGTCTACTTCAAGAACATACTTTGAGATTGCACTTTTATAGTGCAATCTGCAAATTACTTTTTTAGTAGATGGAAACTGCACCTGGAAGTATCTCTTCTTAACCATGCCAGCTGTGAAAATATAAACATTGCAAGCACTCCTGATTTGCCAGACTCATTAGGATGGCACTGCTTGGGGAGCAAGAAGCTTTGTTGAATCAGGCCCCTAAATGAGTGGAAATAACAAGGTGCTTTCTCTTTGTCAGTCAATAAAGTTTTGTCAGTTTGGATGGTGGTAGTCAGCATTCTTTTTTTTTCTGTTGCTGTTTATTTTCTGCTCTTGCTGGGAATTAAAACCTTGAACTCTTGTTCTCTGCTGTCTTTGAGTTGGCTGGTTGTGCTCTAAAGGACTATGTAAAACTAAAGGTAGGGATGATTTGGGTAGGTGGTTTTTCTTGTGTCCTGACTTGCTTTGAAGATTATTCCTGAGTACTTCCCTCTTCCCAGTCAGAATGTAGCCGTTTAAGCTACTTGTGGGAAGTATCTGAAAAGGCACTGGAAGACTCTTTAAGGGTTTATGACAAGTTGACCAGCACCTTGGTGTCTGTAGGCAGGAGTAGCTGCAGCTTGCATGCAGCAGAAAAAAAGCTGTCTTAGTTCTCCTCTGTGTAGCACCTTCCCTCCTAACCACTGAGGGAGTTCTGTAATTAGTTTTTGAAAAAGCACACAGAAGTTTCCCAGCGTCATTAGGATGTAGTAGAAATTCTGGGCACAGGTAATTGCTGTCCTTCCAACTCCTCTTCAGAAAGCCTCAGAAAGGATTTGTTTTGTCTGATGATATGTGCCAAGAGCTTACTTTAGTACACATGGTTCTTGAGCTCTGAAAAAGTGACTACATTTCTCAAAGCAACCTCAAGAGGAAAAGGAAGATTGCTCTACACTGTGTTTGTACACATTGGCAAAAACATAATGAGTCAGGAGGATGCTTCCAGGTTGGTCCTTTTGCTAAGGAAAAGATTTCTATGAAACCACACATTCTTAGGGTTCCCTTGATTAGAGTTATTTGTTTGTGTTTGCCTCTTGGAAGTTGTGCGTTTTTTCCAGTGGCTCTTTTGAAGGAGAGATTGATAAATAAAACATCAAAATTTCTTAAAAAAATTATCCTTGCCTGCCTTCCTTTGTTAAATGTTGGTGTACACTATGCTACTGTCTGCATTTTTTTAAGAGATATGCCAAACTTGACTGTCCTGTTCTTGCTCAGGGGGTCTGACTTCCTTCTACGTAGTTCCAACTGTGTGGATCTGATTAGACCAGTATAAAAAATTGATAGAGGCCAAGAACTGATCTATACCATGATAGATTTCTATGATGTTTTTGCTTTCTTTTAAGTTAGTGAGTTAAATAAGTGCTCTTGTAAGTGGATGGTTGTTTCAATGTCTGTTATGCCTATACTAAAGATGTAATCAGCTTTAATGATTCCATTTCTAGAGTCCCTAAAGCAATTTTGCTTGAGGAATAAGGAAAAACTGCCACAGAATAATGAGAATAAATGTGAATCCCCTTTTTTGAAGATGATTTTATACTATCCTGCTCTTTTTCAAATTCTTGCTCACATATGGGTGTAAGTCTGAAGTGCTTGCCAATGGGAGACATAGGGCTGAAGCTGGAAATAGGCAATTTAATATATCTCCTTGTGGTCAAGGGTTGTGGGATCTTAAGTTACTGCTGCTATATCCCATTTAATCTCAGATGCACGAAACACATCTGAGAAAATTTCACTGGCTAGAACAGGAATTAGTCTTTACCACTTTGACTAATGAAAGCAAATATTTTTATTTCAATAGCAACAGGAAGAGAATGTCAGTGATTGTTCGAACTCCGGCAGGACAGCTACGTCTCTACTGCAAAGGGGCTGTAAGTAATTATGCTGCCTAATGGAGAACACTGCCAGTTATTGTTTCAACAGCTGTGGCTGATACTGACATTTCATGTCTCATACATAATACCTGTTGGCTTTCTGTTTAGGGCCAAGTGATTTAAGAGAGCTGTCATTCCTGCTCTGACTCCTTTTGCAGACTGGAAGACTGCTAGCCTTTCTACTGCCCACTTGAAATCCTGAAACTAATGGGAGCAGTACCCTTACTGCAAAGCCAGGGCTTCACCCAGCTGTGCAGCAGAAGTTCAGGAGCTGGAGTAAATGCTGTTGTCTGAATTTATAACACTAAAATTTGTTCTCAAGTGCTTGGCTCTTGATCTGGCTTTTTTTGCATCTCTGCACCTGCTGTTATTTGTCATCATGACTTGCACCATGTTGTGCTTCTGTCTTCACTGACAAGAGCAATAACTTAGCACAGTACAAAGGCTCCAAAACTAGCACTGTCCACAGCCAGAGAGTGGTTGTAATTTCAGTGGCTAACTATGGAGCTGGCTTTTTGCAACAGGGAAAAACTCTTTCTGACCTCTGTGAGGATCTGGTTTGCTTGAATTTGTCATGACATGTAGGTCAGTGTTCACTGCTCTGTTGCTTCCATTTACCTCCCCTGATTTGATAAAGATGTGCTGGCTTCATTCTGGTGTGGTGGAAGTGAATGAAGCCTGCTGCCATTGTGTGGTAGTTCACAGTCCTATGCCTGATAGGACCACACAGACTTGAAACCTACTTGTTCATGCCATGCCTGAGTTCACACCATTCTTTGGAGTGTGGCACTGAAAGGGACGGAGAACAGGAGAGTTTGTGGTACAAATTCTTGCTGTTTTCTGTATGAACAGACCTAGATGTACTAATGTGCTGCATCTGCCACTCTTGTGAACTGTAACTTAACTGACTATTCTGCATTAACTCTTCCACATTCTGGTAGTCATCCTCTGTCCTGTTGCTTCCATAATAATTAGGTTTGTATGCCTGCCTCTGATCAGTACTAGATGTAGGTCTGCTTACTTAGCTTAAGAGCAGATGTCCGAGTAATGTTTCTGTATTACATGTGTTTGTAGAACTTGTTTTGGTAGTTATAAATAAAATCCAGAGACTCTAGATATGTAGGTGATGCTATATTTTGATTTCAGCTATTAACAGGGTCTTTTCAATTGTCCTTTGATTTACTGATAAAGAAAGCTGCTGCAGGAAGAAGGTTGTTTCTGAGGGAATGTTGTGGTAGAACATGATCAGTGTTTCTGCTTTTTTTTTTTATAACATCAATAGGAATCTTTTCTGGAAAGGATTGCAGGAAACTCTACTGCACAGGACTGCTATATATACAATGAATAAGATCAGACATTTGTGTTGTCTGAAAGTCAATATATTGGCTTAGTAATTTATAGAGAAGTGTTCTGTATTGCCCAGTAATGGGACCTCTTTATGGAAAGAGGGGAGGAGGGCAGAGTGTGCTTCTCTCCCCATTATTTGTAGTGGATGCAGTATCTCTGCCACTGGGTGCAATCCAGATTAATTACTCAAATCAGTCTCTAAACTCCAAATATATTGTAAATACAGTTTTGGTTTTGATATTAGCAAGTCCATTCAGGTTGCTTCTCTTGAGCTTGTAAATATACAAATGGCAACTTCATATGCAGACTTACTCTGTTGTAATGAATTTGGTTTCAATAGGATAATGTAATTTTTGAGAGGCTTTCAAAAGATTCCCAGTATATGGAACAAACACTGTGCCATCTTGAATACTTCGCAACGGAAGGTAAGAGAAACAGCATGTCATGAGAATTCAGTTCATGAAATTATGTGCAGCATCTTCTGCCTTGTCTAAGTTCTGTGGTGTCAACTAAGATGATTGTGAAGATAAATTAAGATGGGGTGTGTTATCAGCAAATAAACAACTGTAAGTTGACTTCAGCTGTAAGGAGGTTTTTGTCCGACTTCTGTGTGACTTCAGTAGGGAAGTGGAATTTGGAAGGAAAAGGTAATGTTCTGTGTGTCCATAATGAAGGGAAAAGGCATGAGTTGTATTGGCCAGAATAACTCAATTACATTGAAGTTGGAGGTGTTTTTACCAGGGCAGAAATTGGATGCCAGCATCTCTGGCTTTACGAAGCAAAGTGACAACCTGAATGTGCTGGGAAGCCTGGTAGACTGAGACATCAAAGATGATCTGAAATGGTCTGTAAGGCCTTTGACTGATGTAACACCTCTGTTCTCTGTGAAGCTGGCTTTGTTTCCTCTTTTGTGATAGCATAGGATACCTGAGTTATAGTAAAACCATGAACCAGTGTTTTTCTTCCAAAATCTGAAAATACCAGTCAGGTTTTAAAACAAAATTTTTTTGCAGACTCCCATGTTCTCAGTACTGGAACTTTTGTATTTTATGGCACACACTCCTTTTTGATTGATTTGTGACAGAAAAAGAAATCATTACTTCTCTATGTTAACTTTTGCCAGTGGTCTAATGAATTGTTTTCATACTTCATGGACCCTCTTCACTATACTGTGCATGTGTAACTCCCATTGTTTGTGTGAGTTACATTGGTACACTGAAGAAGAACACAGTCTTGCTAAAAGGAAGCACAGGCTGTGCAGGATGTTTGACTAAGTAATATCACCAATCCCATTATGTAGCCTGTTCTTTAATACTATGATTTTAAAACATGTGAAAGGCAAGCTTGTTTTCACACTTAGTAAAAAGTTTTTGTCCAATGCTCTCTTGATCTCACCAACATTAGTAGCCAAAATGAACCCCATTTGTGGTTTAGATTTGTGGAAATCCAAGTCCTTAAAAAAATGTACAGGGAGATTTTTTTAACAGTGTGTGTTAGAAGCTTTTGTTGTTCCAGCTTGAGGGTTAGAATTTAGCATTCATTACATATGAATGATTTGATGGTATTCAGTGTAGTTTTGCTGTGTGTGATGGCTGTCTTCTGTTTTGTAGGTCTGAGGACATTGTGCATTGCTTATGCTGATCTGTCAGAGAAGTCTTACAGAGAGTGGTTGAATGTCTACAATGAATCCAGTACAGTTCTGAAAGATAGAACTCAGAAGCTGGAGGAGTGCTATGAGATCATTGAAAAGGTAAAACATACTTTCTTGATGATCAGATGGAGATTCCTTTACATGTGTGTTTTCCAGTGGAATTTGGGCTTTATACAATGAAATAAACGGTTGATTTCATAGATGAGAAACTACAAATGTGTTCTTAGATGGTAACCTGCTCAGTCCACAGTTTAAATCTGTAAGTCTGAGATGAATTCACGGATAAAAAAATAATTTCTACTGAAAACCCCTTTTCTCACACTTTTTTTTTTATCCTCCTGTTTTGTTTAAGGTTGTTGTAACCTGATAACGACAGTATGTGGAAATTATTGTGTTGCACCAAGTTCCTGCGTACTAGGGTATGAAGAGGTGTGTTCCTTTTCATACAACAGTCAAGTTCAAGGTTTTTGAAGGCTGTTGTAGGCACAATGTAGGGCTTACCAAAACCTGTAGGGACATGAGGTAAAAAAAGGATGAAAACCTGCACTCCATGCAAATTGCAGAGCTCTTAATTTTAGAAGGGGAAAGTAGGTATCAGAGAACCTATTTGAAAGGCTAATCCTACAGTGAACGAAATGTTAAAATGCCAACGCTAGGGGCCAGTGTTTCTCTGAGCCCTGTCGGTCCTGCTGCTTTCGGAAGTGCTGCTGGTTGCACTCCTCACCTGCACAGGTTCATGTTCTTCCCTCTTGCCCCAGGTATTTAAATTTAATTAGTGGTTTCTTTAAAACATGTTTTGAACTTCAATATCTTTTAAAATGACTATTAAAATCCTGCTTAGGTTCTGGAGTGCTGTTGTTCATTTAAGTTAGTTGGGGCTAGTCGTAGAATTATAGGATGGCCTGGTTTGGAAGGGACTGTAAAAATCATTGAGTTCCAATCCTCCTGCCATGACCAGGGACACTTTTCACTAGGCCAGGTTGCTAGAGCTCCAACATGGCCTTGAATACTTCCAGGGATGGGGCATCCACAAAGAGATTGAGACTAGGGTACGGGTACGAGCTAACTTTCAGGGGGTGAGAGAAAAGCACACCAGGAACTCTTTCAATAAGAGCTGAAGATTGGATGTTCCTTTTCCAAGTAATGGCTGAAATGGTCTTTTGTGTTTATCATGTGTCAGTAACAGTGTAGCTATCTCATCCTTGATTCTGCAGGTTTGGGTAGCTCCTTTCAGCTTTCTGCTTCTTTCACTGTGCTCTCATACTCTTCTGTTTTCACCGAAGTGAAAAAAGAACATGGCTTTTGCTGTACTTTAAAATGTGTTCTCAAGCTTTACATCATTTTTGGTCATCTACTTTCTGCCTTTTTCGCAATTTAGTATCTTGTTTAAGAATAAAGGTAACCCATGAGTGGGTTGTGGAATTGGAGTTAGGAGCTATCCACTGTATGCCTTCCTGTTAATGTTTGCTTGCTGGTCATGCCAAGAAGCAGGCCTTAAGAGATAAGCTAACATTTGACTGTAACACAAAATATAATATATTTTTACAGGCTGGGTTTTTTTCATCTAAGAGTTCAAATGAGACCATTCAGACTACTTTTTCAGTCTGAATGCTGAGATTGCTGGATCACAGTACAGGTGCACATGTGGAGACAAACTTGAACTGACTTCCTTCTGCAGCCATATGCTGGCTCAGAGGGCTTCAGCAGGCGCAGTGGTAACTCCCCTGCTCAGGTAGCTCAGCCATGCTGATGCCTGTGCTGCCATGTGTAACTTCTTAACAAGTAATTTTGGGAAAAAACTGTGCACTTGAATTATGTTTGTAACCTTCAAATGTTGCAAACATCGACAGAGCTGGTGAGTCATTGAGAGGCTGTAGAGCACTAAAGCTTGGTGACTTGCATGAGTCAATTCTGCTGCCTTTGCCAGCTGAATGTCTCATAGCCAAAATGAAACTCTGTCAAGGCCTATGCTTGACAGCATATATATGCCAGCTTATACACTGTATGGATAGCCATTTGCCCTTCTGCTCTTTAGGTGTGCTTAGATTCATACAAGTGGGAGCTGCTTTTGGTGCCTTCTCCATGGAATCATGGAAAGGTTTGGGTTGGAAGGGGCCTTTCAAGATCTTAGCCTTTTACCCCTGCCCTCCAACCATGGATGGGGACACCTTTCACTAGATCACAATACTCAAATCTCAATCCAGCCTGGCTTGAAACACTTCCAGGGATGGATCCACCACTTCTGTAGGCAAACCTCTTCCAGTGTCATTACCTCACTGCTGTCATTATAAAAAAGTCACTTCTTTATGCTTGGACTAAATATATCCTCTGTCAGTTTAAAAGCATCACCCCTTGTCCTGCCACTGCTGCCTCTGGTAAACAGTCTTTATTCCTTTCTCCTGTAAGCGCACTTTTCATATAGAAAGGTCATGGTAAGATCACACTGAAGCCTCATCATTCCCAGGCTGAACAACAGCAACTTGTACTCCTTTTGTTCATTTGTCTTCATTTCTGTTGAATAATTTTAGTTCCTGCAAAGAATAGAATATGCTGCCTTTTTCTGTGCAATTTCTGAAATGATACAGTATACCTAAATTTATTTCAATTTGTTTTAAGTTAAGCATCTTTGCATATGTAAGGAATCATTAAAATGCTTTTAGAGGTAAAATCTGAGTAGACTGTACCTTTTAACAAGGTTTATTTCTTAGCTATTTTTTGCCTGTCTCTTTTTTTTTTTACTGTAATGTAGCCAAATCTCCTCAAGCAATTGTCTTAGAATTGCTTGAGAGTACAGCTAACTCTGTAGTATTAAATTCACAGTATGAGACATGTATTTCTGGCAGACATCTGTATGTTGATTAGAGATACTTGAATTGATTAATGCTCATACCACTTGTATTACTCAAATGTAATAATCAGATCCATAAATAGTTGCAATAATTTTTGCTTTGAGTGATTGTATGCAGTCTGTATGTATATTTTATAGGCGGAAATTAGTTTAAATTAAATAATTTTTGTTTTGTGAGGTAAATATATAAACTAACTACTCATCATGTTGCTATGGTGATTAGTGAATGGTCTAGTATATATATTCATCTACAGGCTGACTTTGGACTTTTATAATTTCAATCAATTATTCTTGAAATGTTGCCATCTTTCTGATCAAAAACACTCTGTTCCATTCTGTACCTCTTGAAATGTGAATTGTATGCAGAGGAAGTAGAATAGCCCCTCTAGATATTTACTGTGGTGTATATTGCTTGTCAAAGTGCAGTATTAGCAGTGAGATGCAACATGATGTCTTAATTCCTTTTTTGAGTGTGTTCCAAACAGAGATTTATCCTAAAAGAATTTGAGGGATTGTTCTTTTTTTTGTTTTTTTTTCCCTTCAGGATTTGCTGCTTCTTGGAGCTACAGCCATTGAAGACCGCCTGCAAGCAGGTGTTCCAGAAACAATAGCCACACTAATAAAGGCAGAAATTAAGATATGGATTCTGACAGGTGACAAACAGGAAACAGCTCTCAATATAGGTATCCATCATTCTGGTTACTCTGAATTTGTCTAGTATGTAGCAGGTCACATGCAAGATGTGCTGAGTGGGTTTTTAAGTAGAATTGGGCCTGCTGCTTACAGAATGGTTCCTTGGCAGCAGGGCACAGCATTGAAGAAAGGATTTTGTAGTGAAGTCTTCACTATGTGTGTCAAGCTATATTCTTTTTTTATTATTATTATTGTTTTGAGGCAGAAGGGACCCATCTGCTCTTGATTAAATGCAGTTCTAATTGAATGAATATATGTAACTCTGCTTTCTAGTGGTAACAGGAGAACTCTACAAGACTAATGTTTCAGAAATGGTTTTAGAGCTTTTTATTTTTCTTTTCTTACTGACTGCCTTTGAATTGAGCTTGGGATACAATGGGAAATGCGATAATGCAAAGCGTGTATAATTTACAGCATCTTCCAAACCATGTCTGTGAACGTAGGTGGGTTATTCAAGCTAAAATAACTGACCCTGCTGTCCCCTTACAGCACATCTATTAGTATACAGTAAAGACTTGGTAAAAGGACATATCCTGATGTAGGCACACTCCTTGTCATGCCACACCTCCCAAATGTCCCATCTTTTGGCAAGAGAATGCCATGATGCTCTTGTGTTCTTTTTGATCGTTTTTCTCCCTATCACTCATAAGTCTGCCCAGAGAGAGGAAGAGATGGAGTTGCACTCTTGTGATCTGACTTCTCACCTAAGTAAGTTCAGTTAAAGAGCATTTTAGTTCTCCCAGGAATAGCCTGAAATACACCCAGACCTGTCTGTGTGCAGTTCTAAATGTAAAACTGGTTGCATTATTCATATAATTAGGGAGTCTTGAAGTCAATATGAGCTCAAAAAGACTGAATAAATAGCTCCTTTAACAGAAGGCAACATATGCTGTTAGGGTTCTACAACTGCATGTAGATTTGCAGGTTAGTCTGTTTAGATGTATAGGTGTAGGTTAAAAGGACCTTTTACAACATATGTTGCTTTCTCCAACTCATTCAAGATTCTCTATCAGTGATGCTCTGTAAATGAACTTAAATTATTTTCAGGAAAGTTTTGGGCATTTGTGCTTTTTTTTTGTCTGGTTTGTTTTGTGGTTTTTTTAAACTTTTTGGTTGACTCAGCGAAATTTCATGATGCAATCTGCTTGACTGACTAGAATTTTTGTGTGCTTCAAATTAAATTTCACATATCTTCATCTGTTGAAGGTGGTACCAAGAGGTGAAATAACTTGCTGAACTGATACAGCTGTAGTAGAAATACAGTGGATGGCCTAGGTAGACAATTTGTTTAAAGGGTAGTTATCTGGTTTGAATCACAATCTGCAGATTTTCCTTTCTTTACAAGCAGTAGATAACTTCAGAAGGAGGGAAGCACCATCTTTTGAGTAATTTAAAAAATGTAGCTACACATTTTGATGTAAGTACTTGAAATAAGTTGATATATTAACCAACAGCAGCTACTTGAACACCAGTAAATGAGCTTATTCTGAAGACTGTGAAGGAGACTAATGTCCAGCTTTCTCTAAAACTGTTGGTTTGTAGTTTCTTTTATTATAGCAACTTGAGAAGAATAATAATCTCCCTTAAAACTTCTAAATTATCCCTTAGTTTAAGGTGCAGTTTGGTAGTAAAACTCTAACTTAATTAGCTTCATGTTCAAGTTGGCTTGAAAGTATAAACATGAGGCACTCTTCCAGGTTTTGTGTGTAACCCAATAAAACTGTAATAAACCTTCAATTTAAAACCCAATCCACGTGTGCACTATATGTTTCGGGTATAAATATGCTATCTGGGGAGTAAAAAGTGTTTTCACTTTCTCATTGTGTTTGGAGGTTATGCTTATTGAATCTTGCTTGCTGTGTGGAGGTGCATGTGTATTGAGGGATATTTCAGCTCTTGGCAGCTCTGTCAAGGAGCTGCAGTACTTTGTTCCTCCAGCTTCCTCTCGATTCTTTGGTTTTCAGAATTTGCATGTGTCTTTGTCTCTGGATTGCCTTCTTGACTTCTCTGGAGAGTAGTGGTTGACCTTCTGTGGGGTGGCTGTATGCCTTTCACTCAGCCAGGTGCTAGTCAGTAATTCTGCAAGTGAGGAGAGTGTTCATGTAAGTTTTAATATTGATCAGTCATTTCAACTGTGGCCCTTAAAAATGGGACTTCCAGGTACAGAAGCATCTTTAAGTGTGACCTGCAAACAACTGTAGAAGGCTTAAGTGTGTTCTTGCAGCTTCATCCTTTTCATCACACAGTCTACAGACTCTGGGTCATCTTTGCCTTTCAGTGAGACAAGAACACCCATGATAGATTTCTATTTGCCACCATCCTGGTGATCAGCACACTCACAGAACACCAGAACTGCTGTTTCTGCTGTTTCCAGCCAATAGCTTCTGCCAAAATCTCTCTAGGAAGAGATTTGTTTTCTGGGAATGGGAGTATAGTGTTAACTCAAGTGTGCCCCTCCCTGAACCATGAATCAGTCCCTATAGTTGAGCTGAATGCCCTTACCTAGGGTGTGCATTGATAGCTGCCTGCAAGCACTGCCTTACAGTTGTTTGGGTTTGAGGTTGAAAAGGACCTTTTGAAGATACAGTCCTCCTGCTCCCTCCCTGACAGGGACATCTTTCATAAATCAGGTTGCTTAAAGCTCTATCCAGCCTGGCCTTGAACACTTCCAGGGATGGAGTATCCATAACTTCTCTGGGCAACCCATTCCAGTCTTGCTACCCCCATCATAATAAATGTCTTCCTTATGTCCAGTCTAAACCTACCCTCTTCCAGTTTGAAATGACTGGCCCTTGACCTTCCACTACAGGCTTTGGTAAAAAGTCTTTCTCAGTCTTTGTTGTAATTTCCCTTTGTATATTGAAAGGTCTCTCCAGAACCTTCTTTACTCCCAGTTAAACAACCCCAACTCTCAGCCTGTTTTCATAGGACAGATGTTCCAGCCCTCTGATTGCTTTTGTGGCCCTCTTCTGTATTCACTCTAACAGGTTCATGTCTGTCTTGTGCTGGGGGCCCCAGGGCTGGATACAGTATTCCAGGTGGAGTCATTCAACTTTTTCGTCACTTAGGTGCTTCTCAGTAGGGCTGCTTTCAGTCTGTTCATCCCCTAGTCTGTTGTGATGGATATTTATGGTTGTTGCAGTAGAGGTGGAGGACGTTGCACTTGGCCCTGTGGAACTTGATTAGATTCTCACAGGCCTTCTCCTCAAGTGGCTCAAAGTCCCTCTGGCTGGCATCACTTCTCTCCAGTGTTATTTAGGTGCACCATTCAGCTTCATGTTTTCTCAAGGCTTGCTGAGGGTGTACTTGATCTCTGTGTGTCCCTGGTGTAGATAGTGAAGGACCAGTCTCAGGACTGGCCTGAGGGACACTACTCATTACTGGTTTTCATGTGAGTGTGGAACCATTGACTGTAACTCTCTGGATGCAGGCATCCAGCTGATTCCTTACCATCTAACAGTGCATCCATCAGACCTCTATCTTTCCAGCTCAGAGATAGCAATACTTCCTGGTGAGCTGTGTTTTGTTTCAGTTCAGGAGACAAGCCATGCAAGCACACTTGCCTGTATCACTATGCAAAGTTTGAACAGGGCATTTGTGCCCTCTATAAACACAGAGGATAATCATTCTTCCTTCAGATGCTGGATTCTGTATGCCTGCAGTATGAATGTGCCTGTGGGCTATGATCTTGAACTCTGGTTCAAGTAATCTTTCTCCCAGGACACTTAAAGGAAAATAAGTCCCAGAAGTACCTGATTCATCTGCTTCGTGGACTTTTAGTCAGACTTTTAAATTAAAGAGCTAGATATCAACTTACAGGTGTGGGTTGACATTTTATACCTGGCTTTGAACCAGCAGTTGATCTTATTTTACTCAGAAGCATTGACAAAAATACTTATCTTAGAGTGCATTTTTGCTTGCCATGTTAGTATTGCCAGTAATAACTATTACAAACCTATTATAAAACTTTACACATTTCTAGTAATACTTCAAAGTTACTACTTGAACTCCTACAGTTGCCAACTACTTTGCTTTATAGTAGTGCTAGATTTTAACATCATCTTAGTCCTGAAATTGTGCATAATGTATAGATCCCCTATAAACCCTTGTTAGGGTTGACTTACATTCTCCTATCCCAGTCTTGATCTTTTTGTTTAATGTGATGGCAAGATGCAAAATAGCTTCAGTTGCAGGATAAGTTCTTCTGAGTCTGTGATTTCCAAGATGCACAGCAGAGCAACTGTTTTCCACAGCATTTTTTTTCTTCCAGCTTGACTTCTAGAATGGCATCTTGCTCATTTTGGAAGAGGTAAAGTGAAGCAGTGAGCAGTGGTTTAGAAATTACAGGTCACTATTGCAGCTGCTGTTCTAATCAAATGCTACTAGAAAATCCTTTTGAATTAGTTCTGCTGAATTTGTAACAGCCTACTGCACAAGACTGCTTTAGCCTAGGGAAAGAATAACCCTGTTATGAAGGGAAGTACTTAAATTTGTAATATTCTCTTTTCTCAATAAAAATAAGCAATTTTTTTTTTTTTGTTTTTGTTTTTTTTAGCCTGGAACTAACTTGTAAAAATGGCAAACTGACTTAAGAAAAACATTAGTGTTTTGTCTGTAACTGTTGGAGGTTTGCTGCTCAGTTCTGTACTACCATCCAAGATTTGATCACAGGCAGAATCAGAGGCTGTATGCAAAGCTTTCATGTTGTAGGCAGCACATCATTAGAACATATTTTATCCTTTTCCCAACAGGTATGAGTTCAGTGTCATTCTGTATTGTTCTCTAAAACAGAAATTAAACCTAGGCTTGTTAACACGTATTAGCAAGGTTGCACTTGATATTCATAGTCCGCACAGCTGTGAAAATGGAGGAGAAACTGAACTTCTGCAGGTAGTCAAACCTGCTGCCTGAGAGTGCCTGGCTATGATACAAGCATGTCTTCCTCAAAGGAAGAAGAGGGATTTACTTTCCTTACAGAAGTCACACATACAGACATGTTAACCCTGGATTATACCTACAAAACTAGCCCAATTATAAAAACTCTGTAGCCTGAGGAAATGATTTGCATTGCAATTGATGACCCAATATGGCCTTTCTAAGGAACCAAGAATCCCACAGATGATTTCATGCCTCAGTTGTTCTCTTGCTGTTGTAAGATATGGAAAGAGGCACTTCATCTTTTTATGGTGACTGTGGCGTTCAGCTTCTGAATCTGTCAGCCTTGCAGTGGTTCTTTACTGGTACATTACTCTTATACTGCAATACCCTCCAGTCTCCATTTAAGGAAAGTAAGAGACTTCCCAAGACCCCATTTTATTTGATAGCAATTTTTTAAACTGCTGTAATTAATTTCCATTAAAAAAATAGAAATAAAAATACTTGTATTGAATTTCCTTTTCCCATGTAGCTTAGATGAGCAATAAAAGGTGTGGGCTTCAAATAAATTAATTCTCTGCTATTTTATAAGGCTGGCATCACTATGCCAATCCTAAGTCAACTTGCATGAGCTTTTAGGATAATGTAGTGGGGTCAGTCTGATGCAGGTTTGCATTTGTCTCTTGCCGTTAATATGACCAGAATTAGCCTGTTTATTTTGTAAATGATTAAACTTTTATAAAAATAAGAGGGGTTTTTTTCTGTCTTGAGAGGTTTTTGTTTTGAATTTTGGTGTCCTGGGAAATATACAGAACTGCCTTTTGGGTGCTCTTGTTCTTTCATGTCCCAGTCCCACGCTAAGAATAATGTAGTCCAGTTACCTCGTGTCTATAAGAGTTGGTAGGGGCTCTGTGAGTGTCACTGTTCTGTACTTCTTGATGAAGCTCAGAAACTTCCACACTGAACACTCAGGAGTAAAAAATGTTCATGTAAGCTTTATGTGGGCTAAGGAAACTGAGTAGCATCAACTGGAAACATGTGTGCACTTCCAGTCATCAGGCATAGATGCATTTGTGCATTTGGATCTGTTCCTGTAATGTGCTGAAGGCAAACCTGCCTTCATGTAGACTTAAAAAAAAAAAAAAAAAAATTGATGTAGGGCTATAGACTATATTTACTGCATCCAGATCACACAGTGTTTTGTTTAGTTAAAACATCTCAAGTGATGTATTTGAAAATGCAGATAGAATGCAGCCCGTGTTTCTTGTAAATCTGTCATGTTGGAGTGTGTCCTATACACCGAAGTTTACAGCAGTCTGCCTGATAGGAGTAACTGCTCAAAAAAGAAATTGTCATTTGACCTATAGATGCTTATCTTAAGGTTGAACTTGAACCTTAGATAGCCTTCCAAAAAGTAAGTCTTTATTGTCTTACTTTTATTGTCTTTTATTGTAGTGTTTTATTGTCTTTTTTTCCCCTCTTGCAGGGTACTCTTGCAGACTCATTTCACAGAGTATGTCTCTCATCCTGGTCAATGAAGATTCACTAGATGTAAGTAAGCAAATTCTGATGTAATTCTTGACAGAGGGAGGTGTTGCTAACAAGATGGAAAGTTTTCAGGCTTTCACATTGAATTTCTCTTGCTTACCCTAAGGGGGTAGCAAGATAAACAGTTCATGCTAAAACACAGGTGTATTGTGTAAAGTGTACTCCAGAGGTCTTCAGTCACAAACTGTGCAAATCAAACTGAAGTCTCAGAATGTGCAACTTCCTAGGTGCATGGGTTTGATTCTGCTGCAAACTGGAAAAATCTGCAGCATGCCATCAGGAATATAGTTAAGTTTTAAGGTATAGATATAGGAGTGACATTTGAAGAAAACTTGTATTTTGTTTTTTTCATTTTTTTCGATCTTCAGTATTGCATGGAACAGTTCTAACCACACCTGCATTGTGAGCTTGTCTATGTACAGTAGCTTGTGAGATTTAAAATAAAAAATGTTCTGCAAATGGTTGCCCTGATCTGCATATATATGCCAAAATTAAATAGAAAAATCATATATTTGTACATGAATCTTCCTAGGAGGTATGTTTCCATTTTGTCTGTTTCAATGTCCATATCAGTATTGGATATCACTTCAATTTCTGATTTCTATTAGAGGTATTTGTAGGACAGATGAAAATACTTGTAACAGGCAGCATCTGACGTTTGCATTTGGAACTGGCAGGTTGGGATTGGGTGGGAGATGCAAAGCCTGTATCTTGGAGTACCAGAGGAGTTACTGGATATCTGCAAATCTGGTTGAAGAAGGTAATACTACTGTGCCAAAATTATCACTGGCTAAGTGTTATTTTCCAGTTGCCTTGATGTTATTCCAATAACTTTGTGTGTAGAAAACTTTGGTCACAGAATTCATCTATAAGCAGTATTGGAAATTTGTCAGTAAGCATAAAAACTAGTGTAAGCTTTCAGAACATGAACTTGCACCCCCAGCATGTTTGCCTGTGACACCAAGCTGTGTGGTGCAGTCAGCATACTGGAGGGAAGGGATGCCATCCAGAGGGATCTGGACAGGCTTGAGAGGTGGGCCTGTGTGAACTTTGTCAAGTTCAACAGGACCAAATGCAAGGTACTAAACTTGGGTTGAGGCAGCCTCAAGCACAAGTCCAGGCTGGGAGGAGAATGGATTGAAAAGGAAAAAGACTTGGGGTTGTTTGGACAAAAAGCTCCAGATGACCCTGCAATGTGCACTCACAGCCAAGAAAGCCAAAGGCATTCTGGGCTGCATCCAGAGAATCACAGCTAGCAGGTTGAGGGAGATGGTTCCTCCCATCTACTTTGCTCTCGTGAGACCTGACCTGGAGTGCTGTGTTCAGCTCTTGGGCTCCCAAAGCAAGAAACACGTGCACTTCTTGGAATGAATCCAGAGGAGGGCCACTAAGTTGACCAGAGGTCTGAAGCACCTCTGCTAAGAAGACAGGCTGAGAGATTTGGGGCTGTTCAGCCTGGAGACAAGAAGGACTTGGAGAGACCTTATAGCACCTGGCAGAGTATCCAAAGGAGACCTACAAGGGAGCTGGAGAGGGACTGTTTGCAAGGGCATGTCGTAATAGGACAAGGGATAATGGCCTTAAGGTGCAAGAGGGCAGGTTTAGATTAGATGTTAGCAAGGAATTCTTTACTGCGAGGGTGGTGAGAAGCTGGAACAGGTTGCCCTGGGAAACTATGGACTCCCTGTCCCTGGAGGTGTTCAAGACCAGGCTGGATGGGGCTTTGAGCAACCTGGTCAAGTGGAATGTGTCCCTGCCCATGGCAGGGGGTTGAAGTTAGATTATCTTTAAGGTCCATTTCAACTCTTAACTTTTGTATGGTTCTGGGGAAAAAAAAAAAAAAAGGAAATGGAGAACCATGGCATGTCAGATGAGAAAACAAACCCCTTATTATATATATATATATATATATATATATATAGTTTCTGGCCTTTCAAGTGAAGAAAATGTTATCATATGATACATCATGAATATTGAAGGTGACTGATACTTTAATTCAGATAACCTATATTTTTCTAAAGCACGAGTACAAACTTGTGGAGCTTCTGAACTGGTACATCAAAAATGCTTTGTATTACTCTTGCTTTCCATCTAAAGTAAGTCTATGGGTTTTCTCCAAAGTACTCTTACTGCCATTTTTAATGTAGAATTGGATTTTATATATGTTTAAATAAAAAACTTATAATAATTGCCTCTAGTTCTTTCACTCTAAGGTGTCTTTAAGTACTTTTATTGCTAATTTTTAAGTATGGGATCTCCATAGTAATATTTATTTTGTGTTGCACCTCTCACAGAAATTTTGACTTCTGTTCAACTGAGCCTAAAATCGAAGGTTCTCACATTGAAATTCTGTAGCATTATATTTAATATATTCCACCTTTGAAATCTACTAATACTAAAAATGAGTTTTTACAAGATCCAAGTTGAGCTTAGAGCTTTTAAATATTGATACACTTCCCCCTTTGTGCAGTCCCTGTGTGACTTTTTCCTCCCACTTCTGCTCCTTGGCATGCAGCAGTAGGTGAGATGTGATCGAACAACTGTCTTTGCTTGGTTTTGAGAGATAAGGTTTTTTCTAAATCATGCACTTCAGGGGAAAAATCAATCACTTCTGTTCTCTTCAGGGAACTCCTGGGAATAAAAGAGACTAATCCCTAGCTTGATTGAGCTGAATTCTTGAAACTTAGCATAATAATCTGCAAATGTCTATCCCTTATAGACTGTACCACATGCATACATATACTCACTTGTTTTTTCTTTTCCTAATAAAGGTTTTTGAAATGAGAATATTTTGAGCATGAGATTTACTTTGAGTGTAATTCTTGGACTCAGTTTCTGTTTAATTAAATTGGAACACCATAAAGTCTTATTGTGCAGCTCTTAACCTGGAAAAATTTCTTTCATTGGCATCTTGTAGAATTTTGAGTTGTGGGAGCAGTGAGCAGGATACCTGAAGAAGGGAAATTGGATGACCAGAGAGGCCTTGGTGGAAAACATCTAATGAGAGGCGATATTACAGCCAAGGAATGTTGTGTGTGTTCCTACCCATAAATCCTGTAAAAAGAAGAGCTGGGAATTGTGTCAGTTGTTATCACATGGTATTGTATTTAACAGTAGTGGAAGGACAACATGGAAGGGACCCAGTTCTGAAGCTGTGGGTAGTAGCTCGCTGTAAAGCAATCCTGTTGATGTAAAAGGAGCTACACTGTGAGTGTATTCTACAGAACTCATGTGCCAAGAGTGACAGTCCTGGGTTATATACAGATGTGTGAGTAACAGCAAATGGATACTCCTGTGTAAGAACCCTCAATGCTGGTGTCTCTTGATAAGATATGCCTAAAAGTGTAAGCAGAAGCTGGCCTTCCTTGCTTTTCCACGTATTCAGGTATACCTTTTGCATGCTTCACTGTTGGTATGTACCTGTTTGTGGTTTTTGTAGCCTTCTTACAAAACAAACATAGTTTCACAGTGTAACTTGTCATCCATAGTCAGTGTCTAGGCTTCCCAAATAGTCTTAGTATCTGCAGGGAAGCTTTACATACAGTTATGTTTTATATTCCAGCAGTGAAGAGTAAGGAAAACTTGGTTATTTTGTTATTAATTTATATTAGCTATTCTGTAGGGTAACATTACTGTGAAGGTTACGTAAAGAAGAACCTTCTATTAACCTTGAGAATGTTAGATTTATCCAATGACTTTCATGATCTTCATTTTTAATTGGCACATTTCCTTCCCGCACTTCTTAAGAGTTAAAAAAATTAAGGAGATCTTCAACAGGCATCATTATCCACTGTATTTAAATACTGATACATCTGTAGATCTGATATTATCTGTGAATCATGGATCTCTTAAGAAGTAAAGCTCTGACCTGGTCATTGGACTTAGCCATATGCTAGAAATAGCAGGTTTTGTTGGGTTATTGTCTGAAACTTTTTCTAATAACCATTGAGAACTCAGACTGTGTAAGGAAGAACAACATGAGTAAGAGGCCATTAAAAATAAATTGTTTATCAGCACATTTATCTTTGAGCAAAGAGTATGGTTCCAGTAGTGTCCTCTGTATTAGACTTCTCAGAAAGATTTTCATGCATTATGACTTCGACAGAAAGGGTTACCTTCACCTACAGAATTTCTTCAGCATATGCACCCTGTGAGTTTTTTATGTAAATCTGTATTTCAAACTCTCAAGCACAATTACAGGAGACACTGCCTGTGAAGCTCTGAGAAACTTTGAAGTTATTGCTTTTGGGATCCTGATTCTCTTGCAGAAGAAGGGATGTCTATGCCTTGTCAATGATGTCATGCTGATTACTCCCAAAGAATGGGCATAAAGATATTGTCAGCTTTCCAGACTAAAACAAAAGTTACCTAAAACTCCAAATGCTCCAAAGCATTGGTATCGTGTGTGCTTCAGCTGTACTAAAAAATAATAAGGTATGTAGGTACTACTGGGAAGACAAGAACAAGCCTGGCACTGCTAATGCCATGTAGGTGCCTTGACGCTTACATCTTGTATGTTGCACTAGAGAGGAGGCTGGGGCTATTATCTCCCCTGCTATCATCTGCCCATGTGCATTCAGACAAAGTTAATATTCTGGAAAACTGGGCGAGCTCAGTTTGAGCCAAGGATCAGCTCCCCTTCAGAGGGGCATCTGCAACAGTTCTCTAGTGCCTTGTGGCTAGTAAGTTACTCCAGTCACCACTCAGCCTGGAATTGTAATCAGCTCTTCTGTCTACCACTGGGGATTTGCAAAGGAAGCTAATTAGGAAAGCTAGGGAAAGAATACATTTTCTATTGTACAAAGCTTTTACTATTGCTCAAATTTATGTTTTTCTTAGTCTAGAAATACACATCGAGCTAATAAATAGTTACATGAGGAACAGAGTCTAGTAATCAGATAAGTGTTCAAAAATGTTAGGAAGAAGGGTTTTAGTGGTTTTTTGTTTGTTTTTGAGGAACAAATAGTATCTTTCATAACTTCAGGTATTTGCTAATCTGCATAGAAAGTTAATTGTATGGATGTGGAAAATATACACTCTTTGTGTGAAAAGCTGCTTTGATTTGAGTGTACTATGTAGAATTATAAATGAAAGAATATAGGTGTTACCTAGACCTGTAGGTTTAAGTACACACAGGACTGTGTAACTTAAGTATTAGATTACCACTTTTTCAGGAAGTAATACTAATAGATTTGAGCTGTGAGTGGTGAATTAGTTGGGCTGGTATTTTTGTTTCATCCTGCTTTTCACTTTTCAGAATTCATTAATGACTGTTCTCCCTTATCTGTGGCTCTGTTTTTTCTGTCAGTGTTTTCTGGCACTGTGATAGTTGTTTTGGATGAAGTGGGGGTACTTGGACCTGAAGGAATGCAAGGACCCTTAGGAGTGCTAAGAAAAGGTTACTAAATAACTCTTCTTTCTATAAGTGGATACTGGGGTGGGAAGGCTGGGGAACACTTTTAAAAAACCCAAACACACTGTTTTCAAAGTTACTTTTCTTTTCATATTTGAAGTTGTAATAGTGGTCATTTCTGACAAGAGCTGATTTTAGGCAGCTGGTATTTAGCAGATGTGGGCTAATGCCCTGTCCGTGCTATAGGATGGAATAGATCATATTGCATACAAATAGAAAGGAAGAGTGTGTTCCCTGAATTCCAGCTAAAATTTGCTGTCTCGTTTGTAAGAGTTCTCTTATGTTAGAGGAAAATGACTGGAAACAAACGCTATTTCTCTTAAAATTGCTAATGATCTTCACATATGCAAAGGCTTATATTAATAGATGATCACAGGGTATTTTCCAGATCTGTTTTCTGTTGTGTGTGTAACAATAGAAGCGTGGCTTCAGATGGATGGTGAGGGACGATGGCTTTGAAGATGGGATTCTCTGCAGCATACTGATGTGCTTATTTCTGAACATGGAAAAATAAGGATGTGTAATCAAGTGTTAAACAAATTTTTTTTAATGAGATGCTACCCATGAAATGCAGGTTTTTCTGATATTAAAGCATGATGATGTGTTTTTAGGGGAAAAAGATGAAGTTGGTGTCTGATGTATAGATGAGTTATGGATACTAATCCTCTTGATTGACATGGTTAATACTGCATATCTGTAGAAAGAATTCAGATTTGTCTTTTGTATTGTAGGGCAAGAACTAAATAGTCTTTTCTTCTTCAAGATACTTTTGTATCTGATCTTTTGCTTTCATTGGAGGAGTTCCTTGTTCATGCAAGTTTGTCTGGGGGTTTTAAGAATAAGCAGTCTTCCTTTCTTGGTGTGGAGCCAGCCTAAAGCAATAGGATTTATTCATCTGTAGTATTAACTTAATGAGGATAGTAGAGAACTAACTTCTTCAGGGTGACAGGGTATATCGTGATCATGTATTCAGAAAACAGAAAGATACAGGTATCTGGTCTTACTTTTGTGGTTCCCATAATACTGACTTATTACTACTTTGTTAAACAATTTTTTAAAGATTGTTTCCTTTTTCATAATAATTAGAGAATCATTCTTGCAACTGGAGCTTGATTGCTCCAAGCCTTCTCATCAGTCACATAAAGGAATACATTTCCTTCACAGGGGAATTAAGAAAAAAAAAAAGATGTTTTACATCTGGTTGAAGCTAGAAAACGTCCCACAGAATTTCTCTGGGTTGATTGGTCTGTCACAAACTAGAATTAAGCAGTTCTGCAGCTGTATGAATTTAATACCTGACTAAGTATGTGTTCCCTCTGCTTTTTAACCTTCTGCATACAGTAGAACCAATCAGAGGAATCTTGTGGAAATCTCTAGGGTTTTTATATAGCTTTTTTACAATGTTGTAAGCTTTTTTTTAATGGGAGAATGTGTCAAGGTGCATTTTATCACTATCTTTAGTTTAACTGGCATAGTGATGTTAGAGGATTAGTGTTGCTCTTTCATATTCACTAAGTATTTCTAGTTAGCTTACCCTCTACACATCTTGAGTAGCGTTTGCAATCTCTCCTCTCCATGAGTTCAAGACAAAACTGATTTGGATATCTTTAATTATCAGCTAATTCCCAAATCCTGAATTATCATATCCCATGTTCTAGCTGGGCCTAAAAATCACAGTTCTGAAATGCTAGAATATAATGGTTTATTGGAGAGCTTTGGGAATGAGTAGGGGTGTTTCAGATGTCCTCCTGAACATCATGCTGAGTTTTGGTGGTATCTGTGTATGCTTGTCATGTGCTTCAGATTTTCAAGCTAACCACAGTGAATCTTTCCTCTGGTTTGAAAGATTGAGAAATTTGGTATCTGTTACTAATTCAAGTTCTTGTAGATAGAGTATAGAATTCAATGAAACAAGAAGATTCAGCTATTTGTAGAAAGACAAGGTATCAAATTCTGTGGTATAACTTGGGACCATTTACTTGGCTAATGGTGACTGAAGTTGGCTGGCTTCAAGAATTCTGTGTCCTTGGGGTGCAGGGGGGGAAGGTCAGCAGAGTGTCTGCTTTTGGATATGGAGTTTAGTAGAACTCTGGGAAAATGATGTGGATGAATAAAGCCAATTAATGGTTAAGGGGCTTTGTAAGATCTAGGCTGATACAGTAATATTTGTCTGGAATATAGAATTAATATTTCACAACTTACCTGTAAATAACATAAGGAAAAGGGGGATGGATTCACAGCTTAACTGCCTGATTTTTTGAAAACTTGTGCTTTCTTTTCAAGTTATTAAAACTTAATTTGTCTGTTTATAGTAGTTTTAATACTATCAGGTTCTCAAGGGATTTCTAGTTCTGTCCAGGGCTTGACAGACAAAATCTGCAGTTCAATAGACAGAGTTAATAGGTTTGGTAAATGTTAATAAAAAAATCTATTGTATAACTAAATCTTTAGGGAAATTACTGTGGTGGTTTAATTTTAAATAAGAAACATAATCTTGATGATTTTGTGGAGTTTTCTTACTACAATTATTTTTAGTAATTGAAGTGGGTATCATATTTATTAGATAAACTTTAATAAAAACTTCAGATGTATTGAGTAAACTGATAGGAAACTAAGTGTGTTTTTAAAACTCAAGGAAAAAGAGGTCTTTGAAAAGTTACTGTTCACTTCAGGGAATGGTGTTTGTTTGACTAGAAAAGAGAAGCTTGCCTAGGGCTTTCTTTATATTTTTATCTTAAAAAAAAAAAGTAAAAATGCTGGAAGCTGTCATGATGAAAGCAAATCAGGTGTTGTGTCCAGCTTCTCAGTTGTGTAGATACCAGGATCTTTGCTGGGCAACAGTTAATGCCACGAAAGTAAGATTTGTTTCCAGTTCTTTGTAGAACTAGAAGCAGTGAGACGCGAGCAGTTCAGCAGCAGAGGTACTCTTGCTTCCTAAGCTGCCTGTGCACGTCCAGGAAATGTCTGCACCAACTGTATATGAGAACAGAACATTTAAGTTGTAAGGATTAGGATCAGCCAAATTAAAACTTTGTCAATTTTAATGTAGACATGAATTGTAAATGATACCTATCTGAAATGGTGTTGTACAGCTCTAGTTTATAATACATTATAGACAATTTCAAGTCAAACAAAACCAACCTGTCTATGTACGGGCTGCCCTATGGCCTCTAGATGCATTTTGCCATGCAGTCATTCCTCACAGTGGCAATTGCCAACAAATAACATGTCAATTTTGATGTTTCGTTGCTTTTAAATCTACAAGGAATAAGCAAGCCTTCTACTAGGGGAAGGGATAAAATGGGTTACCTGTGAGAGTCTGGCAAAGTATAAAGTAGTTGGAGGAAGATTTACTTACCTCTGTGATTCACTACCTGACATTAGCAATTTTATCGAAACCTTTAATGCAGGTAGACAGAATATTTTTGAGAAGTTGAGTAAGGACAGTAGAGAAATCCAATGTGATGGTTTTGGAGGGAGAGAAGGCAGCAGGTTGTTAAGTTGGTTGGGTGGGATTTTTTTGTGTGAGGGAAGTATGTGAAGCTTCTTAAGAAATGGAAATTATTTAGCTACTTGAGATTACAAATAAAGTAGATCTTGTGACAGAGAATTTGATTCATGGTTGTCCAGCATCCAGGAGCCACATGAACCTTCAGTAAGGAAATCTGCGAATCAGAGAGCTAATTCTTGCAGAAGGTGTTAGAAAATATGCTTGCCAAGAAAGAATCGTTGCTATTTGTCAATATACTGGGAGCTAAGGTGCTGTGCCCATGAAGGCAATAAAAAGTTGTTGCTGTACATGTTGTACAGGAGTGTAGTAGAATTACCTCCCGTGAGCATAAATCTTCAATGTAACTTCTTGTGGTAGTCAAGGAATCAGAAAGTCAAGGAATCTGATTCCTGGAGGAAATTCTCAAACTAAATATTATTGAAAACAATGGTAGTCATGTAGGACCAAGCATGCATCTGGCACATCTTTTAATTTTGTGAGACAAAACACTCCTACTTAGACTGCCTTTATCTCTGTGCTTGGAATTAGTTACCTTGCCTGTCCACTGACCTAACTGCTGTGCATTCTCTAAATCAGTGATCATAAAGTCCTGGAGTGCCTCTAGTTTTCATCACAGAAGCCTGTGCTAAGTTGCCTGGTTTCTTACTTGTTTTTTGACTATTAATTTTCACACTGTCATTATTGCTGTCAGAATTTTTAGAGTTTTTTTTTTGTTTTGTTTTGTTTTAATGTAGGGAAGCTTGTTACATAGGTGTGCTCAACAGAAACCTGGTGTTAATATGAAGTACAGTAAACTGCATATTTTAAGAACTAAACAGACTAAATAATATGGACTAAAATAGGAAGAAAAATGTTTGGTGTGGGGTTTTGTCAGTTTTTTTGTTTGGTTGGTAGTTCATGGCTGTGGGTTTTTTTTTACTTTAGTAAGACATTGAATACAGTCTGCTGTAAAAATGGCCAGTGTGACTTTAAGACCATGTCTGCTGCCTTGTAATGCAATTTCAGTAATCTTGAATTTGGGTTCACATGTGCACTTGGCTGGTTACAATATTCTTTTCCATTAAGCATTTTTGGAGCATATCACGCTTTATGAGCAAAGGTTAACTAGGGCCTGAAGGAAGCTCGAAGCAGCAAAGTACAGATGTGTTTGTAGCAAAGAAGACCACTGGCCAAGCCCAGGATAATTACTGCTACATATTATTTAAAGATACACCCTTTGTTGTTCAACTCTGCTAGCGTCTTCTAAAAGATGGTCTTCTGCTCTAACTGATTTCGATGTCTAAAGTCATTGTGGCTAAATCCCTATTTCCCATATGGTATTTCAGTTCACATAGTCAGAAAGGCAGCCTGTGTGATACAAGAATGAATATTTTGGTCTGGGAGCTGTGAATATTGTTACCTTAACTGGGTGTTTCTCTGCAATGGCATTGGAGCTCTGAAAATCTTTATGGTGCTGTCTTTTGAAATAGTGTATTTGCATAGAATTTTTTTAGTAGGAGAACATGATCATCTTGTCAGCTAATGGAATAAGCTTTGGGAGGAATGCAGCATCTGGATACTTGAGAGGCTGGGATAAGTGGGGCTCAGCATCTCTCAGTTTCAGGGGTCCTGCATACCGTCTGAAAAACTGGTTAATTTTGGTATTTCTGATTCTTGTCAGAATTCACTGCCCCAGGTAAAGCATTTGTTGACTGGGTTGGGAGAAGGCTTTTATGGATTTTGTTTTATATCTAAAGTACTAAATTGCTAAAACCAATTGTTGCATGACCTTAAGATTATATAACATTAGACTGTTTCAATGAGTAATTATTTGTTTGGGAACTCTCCCATAGATTATATACAATATTGGAACTTCAAGATTATTAAAATAGTTATATGAAGCTATTTGAAACCTGTCCCTAGTGTCTGACATCAGGACAGCTCTTAGAGAATGTCCTTGGATGCAACTGTGCAAATGCATCTCACCTCCATTCCTCTCAAAAACACTACCTGGGATTGTTGTTTCCTGTATAGCTTTGAAAGTATGAAGACACTAAACTATCAACTGAACACATGTAATCCTTCAGATTTGCAGTGTGTCTGGAATTTCAGTTAAGGCTGAAATATGGCTGGTGAAGAAACTGTCTTAAACTTATGATGGCAAGGGCCTTTTAATGTCACCTCGTATAGTATTAAATAGGACTGTTTTTAGCAAAGGCCATTCTTCTATTCCTGTGCAATTTGGAAGTGCTTTAAATGCTCAAGACTTTACTTTTTTTTTTTTTTTTTTTCCAAATAATCTTAGCTAAGAAAATTACTAGGGAACAGCTGAGTGGAGGCTTTTGCTTCCTTTGATCTTCAAGGAAGCCAGTGGCAAAGCTGCCCTTGTTCCTGCTTGTTTCCTTTTCCACCACTGCCTAAGAGTGATGCAAGGCCAGAGCATGACCAAGCAGCGCTTCTCTGAAGCTGCTGTCAGGAGATGTGTGCTTGTTCATGTACATCACCCTTCCCTAAGGGTGTAGCCTGTGCTGAGAAGGTAATGCTATTTAAGGGAGACAAGTAGCCTCAAATAATCTCGGGCTGTTGGCTGATATTTAGAAAGAACTTGATACCATGTACCATCACCTCTTATAAATCCTTAGCTTTTCACGTTTTATTGTGTTTTCATGTTTTCATGTTATAGTCACATTTTTAAAACCCTCTAGATAGGCTTCAGGCTCTTTAGGAGCCTCCAGCCATTCAATTTTATTGTTGAACCTAGTCTCTTCTGAGTAGTTGAAGCTGTGGTGTAGGAGCAAACCTTTTTTATAAGATAGGCACAAAAATTAATTTGGCTTTAGAATTGAAATAAAATTCAGTATAAAAAGTGACAATTGTATGTCAGCTTCTGAACTGCCTGTGGGGAGCTGGTCCATAGACCCAGGCCCCACTTCTCCAGACACTTGAGGAGGTTAGTGGAGGCTGTATCCTGCTGCTGGCTCTTCATGTGCCATGTGATGAAAGATGGGCTGGAGGAGCTGACTACCCTGTGCCCTGTTTCAAGGGTGGAACTGAGGGCAGGATGGGGGATTTGGGTCTGTGCCACATCTAGTTTGTCATTCCTCACATATCTGCTGCCAGTTAAGTTAAAATTAATTGTTCAAAGAAAGCTTGTTTATATTTGCTTTTCCAGACCTTTTTATTTTTCACTTTAGAACGGTGTGAGTTGGAAGGGACCTTAAAGATCTAGTTTCAACCCCTTCTGCCATGGGCAGGGGTTCCATTCCCTAGATCAGGTTGCTCAGGGCCCCATCCAACCTGGCCTTTATTGAACATGTCTGGGGATGGGGTTTCCACAAGCTCTCTGGGCAGCAATTTTTGTCCTTTTGTCACTGTAATCTGCTGTGCTCAAATTGCAAGATGGAAGGATTGTGTTTCTTTAGGTGTTTTGAAGGTAAGTAGCATTAAGCATGAATTGATCTTGGTAGAGTTATATTAGCAAATATAATATTCAGACTTACTCTGACAAAAGTGTTCAAGCTGGACAATCTTGAGGTATTTACCTGATGTTATTGTTGTGAAGTACTAATTTTATAATCAAAGTGCAGCAGAAGAATTTACATCATGACAAATCTTATTTGAGCAAAACTAGTTAAGTAGATTCAACAGGCTGGCATGCATAAAACCATTTGGATATTTTTATCATGCTTTTCTTATTTCATTATCTAATGCTTTGTAGATAGTTTGGTTATGGGTCTTGTATCAGCTGAACAAATATATAGCTCTCTGGATTTCTGGTATTCTGATACTATAACACTAAATTCTTTAGTTTTCATAATTTATGTGTGGTGCCAGTGCTCGTGCTTTGGACAGCTCTCCTGTTACTTTTCTTCAGTTGTTAAATGAGAGTTATTTGATCCTACAGATCTAGAAGTGTTCAGATAGTGAAGATCTCTGTGATCTAGCTTGAATGTTTCCTTGCTTGTGTAGCCCAATAGTGTTTCTCTCTTTCCCTGATATATACCTATATTTTAGCACTGTAATTTATGGGTTTCAAAACCTGTCATCTAAGGCTAGCACTTTTAGTCCTGCTACTGCCCTCTGCTTGGATGCAGAGTTATAGAGCTCTTACTTTTAGTTTTGGGACACAAGGGAAAATCCATTTCCCTATATCCTTGCTGTTCCAGCTTTTTTGATCTCTGCTTCTTCCTCTGACAGTCTGTGTTTCCCAGGTGGGGGAGTGTCCATGCTCTTGTCCTTCAGGGTACCTGTAGTTTTTCCCTTGTACAGTGTGTTCCATATCCTTCATTTGCCCTTGTGGGGCAATTTTGGTGCTGTTTTGTCTTAAACAGAAGCATGGTCAGGTTTGAGTGCCTCTTTCCAGTAGCTTGCCAAAGGGGCCAACCCAAGCAGGAGAATGCTGCCTTGCTTTCTGCTTGCTAGGCTCTGCTTCATTAGAAGTCCTGAGAGGGCACAGATGGGACCAAGGCCAGGAATGAAGTGTTCAGAATGGACTGTTGCACTCTGCCTACCATTGAGCAGCTGCCAAAGGGCAGGAAGCCTGACCTAACTCTTTAAGGAGTCAAAGTGATCCCAGTTGGATGGAAACAATCGATGAATGTACTTGTTCTTCATTTTTGAGAGGCTGTTGGGGAATAGGTAAGGTCATGGGAGTACAGCTTGTATCAGATCCTTCTGGAAACCCCTTTGTGTGTTTTATTGCCTAGTCAGCCCTGGGTAAAAGGGAAAAATACATATTCCAAGGAGTATAAGTAACTTCTGATGCTTGTCATGCTGTCAGGGTAGAAGTAAAATCTCAAAGGGTATTTCAGGAACTGCGAGTTCTCTCATATTTCTGCTCAATACATGTATTGTTTCTAAATCAAAACCAGGGCTTTAAGCAAACAACTTGGGTTAAAAGCAATCTGCTTCTTAAAAGTCACTTTTATTATAGAGCTTGCTTGTCCTAATCAGTGGCTCTGGAACTTTCTCGGCTTCACTTGGAGAAGCAGATTTGATAGTACACAAGCACTTGAAAGGAAGAATAATGTGACAGGTTGGGTTGTTGTATGTTGGGACTGTCTCAAGTAGCTTAGAGTTTGCTGTTTGGCTTATTCTCAAAGCAGTTTCCTTTTACTTAAGTGCGGGAATAACTTTGGCTATGAACTCTGACAGCGGTATGGCCTCTGTTCCTTACACTACCATTCAACTCAGCTATTAACTGCACAGATGCTAACAGCAGTAGGGGTCTTTTTTTAAAGGGGGATTTTGAAGAGGAAATTAAGAGTGGAAGACTACAAATAATTGAAGCTATAGCTTTCTCTAGCCCTATTTAAATTTTATTAGTCTTTAGAGAGGGAAATTCTGTCCTTCCAGCTTTATTTTGATGTCTTACAAATTGATGTTACCTTACATGAAAGGGTAAAACCAAAACTTTCTCTTTTCCAGACTACACATGTATTGTGACTTGAAAATATAAAATATTTTTGTCATAGTGAACAGTAGTTTTGACACATGCATATGTCTGTGCTGGAAAGGTAACTGCATCATGAGAAAATCATCTTGAGTCAATCCTGTTTTGTACAAATCAATCTACTCAATATTATGGGTTCCTTATGTGTAGCATTCTACTGGAGGAGAGATGAGCTCTGTCATCTCATCTGTATTTCGTTATGACTAGTGTTCAGTCTTTTATACATTAATAAACATGGATTCCTTACTTGCTAGCAATGATAAAATTCCTTTAATGTAGTCCTGGCTGCATTGGTGGCTGTTCTTTGTCTCAGAAAAGTTCTAATCTCATTGAGTCAGGATGGCTGTATTTTATTTATATTGACCAAGGTGATGCAATAGTGATAATTTATAATTTACACTTTACTTTGTGTATATAAAAAAACCCCCATACACAGATAGAGGTATAACTATATGAAAAAGCCAGTATCTGTAGCAGAGATCTGAATCTTTAAAGCATTTTACCTGAAGGCTTAGGGGTAACCTAATTGCCTTCCTGTACCTGAAGGGAGGAGCCTGCAAGAAAGTGGGAGAGGGACTTTTTACAGGAACATATAGTGACAGGGCAAGGGAGAATGGCTTCAAACTGTAAGATAGTAGGTTTAGATTACGTTTTAAGAAAAAATTCCTTACTGTGAGGGTGGTGAGACACTGAAACAGGTTGCCCAGAGAAGTTGCAGGTGCTCCATGCCTGGAAGTGTTCAAAGCCAGGCTGGATGGAGCTCTGTGCAGCCTAGTCTAGGGATGGGTTAGAACTAGATGATCTTAAAGGTCCTTCCAACCCAAAACATCCTGTGATTTCATAAAAGGAGAAAATACCCTCTTTTTTTGTGGGCAGTGGGGAGTAAATGATAGACTGACTTGTATGTCCACATACCAATGTTAGTTTCTTGGCTGAATTCTCCTCAGCTGTTTGGGGGCATTGACGTGTACTGATAGCTTAAAACAGAGCAACACAGAAGCTTATGGTTCAGACAGTGTAACAGAGAATCCTATATCTTCATAATCTAAAGCAGAAGGTTGTGGTGTCTCCTTGATCTGAAGGTTTATCCATCAGGTTGAGAAGTGGGCTGTTATCTCTGAGAAATTACTTGGCAGAAACGTAACTTCCTGAAGAAGCTTCTTCAAGAGCGGGCTTCTGTTATGTTTGCTTCCAGGAAAAGCTGGATTATTACATTCCAAAGAGAAAAGGTAGAAGGAAATAAAAAGTCCCTTCTGTTGAATGAATTTAATAAAGCTAAAATGTCATAATATAAAGACTGAATCATTCTAGCTTACCAGCAAAACTAACAGACTGCTTCCTCTTGGCAGAGCACAGTTGATTTTAGTAATCACACAGATGTGGTGGTGTCCAGAACAAGCATTTCTTCTTTGTGCTTTCTGTGGTATGAAACATAAACTGTCTTAATGTGCACCATAAACTGTTTTGTGGTCAAATATCTAATATATATTAAAAGCAATAGACAGAGTCACCTACATAGAGCAGTTCTGGAGTAAATGAAAATCGTACAATGAGCCTAATGCTGTTCTTAGTGTGAAGAGAACAGGGTTGTGGCTATAATATTTGAAATCCTTGGTTGTCCCAGGATACACATGCTTCTTGCTAAAGTTGGAAATATTAAAAAATGTCAAACTGAACAAATGTGGTATTGTCTTCCATAGCATTTGAAGAACATTTGATGAATTGCCCTTTTGACTGCAGTTGTTTCTACAATTGTTTCTTACGCTGCCAGCTTTGCCCTTGTGGAACTCGAAGAAGGATTGCAAAAGACTCATGGCTTTCAAGATGGTGCCTTTGGCAACAATGTTGAACTGGATAACTACTTCGGATGTCAGTTCTTTTGTCTGAGAATGCTGAGACTTCTGTCACTTTTCTTGATTTTTTTTTTTTTTAAATCAGTATTTTAGTCAAGATTACAGTAAAGATTGGCATTTTTAAGATGCCACTCCTATAATCAGCATTTCAAAAAAAAGTAATGCTGCAGAAAACTTCAGGTTTTGTTTCAAAAGGCTAAGATATGAGGATCACCACTTCTGGCAGCATGCACTGCCATGTTATTTAATTTGTAAGGTGGGAGATGACTAGTTAGGGAAGTCTTGAACAAATCAGTTTTACTTCTTAATTTGGCAAAAGCCTCTCTTTGTTCCTAATTCTTCCCTCCTTCTCCCCACACCTCAAACCCTCTCGAGCTCTGGGGTTGCAGGGGAGACTTCATATCTGTTCCGTATTAGGGATGCTGCTTTTCTTCACTGAGAGCTTCAAGTTTAGTGTGCAGCCATCTGACATGCTATGTTAAGTTTCCTTGAGTACTTCACCATGTACTTTTTGAATAGTCAGCTCTTTGATGCTCTTCCTTGCCATGATCTTGAACTGATGTTGGAGGTACTTGAAGTACCTGCAGCCCTTTATACCTCATCTGTGTTTGAGATGGTATATCTGACTGACACATTTGGAGATTATTTTTCTGTGATGAGATGAAGTTTGTGAAAAGATCTGTTTCACTTTTCTTTTTAAACTATGTAGAACACGCATGGAGATAGATGTACAGATGACAGGACAGATGTTCCTCTTGGGTGTATTTTTTTTTTTTTCATATTTAACCAAGTTTCTTGGCTCCTGAATAATAAGTTTGTTACAGAACTGGAAACATCCTTGAATCATTCTCCACAGCACTTGTTACAGCTCTTGATGGGCAAATTCATCTGGGATTCAGCTGCCCCTGGATAGAAAACTTGTGGTATGATCTATTTATCTTATATCTGAAGGCAAGATCTGGTCTGAATATTTGATAACCTGAGACTTGCTATGCAGATTAAGGACTCTTTGTATTGAGACATTTTAAATTACTTGGCTAACTGAAGGAATTTCAGGTTGAAGTTAAATTGAAAGCTATGAAAATCATTTGAGTGAGCCCATCTAATATCTCTGGGTCCTCCATATGATGTTTTTCTTGGCACGATAGGAGATCATATTCATCAAGCAGAATCATGGTGTTATTAAATAAGCAAGTTCTGCCGTGTCAGATCTGTGACAGTCATTTGATTGACATGTTTTAGGAATGGCTGTGAGGTGATATTGGAGTAGTCACACTGTGTGCTCGTATGTATCTAAATCAGCATGTGATACAGGCTTGCAGTAATACTGAGCAAACAGCTATTGATGGGCCTGTTTGTTAGTTTTTCTCTTAGTTTTGATCTTACTTAAAAGATTAAATTGAAGGTATGCAGCTGGGATCTGATCTTCCACGACCCATTTGCTAAATGGTTTTGTGTGTGAATTTGAAGTGAATTCTCTATTGTAGAAGTACTCAGACTTCTTCTAAACTGGGAAATGTTGATACTATTTCTTTTTAAATGTGAAGTAGTGAAGTAGTCACAGTTAGTCTTTGGCTCTTAAAAGTTTTCCTGCCTCTCAACTAAAGTGTCCTTATATCCTCTTCTTCTGTAAAGTTAGGGAAGGGATGAACTCTTAAAATTGGGCTTTAGGAATGTGTAATTTTCAGGGTCATCTCTCCGTAGCACTGTTTTCAGTGAGCTAGCAAACAAAACAACCTCCCTGCTAATATTTCTACTTCTGGCTTTGCAAGAACCTTACAGGTGGTGTATTTTCAGGAATACAGCCTGCTCTATTCCCCATGCACTATCTCATCTGTTGCATATCTAGCAAGATGAATGCCCATATTGCTGCCAAGTTTGATTTTTTTTTTTTTTTTTTTTAGCGTTGTGATATGGTTTTAAGAGTAGAAGAAAGAGTGGTTTTGTGGATAGTCTTAAGAATTTCCTTATTGTTGAGAAAGTGGGAAAATGCTTCTCTGAAAATTCTTGTGAGTTGAATGTGGTAGTCCACATTGTTGTAGAGTTGATTGTGTTACACCATACATATTCCAATGTTAATAACTAAGTATTTTCAATTCTACTGATGTTTTGAGTATCCATTTTAAAGGCCATAAACCATGGCTTTTGTCAGTTTATGTAAGGAGGCAGTACACTGCACCTTGAAAACACATCTGTGTTTGAATTGGTATTTCTATCCCCAGCTAAATTCTGAAAGTACACAGAAGCAGTTAAATAACCAACTGTTGTAGGAATCACAAAAGAGAGGGAACAGAGGAACATGACAACAAGTCCTGTAGCTAGACTACTGCCACAAACATGAAGTAATCTTCACTAGGCTTTGTGGCTATATGCTTTGCGCCCTTCCTTATAACTAGGTCTTTGGAAGTTGCCTGTTTGCTTTTGGAAATTGAAGTAGCTTCCTGACCTTGTCAAGTTTGGTACTAAACTTGGAAGACTGGCAAAATTGAGGATCTATTCTGAAAGTGGTATTTCTTTCTAGGTTTCAAGACAGGTTTCAAGGTTAGCTCTTGCATATGTGTTATTTATTGTGGCAAGCACTTCCAGTGAGTCTTCTGCCTAAGGAGTGTTCCTTTAAATAGGTCTAATGTTTTGCCACCTTTGGTTTAAACATTAGTTTTTCTTGCCTTTATGTTGATTATTCCTATTCTCCTGTAAATCAGATGTCTTTACAAACCTCTCTGGCACAGCAGCCAGGCAGATTGAAGTCAAAGATTTCACTTAACGTGGTGAAGCTTCTACATTGCAATGAAGATACAGCGGAAAATTTCCAAGAAGTAGGGTTGGCCAGTGTTATCTTGATTGGGGGTATGCAATGGATTCCTTGTTTAAGTCTTAAGTTCTCCTTGGAATAATTTTCACTTAACACTGGGGGAAGGGGATGTGGCTGGTATTTTGATTGAAACCAATTTTTTTCAGCACAGTGGAAGAATTGTTACGTGTGATGATTCAGATTATCCATGGATGGGAAGGAAAACAGCATCTGTAAAAAGTAAATTCTTGGATTGGTAAAACAAATTGAGCTGGCACTTCATTGCACTCTAGTGATAGTTAGCAGACTGTGTGATTTATATAACCTCATTTATATCAGAGCTAGTGGTTTGGAAATTAATTATAGGATGATGGAAGAAGTTAACTTGGAAAACCCTTTAAACTGCTGTAGTTAGCAGTACTTTCTAAATAACTACAGAAGCAAATAGTATGTGCAATTGACTTAGCTTATAGTTACACCAGTGTGTAAGTTTAACATCTCTTACTGCAGGAGCTTGTTGTGTGAGGGTCGTTTTAGGTCTTCTGAGATGGAGGAATGGTTGTTCAAGAAAGGTGAATCAGTGAATATTCTGAGTTGAAAGGGACCCAGAAGGATCATTGAGTCCAGCTCTAAAGTGAACGGCCCATATGAAGGTCGTACCCACGATCATGGCATGATTAGCAGCTTGCAACCACAATGTAAGGCTGATTTTGGCCTTTGGGAATGTCTGTCAGAGGTCACAGATTCAGGGGTGAGTGGCTCTCTTCAGCTAAAGATGCCTTCTGGCCTACATGATGCTATGAGCCACTGACTTCTCTTCCTGAGAGGTCTTTCCCTGTGGGCCATGGATGGCCGTATGCTTACAATGAACCATGAGTGTAGTGGCTGCACAAAATTCTATCCTTTCTATCTCCTGCTATAATTTCAGTGAGTTTGTGATCCTTTCCAGGGAAATTCAGGGGAGGGAAGAGGAGCTTTGGAGCTGATTATCTTACAATAATTGTCCAGTTCTTCTCCGGGTATCAGCATTTTTGTTAAGATAAACTTAGGGAATGACTGTTATCCTGCTAGAGTCTTCTGCACTTGATTTTTGTAAGTCCTTCTGAGTTGTTTTTTCCTGGCAAGTATCTGATTCTGTCATTCTGTGTTAGATACTGCTTTGCCTCACACACCAACATTTCTTGCTGTAGTGTGCAGAGCTCTGGTGGGAGGGAATGGGTGGTATGGTGCACTGCTTCTAGAAAAATCCAACCAAAACAAAGCAAAAAACACCCCAAGAGCAACAACAACAAACACCACACAAAGGCACATGGTGCACACGAAAAAATGCTTAAGTTCTAATTATGTAACCTATACAACATTCCTAATGTTTCTTATTACAGCATGAGGAGTCTGCTCCTTTTTTTAGTAAAATCAGCAGAGTTTCTGATTACATTAACTCTGATTGCATTGACTTCCCAGTTGACTTAAAGCATCATGTAAAAAGTATTAATATTTGCTCTACAAAATAATAGCCTGGTAAATCCTGTTGGTCAGTATTATAATTCATAAAGCTGGGCACAGCAGGGATTTTTCCTGAGGTTTTAGGAAGGGAGAATATACAGGCATGCTATCACAAGGTTTGTTAAAGATCCTGCATGTACAATCCAGAGAAGACCACACAAACTCCGCTTCAGGATGTTTTTGTTTTCTGCCTGTCAACAAATTTAGTCTGCTATGAAGATTTATAATAGCGAACTAATGATGTTACTTTGTGTTCTGTATGGAAACTATGCACACAGAGAACAATAAAATCTGAGAGTTTATTTTAAGGCAGTAATGCAAGTAAATGCTCTGCTGAGGGTTTGTATTTGTGGTTGCGACTTGTTAAAATGGAAATGGAAGAACAAACAGGAAGAGCAGGTGGGATAGGTTTATTATGGAATATAGCACTATGTCTTAAATTTAACTCAAGCACAGAGACTGTAACAACTTTAACCCCTAAGTGCATTTATGTCAGAATTGTTCATGTTTTTAGAAACAAGTCCCCTCATCTTGTCAAAGGTCTAAAAGTAGAATAAAAATAAATTGAAACCTGATTTCCTGGCTTCTTCGGTTTGAGCTCTGTAGTTGACTTTTTACAATCTAGGTTTTTGTTTTATTTTTTTTTTCCTATTTGTTCTCAGACACTTGGTGGTCTTATGAATGGGTTTTTAAGCCCTTGTACAGCTCTAAACTAATAATGTTACTCTGATTCAACTGACCGCTTAAGCATGTGCACATGTCCTCTACTGGCTTACGAAGTGTCCATAGTTATTAGAATAACCCACTGAATCAGGGCTACTAAACAGATGGAGTTTTCAGTTTTTGCACCTTCTGACTTTTAAGTAAAGCTGTATTTTTTTTAATATTTGATGGAAATCGATATGCCAGTACCATAAGGTTTGATTGGCAGATGCCTCTCCCGGTTTTCCCAGAGCAGCTGGATGCTCTGTGCCTGGGAAGGAAAACCAAGTTTATTATGGCTAAGTGAAAGGCTTGCTTTATTTGTTTCTAATATTCTATTTCTGTCAGAACCCCTGACAAACTTACCATTTAAGCTTTATGGATACTCAGTAAAAAAGGCAGGGGTATTTCACAGATGTGAAATACTTTCTTAGGATTACTATTGATTTCTGCTCCATTAGGCTTGTTCTAGTAAAGGATTGATTTAGTCTTGCTTGATGTGACTCAAAGAAACTTATCCCTTAATGTCAAGCACAGAGTAAAAGCTAGGGATCAAAGTAGGGATTTTTACTCTAGTTACCAGTAATGAATTGCCCACAGAAGGATATAGTTCACCATGGTTTCCAAATGTTTGTTCCCCTTCTTGCTTAGAAGGTCTTCATTATATACCCAGCAAGAATGGGGTCTCGTTTATTTGGCTTAATTGCACTGGCCTATGGGAGCAATATTTAGTTTTCTTTTTTAGAATACAGCAATTTTAAGTAGTTGGAAGAAATAGAAATAATAATTCATGCTTTTTTACTTTATAAAGCTGTTAGGTTGTAAGTTAGCCCTGCATATGGAGGAGTATATTGAGAGTTGTACAAAGTGCTGATAAAATGAAGTGCCTCATTTGTAATCCTTGATTTGGAGTGTTTTGGGGTATCATTAACAGTGTTACTAATTCTGTGTCATCTTACATGTAAGATGAGTAAGTTCCATGACCAGGGCATGAATTGGATGAGGCTTATCCATATCCATGATCATAAGCTATGGAGAAACTAGTATCCTCAACTGATGAGAAATACCACCTTTTGTAAGTTTTCTTGTGGCTTTGTCTTTTGAGCAATAGATGATGGATATTCAGTAACCCTCCTGAGCTTGCCCTCAGATTCTCCTCTGTCTCTGTAGGGGGGAGTGGTTGGGCCTTGGCCTTTACTCTCCTCTGGGTCAGGTGAAAAGTGAGGGTGTTCCCTCTGAAGTGCCCCAAGTGCTGGACAGGGAATAAGGGCAGAGAGTTCTCCCTTTGTGTCAAATAGTCAGAGAAGCATTTAATCCTGTGTGCACATTCATGAGAAGGACAGGGGTTAATTCTGCTCTTGAGAGTAAGAAAAATGTTTGAGTAAGTCTGAGAGGAAGCAGTAAAGAAAAAGAAATGACACTCCAAGATCCCAGGGGCAGGGGGTCTTGGGATAAAATTTTATTATTGATAACGTTACCCAAACTGTATCCATTATATGATCCTTGGAGTTTCTGTGAATGTTGTCACTGCAGAGTAGTGTCGAGCTAGATGAAACAGCTTTCTGCCCAGAAAACTTACCCTTGTTTTCCCAGCACTGGTCTCTAATGGTTTAAGCACAGTCATCTACTTTGTGTTAGATTTTCAGGTACAGTGTAGATAAAGCATGCCATGGAATCATAATTCTAATCCCTCACATTTTAATGGGGAAACAGGGAATTATGCAGTCATTCTTTTAAAGAAGAAGTTGCAAGGTAATCTGTGTCTGAAATGGCTGAATTGTGTTCTCTGTCACACTCATTAACTTAATCTGTAAATTTGCCTCCAGTTTGGAGCTAGTTTCCTAGTGGATCAGAGTTTGCTTCAATTACCATACTAATGATTGGGGTGAGAGAAAATGAATTGCAAAGCAAGTTTTCCTCTTTCCTCCCACACTTCTCCTTTGTGTGAAAGTGGCCTGATTCTTTTCCTACCTGTTTGGCCCAGGAAAGTTGATGTATTTGGGCTACAGTTGGGAAGGCTGTATCACAACTGCTTTGGGCACATCCATCATGCAGGACTGTGTGGTGAAGATGCTGGAGTCTGCTCTGAAACAAGATGAGTTCCTAGGCAAGCAGAGGCAGCTTTTGCCAATTTGTGACACAAGTCAATATGCCTGCACGAGATACTGTTAACACACTAGCTCATGTCAGTACCAATTTGAGTGCATGTGTGCTGTGCTCTGCTGTGTGGTCTGGAGACACTGTGCTCTAGTTTGAATGCACTTTTCTTGTATTAGGAAGAAACATTTTCTTTCTGTTTTTTCTTCAGGCAACAAGAGCTTCTCTGACTCAACATTGTACCAGTCTGGGGGAGTCACTGGGCAAGGAAAATGATATTGCCCTGATTATTGATGGCCACACACTGAAGTATGCCCTTTCATTTGAAGTCAGGCAGAGCTTTCTGGACTTGGCACTCTCCTGTAAAGCGGTCATTTGTTGCAGGTAAGGAATTCTGTGTTTCTTTTGGGTAACAAAGTGGGCACGAAGCCCGTGAAATTCAACCTAGTATGCACACAGCTACACTTAAGTATGCTGGGGAGCAGCTTGCTTAGTAGTGTCTTTCTTCCTCCTATGGAGGAGGAAGCATATCCCTTCATTAAAATTGTGTCATCAAATAGTACAATTCCCTCTGCCAGTGTCAGTCCCAGCTGAGTCTGATCTCTTCTGTGAAGTGATGAAAGATTGTGAGAAAACATTGTGCCTGATTGCCTGATTATAGTAGACACTGATGAGAAGGAGTGGTATGGATGTCATTTGTAATCAAAATGTTTGTGTGACTGTACAGCTCAGCTCTAGAGAAGGTCACTGCATGAATTTAAGTTGGTCTTGACTTCTGGTTGTGTATTATGTGAGCTTGTGATAACAGTGCAATTTTTCCTATTAAAAAGTTAGACTACTGCTTGCTTTGCTAAGTCACAGCAGATTTTGTTCCCATTTGTGGATATAGCCATACACAGATATGGTCCTATGTCATGACTACTTCAAAAGGAAGGAAATAAGAGCCCCAAGAAAATGAAAACAAAAAGCTGGCTTACTTTACTTTTTGTGTAGCAGGAAGGCTGCATCATTTTTAACTTTGAAAGATTATGTGGCTTTGCGGATTGTGTGTGTTTGTGCTCATTGCTGGTATTTGGGGAGAACTGTGACCTAGGGGGGATTGTTGATTTAGGCAGGCAGGAAGTTTTATTTGCGTTCTAGAAGCAAGACCTGCTTTGTGAGAAATTACTAGATGGAGACCTTGTACTACTTTTTTTTTGCAGTCTTACTTAGCTTTTATGCATGCACTTTTGTACAAGTATCACAGGGCAAAAGGAGTGCTGTCCATGTACCTGAAACAGCAGAACCCTTGGGCTTTTTATCTGACTAGTTTCTTTCCTTTTGTTTTCTGGACTGCTGTACTGCACGATACTGGGGCTAGAACTGTTCAATGTAATCATTAATTACCTGATGATTAGATGGAGTATGAGCTCAGCAAGTTTACAAATGATACAAGACTGAGGAGTGAGAGATACCACTGAGGGCTTGGCTGCCCTTCTGAGGGACTTCAGTAGGCTGAAGAATTGAGCAGTGAAAACTCATGAAGCTCAAGAAGGGGAAATGCAAAGTCCTATGCCTAAGGACTTACACCAGTAAGCTTTGGGGGTTGCCAAGCTGGAAAACACCTTTGTCCAGAAGGATCTTTGGATCCTTGGTGGACAAGCTGACCGTGAGCCAGCAATGAATCCTAGTGAGAAAGCAAAGACTGGTGTTATCCTGGGCTGCTATGTAAAGAGCATTGGTAAACGTTGAAGGAGGTGATCCTTCTTCTTCACACTGGTGAGGTAACTTCTGGATTGTTGTGTCCAGTTCTGGGATCCTTAATATAACAGGTTTAATGGAGAGAGTCCAGTGCAGGACCATGAAGGTGATAAAGGGGCTGGAGCATCTGTCATAACAAGGAGAGTCTGAGAGCTGCAAGTCTTCAGCCTAGAGAAGAGGAGGCTCAGAGGGGTTTGTATCAATTTGTATGAACATGCAATAGAAGGGAATGAAAGATGAGGGAGAGTCTCTTCCCTGTAGTGTTCAGTGACAGCAGTTTTTATTCTGTTGCTGATTAATTCTTTTAAAATTTGGGCAGGGGGCTAGAAGAAGAAGGCAAGAAGCCTTAGAGCAGAGGTCTCATTTCTGCAGCTGTTTCATGGAGTGGGAAGTGTTTCACAAGAGGAAGCTAACACAAGTGTAGCCATCTTCAGAATGCAACAGGCCCCGATGTAGAGCCAGAGTAAAGGTACCCTGGGCTTCGAGAGCACCAAGTGCCCAGGAAGAGAACTGACCCTGTGTTGTGCTCTGTTTGAGGGGAAGTTAACAAAAGAGCAGATGGAAAGCTCCTGATTTCCTATTCTATTGCAGTGCTTTGGCAGAGATCCTTCCAAGGCACTCTGTTAGTTTATTGCTCAAAGATTTGACAAGTTAAGCCAAAGACCTACGTAGCTGAAACAAATAATAAATTGCAAATTATTAAAATTACACATAAAATATATATAATAAGCTGAATATAATGAATGGTCCTGTTTTGCCAGGAGACATGCAATACTGGACATTTCCTCTTTCATTATTTTATGAGAGGAGCCAACAGGAGTTTTATTTATTAGTGAATTAGCAAATTGAGGAGCAATGCAGGAAAAAAAAACTTTAAAGTATAAATCAAAGGGGAAGAGATGATGTAATTTCATAGCTTAAAAGGAGGAATGAAAATAATTGATTTTTAAGTCCCCAGGGAAAAAGAGGAATGCTTTTAATAACCTTTAAGGCTTTTCAAGAACCTTCCAGTCACTTGCCAGGTGCTTGATACTGAGGCAAGAAAAACATTTTTTTTAATGCTCTGAGTTGTTTTCGACAGTACTTTGTGTGTCAAATAAGGCAGTACACTTATATTTCACAGGAAGAAGTTTTGAAATGGAATTGAGAAAGAGGACATTTCAAATTAGAGTTAGTCTTCAAATGAAAATGTTAATTTGGAGGGGGATGTGGCTCTTTAAGTTAGTGGTATGATGTTTAACCACAGTAGGAGTTGCCTTGCTATTCTCAACATTGCATAAATTCATGGGGCTTAATATTTCATAAATTTACTAAAACATTTTCATCGCCTCTGGGGAGTTTCAGCTGCATTTGCCATTCAAAAATTTTCTTTTTTTTTAAATATAGTTAAGACATACTGTATATTCATTTTCTGGGCTTTAGGCATAAACTGCAGTTGAACTTGATTCTCAGGGGTAATCTCTTAAAATGAAACTGTAGTAAACCTGGCTCCTTTTTGCATTAAGAGGGAGAGATGGTATCTTCTGATGGGGTTAAGTCTTCCACTGTTACAGTGTCTCTAGCAGGCCACTGGCACAGTGGAGAAAAATATACCCCTCGGGAGACTTGGTAAAGCTAGCAAAATCAACTCAAACAACTCCTTAAGAAAAAGCCTTGTTTGTTATAAGTTTTTCCAGAGACTGACAGATCTTATTATCTTTCTTCACACTGACTGGGATGTCAGGATGTCAAAAGCAAGCAAAACTTACTTTTCAGTGGAAGTAAATGTTGTTTGGAAGGCAGTTGAACTCATGACTTCATTTATGAGATCTGAGCTGATGATTGCCTGTCTCTGGTTTTCAAATGTTCCTTTAATGGACCTGTTTTTAGTGATGTTTTGTGAGACACAAAATGTTAAGGTTTGGGTAGAAGTGAGTTTATTCTTTTAATAACAAAGTGGAGTGTTTTCATTCATCTAATGTTTATACTCTAGCTGGTAGGTACAGCATATTGTTGCATTTGGCTCTGAATATAAAAGTAGCAGAGAATTATATAACTTGTGTGTTATGGCATTTAATATTTAATTATTTAATATTTTAAAAATTCAATATAATTTTAAATTCATATTTAATTCTCTACTGAAGAGCCTGCCTTGAATTGGAAGTATTTGTAGTTGAATTAATGAGATGTTTCAGAAACACGTTTTTATGACTATGGTTTGGGAACTTTTTGTTATTGTTGAATACAACTTATTTGCAGGTGGCAGTGACTCTGCCTTTGTATGGGTTTAATGCCATATTAACAAGACATCCATCAGGAAGAAGCAATCCATCAGCATTTAAGAGATTAAATAATTCTAAGCAGTTTGTAAGTACTTCAGTACTTAAAATTAATCGTTTGACAGCAGAAGTAGTCCTTTTTATAATTTCTTTCACAGATGTAAGCCCAGCAAAACAAACATCTCCAGAGAGATGTGTAGCATAAGACTGGGAACCCATCCCACACTGGGCTGCCTCAGTGTGATTCTTTTCTCTTTTGCTTGTATTACTGACCATGTCTGCAATACTTCTTGAGGTGATGATGCTGGGATGTTGTTTCTTTTCCATATGTGTACTTAGATCCTGCAGCTTTTCAGCTGAGTGAACAGTGAGTTGATGCCCATGTAGGAGGGATTTCAGGTAATAGGAAAAGAAATAAAAATGTCTTAATTGCTTTACAGTTCATCAACTTTTCTGCCATACTTTGATCATATGTTCTGTTCTGGAGAGGTGTCTATAAAGTGGTGCAGCATGAACAGAAATTGAGAAAATCCAGCAACAGCAATTTCTGTGGACTATCTGCTATTTCCACAAAGGCACTTGCCATGTCATGGCTACTACATCAGGATGATTTTGCTTACTTTTAGGTGTGAAAGGTATGTGAAGTTGTTGCTCAGCATCTGAACACTGACTTCTGGAGGGCTTCTGCCCAACCTCACCAGCTAACTTTAGGTGATAGAGGCACAAATTTTTGCTTTCAGTACCTTGAGCAATATTGGAGCTATAGAGATAATGGTTAGGAGCTGAGTTAAAAAAGAAGCAAGAGGAGAAAATGTATGTTTTTTAAACAATCCCCCAGCAACAGGAAAACCCTGTTTTGCATGCTACATGCAATAGCAAGGCTGGGGTGAAGACAGGAGCCCACAGGTATCACTCTGAAAACAGACACTAAATGCTCTGAAATGAACATACCCTTTGACTAGAGACTCCTTGGGTGTGGAAACGGAAGGGGTTTAATGGATTGAAAGCAGAAGGCTGGAGAAGGGAAGACAAAAAGCAGCTTGTGAAGAGTACATGTTGCTAGCTGTTAGAGTCACTTCATCAGCTAAGGAGAGAAGAGAGATGAGGAGACAAGAGAAAAGTTGTCTCAGCACTCCAAGTTGTAAGGCCATAGCTGGGGTGCTTCTGGTCTTCCATCATGATTTGGAGGAGACATTAATAACATAGCTGACAAAATGAACATCTGGAATACTTCTTAAATATTTATCCCCCCAACTTACATATTGTTGCTGGTATTAGTATTTGACAAAATGATCATTCTGTGCTGTGGTTCAGTGTGTATTTATTTATTGAGTCAAAAAAGTGTCTTGCTGGCTTTCATTAGATAAGACCCCCATTTTCATGACAAAAAATTGTAACTCAATTCTGATTAAGAGTATGATAGCCAATTCTAATGTTAATTGGTCCCAAAGAAAATTCTGTATGTGTTACATTTTCCTGTATGTACATCTTGTGTTTCCTCTCATCTGTCACCTACTAAATAATCAATGCTCATTCTCATATTCTATTTCTGCCAACTCATGACAGCAATATTCATCTTATGACTTTGAAAACCATGAGGGAAGAACCATTCTGACAGCTTTAGTGTTTGCAGATAATTGAAGTGGGAGGAAGGTTGGGAGTTGCAGCATTACATGGTGCTCTCTGCCCTCTCGAATACTCACAGATGATTAGAAGTGATCACCTAAACTGTTCAGTGTGTATGTAGGGATGTGTAAAGCAATCCTGGGACTTTCTTATGATTAGTTTTCTTAAAAGCCTGTTGGCTGCTTTGCAAGAGCTAAGTAAACTTGGAAAATGTCACCAGTTCTGTACTGGAAAGCTAATATAGGAAAACTTTAGGAAAGCTTGGTCTTACAAATTTTGGTAGTTATGTTGTCCTCTGAGTGGCAAAGTGAGTTTCTGCTGCATGTTTTGACTTCTGTTCTTTTTAATCGGTGTTCTGAGCTATGACAGTTCCTGAACCTCACTCTCATAGTTCAAATCATTTAAATGCTTAGCTAGTGTTTAAAGGGGGGAAAAAATTACTGTTTACATTTAAACAGTACTTAAAGATACTGTTTTAACTGGTATTGTTTGTTTTTTAAATGATTCAGGTGAAGCATGTTTCCCTTGGGTAACTATTAACTGCCTGACGGCCTGAATTTAAATGATTCATGCTATGTGGCCAAACATTTCTTACTGCTTAACTGCATCCCATTATTGTGACTGTTCCTATTCTTAGGAATTATTTTGCTTTATTTGTTCAGAGGAGGAAATAATTCAAATGAAGTAATCCCTAAGTTGAATCAGTGTTCCAGTTTCCACTGCTATTCACAATTTGGCAAAATGTTTGCCTTTTTGAATTTGTTAAAGAAAAATACTTAGCTAATAGACTAAGTTTGTATTGTGCTTTAAACTTGTGTATGTCAGTTCAGATCTGGTATCTGTTTTAGTGTTCAGTTTCTGTTTCTACTGGATTGCCAGCTGAGTGAGTTCTCATGCTCATAGCTGACTATGAATGAAAACTTTTCCTGAAATATTTTGCTTCACCTCTATTTCCTGTTTCTGTTACTATTCTTACTAGCAAATTTAGTTACCAGCAAGTATTTGGAAAAGGTTGGAGGAAAGGCAGGAATACAGCTAAAATCAACCTTTTTCATTGGAAACAATTTTGTAGGAAAAATACTGCATGTCCTGACAAAAAACTTAATAAGTTTCTCCTTCAATTAGTGTTTGCCCTAGTTGTTATTTTTTAAAATTAATTTGTTACCATTTTTCACTGTGAGTCTGATATTTAGGTGATCAAAATTTTAGCAGTTCACTTGATCCAGCTCATCAAATGTAAGTGAAATTTGTCTCTTGAGCAATGGGGTGATAATACTCACAAACAGTTCCAAATGGTATCAGTGTCTGTTTCTTCACCATGCTGCAGCATCTTGTCCAAATTGCTCCTGGTCTCTTCAGTTTCTGAGCAGGAGCAGCCAGCAGTGCTATGTTTAGTGCTACACTTCCCAAACTGGAAAATAAACATTCCTTAGATACTGCACATGAGAAAAAACTATGCTGCTGGAACGTATGCTATTTTAGAAGAAAGATAAAACTGTGGTTTGAAATACCTTCTGCTCCATGAGAAATTCGTAGTACTGGTATATTTTTCTTTCCACAAGTGTTAGTGTGTTAACCCCTGTCTTCTGGTCAAGTTCCAAATGGAACAATTACTTTCTTCTCACTGAAATTCCCCTGCTGCCTTTATTGAATATAATATTTTTCACTTCCTATGCAAAGCTGCTGAGGGTGATGGTGTGAATGCTAAAGGTCACCAGGTTTTAATTTAAAGGTCCTACAGCAAAGTTCTGCTTGTGAACCCACCTCTAACTATTTGCATCCCTTCATTTTAAGCTTCTGTTGTGTGAAAACAGTATTGGAAGCGTGTTATCATCACTCTCTTTAAGGAAAATATGTAGGGTCTTTTTTTGGAGGGGAGGTGTTTGGTGTTTTTCTTTCAGTCTTTTTTATGGTTAGGGAGTGGTGCATGTTTTACTCTGGGCTTACCCAGGTTCCTCCAGTTTTCCAGTGCAAGTGTAAAGTAACTTTGTACCTTTGAACTCTTTCAAGGTGGCATTTGTGGCATGTGTAATACGTGGTCTCTGACACAGTGCACTGAAACATTCATTGGTGTATGCACTTGTGTCTGGTAAGAACGGGTTCTTAGTATGATGAGGTGTGTAGGCTAACTGCAGCTCACTGTCCTGTCTCAAATAAAGCTTCTTCCCAAACCAATGATGTCAGACACTCTGATTCTTCATTAGGCTTCAGGAGTGCCAGTTTTTTCCTGTTTAGGCATTCCGGCACAACTGGACTTTTGGCACAGTTGTCATTATTTCTTAGCACTTGTCTGTTGTGCCAAATACCCTTTACTGAGTTCCTGGAGCAGTGCTGAGTGTTGTCTGCTAGGGAGTGTCTGAATGTTTCCTCTTATAGAATTCCCTGCTGGTCCATAAGGCTGGATGGAGGCAAAGGTCTGGTGCCTTTCTGCAATCTTGCAACTGGTTTGTAAAGGTTTCTGGCTGTGTAGAAAAGTGCCTTAATTCCTTGCTCACCAAGTTGCAATTGGAAGGAAATAGTTTACATTTTCTGTTTCTTTTAATGGTTTGTCAAATGTTATGAAGAAATTGGTAGCCTTATCTTGATCATTCCTTACTATTCTGAATTTTCTTCTCTAAATATTGGATAGTTTTCAAGATTTCAAAACTTTTCCTAGGAGAGGATTTGAGGATTCTCCTTGCTTTTATTGAAATATTTATTTTTGTCTTGCAAGTTCAATATTTGAATTTCACTAAAACCCTGATGCATGTAGGTACAGAAGACAAAGGCCTCTAAAGAATGTGTGGTGCTGCACTGCATTCAGAAACAAGACTCAAACCAATTGTAATACTACTCCTTTCATAAGATCCAACAGAGTCTTGTGCTCTATCCCACAGGACCAGCTCAAATATTGTATTTTCCATTGTTAAAAGTACAGATATAAAATTACACAGGCAGGAACAGACTGTTCTGCAAGCTTCTTAGTACTGCAGGGAATTACCTTCATGAGGACTCTGGGCTTTGGAGCACTGTAGTAATATGTGGGACACTGAACTGATAAAACAGCTCTGGTCAGAGTTTCCAAAAGTGCTTAGTGTTGGTGGAAGCTGACTCTAGAGTGTGTCTCAGTTGAGTAGGAGCACAGCTGAATCCATACTAGATATTTGGAAAAAATTGACCTTACACTAAAAAGAATGGCTAGGCTTAAATGTATTTCTCTGCTATTCATATCCTTGAAGTCATGATACTAAAACCAAAACTATGTTTGAGGGAAACAGAGTAAACCTGATTTGCTTCAACAGGCTAGACTAGGAAGCAAATTCTTTAAGTTTGTTCACATGAGTGAAAAAATGAAGAGGCTCTGGCTCTAATGGGCTATGCGGTTTTGGCCTGCTTATGTGCTTGGAATGTGTAGATCTATAGATCTTGAACTGTGTGAGTCAATACCACCATACTCTGTGGGCAAAAAAGGCTGCCCAGTTGGAAGCCATTTAGCAAAGTAGCCATGTTGGTGGTGTAATAGCTTTTTTGGGGCTTAGACTTCCCTTTGGCAGTTACCCACAGACAGTGGAAAGAATTCTTTGTGGAATCCTCTGTGTTTTGCAGTCTGTAAGGGATGCTCACCTGCTTATGCAGAGCAATACTGAACTCATCCTTTTAAAAAATAAAAATCTTATCTCTTGCTAATAATTCTCCTTAGTACTTCTAAGAAAAGGCAGGTGAGAAAACATGTGAGGAATACCTGTACTTGCAAAGATATACTCTAGATCTTGAAAAAAACCCTGATTTTTCTGCTGTATCATAACTACCATTCAGCTTAAGGGCTCTGCATTCTGAACACCACTGGCAGGGTTAAAATGGTAGAGACTTGGATTCTGCATTCACCAGTAGGCCATTCTTATGCTTTTTCTGAAAAAGGAGTTTTAAATAGCTTCTCCCTATTCTGGGAAGGCTGCTTTGAAATCTTGTTTTGGCATGTGTGTTGAATGCATTTTGCTTCTACTCTTTCAAACTTGCTTCTCCAATAGTGTCTAGAATAGATAACAGTGACAGACATTGAAAATTATGATCTCTTTTAAATCTTGCTCCTTCATATCTCTCTTCTCTTACTGTTTTTCATGTCATGGCACACTTACACTTTTAAATTGCTCTTTCTCACAGGTCTTCTGTCACATCTTACTTTGTTTAATATGTGATCTTTGTGCATTCCTAGGATTGTTTTATTTATGCTCTACATAAACCCTTTCTTTTCTACATAAGCACACAAATTCAAGTTCCTACAGGGAGCGCTTTGATCAGAGCTTCTAAACCTGTGTAGGGTATTATCTGTGGATGTTTGCCTACATGTGGTCTTAAAAGAGTGTTACTTGTGGGCCCTCATAGGGAGCACCAAGGAGTCCTAAAACCAACCCAAAACGTGACATAATGTGTTAAGGTGCCGAAATGAAGACGAGCTACGAACTCGATAAAGCTGGGCTGAAGACCTCTGTTTGAGAAGTCAACTGCTTGTCATCTTTCTGCAAAACAGCTTCTTCTTGTTCAGAAGTGTGTGCTGAGCATTCAGAGGTTGCTGGCTGAACTGATCCTGATGAGTGGGGAGGGAGGATTTCACAGTCTCTGTGGAGAGAGAACTACTCTGCAGCTTAAGAATGGCTGCTACGATTGTTATATATGTAGAATCATTTGGTTCACTCCTCTGAAGTCTTTCACTTGGCTTTAGTCTTTCATCTGGTGAAATGTTAAGCTCAGAACTGTCTGTATGCAGAAGGTGAAAGGTCATTTTTGCATGTGGTATATTCACTGTCCAAGTCAGTGCCAGGTTTCTCCAAAACTTTCTACTTCTACATTCCTTGTCCTTCAAGTGAGGTGCTTCCATATGCCTTGGTGCTGGGTTGTACAGATAGGTCATCATCCAAATGTAGTCTTCATGGTCTGGTGGGTCTCTTGGATCAGTGATTTTTGTCAGGAGACAGACTGACTCTGTACACTGCCGTGGTGGTACAAGTGTGTCCAGGACTAGGTGATGATGTTGAGATCTCTGCCCACAGATCAGGTGTGTGTGTGCATCTCTTGGTTCTGTTGAGGGTTGTTTGTGGGATTTTTGTGTTATTCTACAATCCTCCAACAAGTGTCCTTAAAACTGTCAAAACTAAAAGAGTTTATAAACCTTCAGAGTTCATATAGCCATATTTTGAGACCTGATTTGGCCCTAATTTTTATGAATAGAAAGTAGCTGTACTGTGGGATTTTCTGCTGCTCAGATTGTGTTTTTGTAAACTTTTGAGTACTAGTTGGTATAGCAGGAGCAAGAACTGTGACTGTGTTAAACTTAGAATTGGGGATGACCTCCAGAGCAACAAGGAACTGCAGGATTGTTTTGCTACTTTGTAAGATGCTTTTTGCAGCTGCATTACTCTTGGTTAAGAAGTTCCAACTTCATCTTGGAAGAATAAAATGAAACAACTCTTGTAAGCAGTTCCCTTCATGGTATCAGGCATGATTGCTTTTAACCCCTGGTGCTTGTGACTGTCCCTCCCCTGGTGCTGGCTGGTTGACATAGCTTTATTTTTTCAGTACAGCTGGTTTTAGGAATCTAAGGAAAAAATGTGTGCAAGCTTTCTTCTTCGTTGTTTCTCATGTCTGTTTCTTTTGATAACCTACATGTGTGGGCTGGAAATCTAAGCTGTTCAGGCATGTTTTGTTAGGGTAGACTTTTAAAGGCAACATAGAGCTGTGTTTTATTCTGCCCAAGTGTAAAAATCTAATGAATATTTTTACTTTAATTGCTGAGCTCAGGCGTTCTTAGCACATCCATGGGATTTGCTGGTTTTATCTGTCTAGTTGAATGGGTGTAGTAACTTACTGGGGTTTTAAGAAAAAAAGTCTGAGGAGCCCATTTCATGCTTGTTCACAACAACAGTTACTCTGGGAGACTGCTCTGCTGTATCTGGTCAGCTAAAACCCTGTTCAACTGTACTGGCCATGTCTACTTCTAACAATGGACAGGATTGCATCCAGATGGCTCTTGAATATCTATCTCAGTGAGGGAGACTCCACATCTTCTCTGGGCTGGCTGTTCCAGTGCTCTGTCTCTTGAACAGTGATGATACCTGTGGTACCTGCTATCCTTGCTACACCATAGATACATAGTGACTTGTTATTTTTTTATTGCACAGTACTGCCACTAGTGCTTTTTCCATTTTGATAAGTCAAAAATGTGGTGAAGTAATCTCAAAGCTGTATGGCAATGCTTCTTTGAGATTTTCTTTACCACAAGGTGACTTTTATTCACATTTGGAAATGCAGAGTTTTATAATATCAAGTGTCTTCACATTTAGAGAATAAATATTGTATGGCTATTTTAAAAACAAATGACCACACATGGTTCTCTGGTTTAGAAGCTGGTATGTATATACAAGTACATGCAAGGTTCATGCAGGTTGTGTGAACAGGAAACTGCAGGTATTTTTTCTACCTGTTATTTTTTTTCTTTTTGGTTTTTTTTTTTTTAGAGGTGTGGTTAACCTGAAGATCAATATGGACAGAACACAGGCATCCTATTAGGGCTGGCATTCCTCATAGAAGCAGGGCATGTCCCAGTGGAGGCTGCTGGACCCAGCGGCTGCTGTGCAGTGTACTGCTGTGAGCACGCTGTGCTTGTGGAGCTCCTGGGCTGTGAGAAACTGTGTGCTTGGAGAAGTTGAATCCCATAGCTGCCTCTCTGCACAGTTTCTGATGTTTAACCAGTTGTTTTGAGGAAGTATATGAATCTTCAATGTTGTGGATTCTGATCAGCCATCAGAGTACTCCCTGCTTAATTCAGTTCATGTCCGTGGCTGGCCGTACCTTCAGGTACTGTGTGTGCTGCTTGGGCGTCAGTGCCCACTGTCACTTAATGGGTCTTTACCTCAGCTTTTTTTTAGTTAACATGATGTCCTGATGGGACTGGAAAGTGTGGACTATCTCTGTCTGAGGTGATAATCTAAACTAAAATAAAGGGGTGAAGGTGGAGGTCAATTTTGTAATTCACAGGCATTAGTTGGGGGCCCTTTAAGCATATCACAGTTGTTGTAGCCCTCCCTAAAGAAAGCTCTGCACTTGATTTTATTTGAAAATAAAAAAGTAAAGAACTGCTTAAACATTACTTGATTTTTTAAAAAATAAACCTGATCTAATTACTGCTGGTATCATTAAGTTATTTTTTTGCTTATCCAGAAAACTAATGTTTTATATGATGTGGACAAAAAGTGCTCTGAACCTGATCTACGCTATGGTTGGTGGGGTCCCTGCCTGCCCTAGCTGTGAAGACCTCTGGATCAAAGGAAAGCTGGCTCTTAACTATTCTTTCCTCCTCAACTACTAAGTTCAAATTGTTCATATTCATATTTAAAACAAATATGTTTACTTCAATTTGCAGATAATAAAAGTATTCACGTTAAATTGCGAAGAACTACATGCAAAAGAAATTAAGTCTGAGTTAAATGTCAGAAATAAAGGAATGGTGAGTTAAAGCTTCAACTCTGCCCACAATGCAACTTACTGTACCACGTTACAAAGTTTTGGAGATCCCAACACTCAAGAGGAGTGTTGGGACTCAAGAATGCAGTCCTAGTGTTAGTTTTTCTGGTTTTGGTTTCTTCTTTTATCTCTAAATAGCAGTTGGTGGGAGTAGGGAGAGGATAATATAGAAATGTCTAAGTCCAGAAAACAGATGGCAATAGATTCTTTAGAGCTTTTGTGCTTTATTAAATGAATAAGCATTTAGGGACCTTTTAAAAGCATGTGTCCTGGACCCAGTACCATATCCTTAGTCCTTAGAGCTTAATATTAATGTTTCAATACGGTTGGGATCTATTACAGGATATAAAAAGCTCCACTGATTTAGAGCTCTGTTTTAATGGTCTTTGTGCCTCTTATCAAAGGCTGGCTCCTGATGTGCCATTCATGGCTCTACTAAGAGGGGAAGAATCGTTCCAGGAGTTCTGGCTTCTTTTGCAGGCATCTCTTGGGGTAAAACTAGTGTTGCTTTCTGCAGTCCTTTGCTTAGAGATGGGTCTTGTGGAGGACCTCAAGTGGTACAAGGGGTCAGGCTTGTTGCTCTTCCAGAGACTGGCAGCTTGGAAGAGGCATATCTTAAAGTATGTAAAGCATAGCAACAATTTCTGTACTTTGGCACACTAGGATCAAGATGTAGTTTGTGAAAACAGGAAGGAATTGAGTGTTTTGTCTCAGTCCCAGGTGTGCCATGGTATAATGGGGGCAGGTCTGACATTTCTATTCTCCACAGCAGCGCAATTTTTTCTGGGCCCTCTTAACTTAGAGAGAGTTGCAGAGAACTTGGAGAGCTTTGCTGAAAAAATACAAATTGCTAGGAGAGTGGACAATGCAAGGGGGGGAAGGGATTCCTTCAGCCTGCCTGGGAGACTTTACTCAGTTTTAATGCTGTTCTAAATCCATTTCATTAATGTGTCACACATGATTCCTCCATACAGTTTTGCCTGTGTTTTTGTGTTCAAAGAACAGAGGTGTTTTTATTGTGGGATTCTGGCATGGGTTTTCAAAATGTGCTGATGTTTTAATGTGTGCAGCCATTTTGTACAAACACAGCAGTGTAATAAGACGACAGCATCCAGATGTTACAAACTGCATCTTTCACAATCATAATATCCTTTTAGTATCTGATTTTCCTCTTCTAAAATCACTGTTTGCATTTCCTTTTTCCTCATATAGCTTCCACCTTCTTTACATTGGGCCTTCCATTCATTTTTGAATTTTAGTCTTGAATACCAGGCTGACAGGCTGATCTGTGATGCTGTTGCCAGTTGGTTATGTGTAGGGGATTTTTTTTTCTTTTATTGGATATGTGCAATAAAAGCCAATATTTTACAAGATGGTAGAGAGCAGGAACAGTGGTGGCAGCAGCAATTTAGCTGAAGGTGCAGCAAACAAGCCCAGCTCATGCTCAGTATTCACACTCCAAATCCAGAATGAGAGGGTTGGAAAGAATTTTGGTTTTGGCCTCAGAACAAGAAAAGGATTAAAACCACTAAACTTAGAATAAGTTGGGTTTTTTCTTTTTTTTTTTTTTTTTTTTTTTTTTTTTTTTTGGAAAAAAAAAAAAAAAGGAAA